>JAMXBD010001621.1:0-327786 GCA_024138025.1 Combretum micranthum
TTTTGGGACTAGACTACTTCTTAGTCCCGGGAGCCTTGAAAAAGCTAAGACTCCAATACTTGACTTTATTATTTATGTTTTGTTATTTTGTTTACTATTATTCTTATAATCATGTTCATTTAGATTGTTATCCAAAAATTTTAATTCCTAAAAATAATTAAACAAAAGAAGAATTTTGTCACTTAGAGATAAGTTTAGGTAAAGTGTAAAATCTATAAGATAACAAAAGATAAACTCATTTCCTTTCAAGTTACAAAAAGAACTCACTATAATGTTAGAAACTTCTTTTACTTTAAAAAGCTACTTAAACATTTATTACTCCACTTTGTTTTTCAAAAGAAACTATTTGTTGATACAAAAGTAGTTCTTTTTATAAAAAGATAAACAAGATGAATGGCTAAGGAATTCTTAAGTAAAGACCTTTACAAATAGGCAAAGAAAATCTATGGTTTGAAAACAAAAATAAAGTTATTTCTTTTCAAGTACAAGAAGAAATCACTAAAATTTTAGAAACTACTTTACTATAAAAAGGTTTCTTAAGTCACATATTGATCTACTTTATTTTTATCAAGAAAATAAGTTTTTATGCATGAATGATTTCTATGAAAAACATAAGACATGAGAAAGAATGAGAAATTTTCAATGAAGATTTTGTAAACAAATAGACAAAGGAAATTTGTACAAGAAAATAAATAGGAAGAATAGTGTATTTTCTAAAATAGTGGAAACTTAGAAAATAGAAAATTTATTTCAAAAAGTTACTTAGGAAAAATAATAAAACCAACGTAAAGCCTTTTTAGAAAACAAAAGGAAACAAGGTATTCATTTCAAGAAATTTACAAAAACAATTTCCGAAAACTTCAAACCGACATTGTTTTAGTCAAGAAAAATAATTGGACAACAAAACGCTTGAGCATGCTTAAATATGAGTTATACAGTATAAAAAGAGAATTTTTTTTCAACTATAAAGATAACTAAGTATTTATCAAACAAATTTTGATTTCTTGAACCAAAGTTGTTTTGTGTTAGAAAATTTATGGTGAACTTTGTCGCCACTGTTTCGAGGCCTATATGACCTTGTTTGTTAAAAGTAATTTCAGATATGGGTAGATCTTTTCGAGTAGGTAGAAATCGGTATATTACATGCGCGATTCCAAGTTAAAATGACCAAGTTATGGCCATTTTAAGTTAGAACATTCCTCTATATGAACTTTAACGTTCTTTTGACATTGTTTTGTCAAATTTCAAGAAAATCATCAAGGAATACTCATTGTGGGTATTTTCTTTGGCTAGGTGACCCCAAGGAAGGATTCCTTTATCCGAAGATTATTACAATTAAGTGGAGTGTGTGAACGACTCATCCGCTTAGAGGAATAGACGACATGGCATCGTGAGTTTATTTCCATTAAAAGCTATACTTGTTGTGCTTGTAAATTAGTTGCATTAGAGCTAGGAAAAGATAAACCGATATGTATGTAAAATAATTCTTTGAAAGAATTTTTAAGAATATCGAAGCCGGAATTGTTTTAAATGATTGATTTAGTATAATATTGATTTGTATGAAATTTCTTGATCGCCTTAAATTTAAAAATAATTATGCTATGACTTTTTAAATAAATGAATTCATGCATACCACGAAGTGAGTCACATTGCATTTTGGGTTATTATCCTTGGGTGAGAAGGATAGTAAGCTCATATCGAAAGCAACACTTTGTGGAAGATCCGAAAGCGATTGCTTGGCGGCTTAAGGGAAATGCTTGGCGGAAGATCCAAAAGCAAGGTCAATCAAGTAGATTCGGAATGCTTGGCGATGAGTGCTCGCAAGCATGAAAATTTTTGTTAACTAAAACTACTTGAATTGAGGTTATGTATCACCAAACCCCCAATGGAGGGCGCAAATTCAACATATAGTTCCGGAAAACTATGCTTGTTTTGCCCACGTGCTTGTTGCATTACATTTGTTTGCTTAATCAACTTGTTTGAAATCTTGTTACAAGAAGTTATTTATGGAAATAGTTCTCACTAAGCCTATTAGCTTATACCCCGATAGATACTTTTGCAATTTCCCTACTTATGGTTAAGGCCATGTGGACCCTATGGGTAGGTAATTTTTTTTGGGTAATAGAAATTTAGATAAAGTATAGTATTAGTAATGATGTACAAATATTCATGTAATAGATTAGAGATCGGGGAAAATGTCCCTAAGTTTGTAAAAACCATTAATATGAATAAATGATTATTATGAATCTTCCTTTCTTAAATGTGTTATTTATCTCTTCTTAAACTTCATAATTCCATATAAGGTCCTCTAAAGTTGTGAAAGTACGCCTCACACTTAATATAAAAGCTTTTGGGAATGGCCAAGGTTGTCATACTTAAGCTTTAATATTGAGTGTGGCGAACTGTCACGTTTAGGGTACCCTTTGGGGTGTGACAGAATGACCCTTACAATAACACATAAAACCCTAGCTGGAGGAATCATCTAAACTTTAGGTGGAGTAACAACAATTTTCAACAATTTAGCTTGAACCCACCAAATCTTCAGAAACAACAGGGTCAATGGTTGAGTGTTCCCCAAGCTAGCAAGATTTCTTTGGAGGAATCGTTCCTCAATTTATTAAAGCATCTAAGGCTAGGCAACAAATGTTGATACTATATTAAGAAACCATTCAACTACAATACATTACTTGGAGACCTAACAAAGGCAGATTTCAAAACTCTGCTCAAAAGACCTTAGGGATCTTTACCAGCAAATACTAAAGCCAATCCAAGGCAACATCCGAAGAACTAAAAAAGAAAGACCCTAGGATGATTTATCCTACCTTTCTTTTTGTTTACTGAGAAAGTTGTCAGATCTCTTTTTGTTCTTAATTGATGTTAGATGTCTATTTATTTTCGTTTAAAGACCTTTTGATTGATGATGAATGTTTGAGAAGGATGGTTTGTGTCCTTAGTGAAGTTTGTTTTGGGTGAATGTTTATGGGATATAAATCGTTATTCAAGTTCTGCTGAAACCTCACTTGATGAATGATCATTGAATGATGATTTTCGAAGTATATGAATGTGTTTTTCCAGAGAATTCTTTGTTTGAATGGATAAATCATGGATATGAGTGAGCTTGTGGATCAATTTGCATTTTGAGGATGTTTTAAGTGTTTTATAAGAGATCCATTTGATCAGTTTGGCCTTAAGCCAAGACCACAACATACAGAATATAATGAGTTTCATCTACGATTTTAGTCGATCCCTCGAGTTTAGGCCATGACGATTGTAATTCTTTATTCTTTTCATAGGTTTTAAATAAAGGCCTAGCTTTAGGCCTCAACGTGTTAATTCTTTATTCTTTTAACAAGCTACCACTTACATTAAAGTCTCGATTCTTTAATTCTTTTATCCTTTTATTAATAAACAACACTGCAACCTAAATGTCGAGTCCAAAATTTGACCCGCGACACATTTTAATATAAAAAGGATAAATATTGTTCTTTCCCTCTTTTTCAGTATTGCATTCAAAATTCTAACAAACCCAATAAGCACTTTTAGAACCCTCGATAAGCTTTGCACTCATAAATCTACTAAAAAATTCATTCATTTTCAATATTCCGAGAATCAAACTACTAAGGTAAGAACATCTCTTTACTTTTTCTCTATTTTTACTTTCTTATTCGACCTCAAAGGTTAGATTAATCTGCATATTTTAGGGTTTTAGTTCTATGAATTCTCGATATCTATTATGTCTGATAGAAAGTAACTTGCTTGATGATAGAAATAGGTTTATATAATTGTTTTATATACTTTTATAAGTTAAACTTTAGGTAATCTCCCACAAACTTTGTTGTGACTCTTGAGCTTCATTGAAGTTCTATATAAGCTTAGTTTGTTTTTGGATTACTTGAAAAAGATAAATGTGACATTAAAGGTAGTAAAATGAAGTTAAAACAACAATGTGGTTGATATTAGAATGAAATGCTATTAAAAGAAAAAAGTTTTGAACAAATATACCCCGAACCTATTCTTCAAAGAAGATAACTTTCAAAACAAGGGAAGAATTCTACTTAATTGGAGCTTCGAATGTATAAATATTTATGTTATGTTTCTTGCTTGGATTTTACAGAAATGGCACCCAAAAGATCCCAACAACAACCCAAAAACAATCCAAAAAGGTTAGACATGAGTCTAGGCCTACAACATAAGTATGCAACCACCAATTCCAATAGGCTTAACTAATGAAGATAAGGAGAAATATAATTTATATTTAGTTAGAAAAAAGATTGTTGAAAATATTTTGTTAAATTGGGATGTGTTGAGGAGTTATGGGATATAAGAGGATTTTAGAAGATATTTTGCAGACCTAAATTAGGAAAAGGTGTTTGAAATTAGGGAAGAAGCCTTTGGAGAAGTGACATAGCTTTCATGGCTAGTTTCAAAATAGAACTCTAAGTGCCCTACATGGAAGACTTTATTGAATTTTATGCATTTAGAGAATACAAGATGGTTATCATGAGGCAGTTCATAGCTACCATGGGCCTTTATGAGGATGCTAAGATCCTTAATGATGAAGAGTTTAAAAGGCTACTTACATAAATCTCTAAGAAAGATTGGAGACAATTTGTAACTAAGGAGAGATTGAGGGCACATTTAGACCCTCTAAGCCTACTACCTCGAACTTTGAGAGGTCAAGTGCTAGAACGTTGCACTACTTGCTCATTAGGAGCATTTTCTCTAAGGTAGAAGGTGCATCAACCATTGTAGAGGCAAAGCTACACCCTCTCATCAGCATGATGACAAGAAGAAAGATGAATGTTGGGCTGATTGTAGCATGGGAGATCATAATTCAAGCCAGCCTCCAAGGCAAAGGGATACTCCTATGTGGCTTAATGACCAAAATCCTATAGCATTTAGAGTTATGGCTAAGACAAGGGTTTACTGACTTGGTTGCAAATTTAAAGAACTCTAGAAGAGATCTTTTAGAGATTGGAAGTTGAATGAAGTTGGAGCCTAAAATGCTGCTACACCAGCAGCAAAGCTAAGTACAAGCCTACAACAACTGAGCAAGTACCATCTACCATCGCTCGAGAATTTAAGGAGCCAAAGTAGCATGCTACTCCCATACAAGAAGCTCTATCTTACCCATCAATAACTAGCTTCAATAAACTAGAAGCTAAAGTGAAGGATATGAAGAAAAATTGGTTGCCTTTAAGAAGAAATGCCGGGAGGATATGAATGATTTGAAGTTTATAATGAAGCAAATTTTAGATTTGTTTACCCATGGTCCTCCTCAACCTGGAAAATCTAAATCTCCAACGCCTAAACAATCCTGGTTGATTTAGATCGTCCAGATGATTATGATGACAATGATGTCAGGCTACCTTCACTTTTTACCTACATACCATCACCCACTCATCCCACATACATACCATTGCCACACATATCACCAGTCCATACACACTTCCCACTTCATACACATATACCTTCATCCATACGCACTAAACCCCAAACACAATAAGCGTTCATTAAACACAAATGGCCGAGTCGCTTGCTCATAACATACATGAGGACAATGAAGCCATTTCTTAAACACATGATCCACCTTAACCCCAACCCGAACTACTCACTTTGGAGTCCACACCCAAAACCACTTTAGCTCCAATCCACATACTCCAAAAACCTTCAGAAGAAAGGCCAAGAAGTTAAGACCAAAGAAGGGGAGGTTGATTTTCCAAGATGAATCATCATATGAGGATCAAAATCCCATCAAGAACTCGGTAGAAAGCATTATGATGGAAGTTATTGCTAGGGAAATCGAAGTAGGGGTTGAAGAAGTAAATGAAGGAGGAGCACATTAACAAGAAGGAAATGACACAGTTCCTAGTGGCATTAACCCTAACTTTTTGCCTCCAAAACAAAAGTTAACTACACTAGTTGACCAGCTGCCACCAGATATAAGAGTTTTATACTCTCGAATCTAGGATTGTTGCTGCTGTGGAAGAAGATGAGATTGCAAAAGATCAAGCAATGGTGAAGGAGATTTGTTAGATCATCTCCAATGATATTGTCCAAATTGTCAAAGAAGCAACAATAGCAACTCGAGAAATAGAGCTATGTTTTCACTCCCTTTGAATCATTACAACAACAAAAGCAACTATCGAAAGAGGGGAAACCTATCCCCTCACCACCCTCTTAGTAAAAGCCAAGAGGGTGAAGCGCTTTGCTAGAAAGACAACTCCCAAGACTTATCAAAGGAAACCTTCGAGGTTATACACGAAGAGGAAATAAATGATAAATTGAACCAGGAAGACAATGTTATCTACAAGGACATTTTTGTAGATATTTTTACAATGGTTCAAGATGATCTTATTATGAATGGCAAGTAATGCCATATACTCCTCCAGAAGATAAGGAAGTCCCTAATGCTCCTATTGAAGAAAGAAATGCTACGGTTCTTGGTGGCATTAACCTTAATTCTGTGCCTATGGAAGAAGATGATCAAGTAGTTAACCTCACTAAGGAATTACTATCCAAAATAGCTGCTAAGGTTGAGAAGGAATATTAATCGAGATTAAAGGTATAGAAATAATTTGTAGAAAAGGTAGATAAACGCCAACCTAAAAGGCAAGAGGATAAAAGAAAAGGGTAAGTGCGGGAATGATAAGATCATATTATATACAACTTGTTGATGTTTAAAATAGCTAGAATAGGTACATGTTTTGGTTAAAATTCATGTTTCAGGTCTAATTTGGACAAAGAAATCAAAAGAAAAAACTTTGGAATGAAAATAGGAAAAACTCAGGGGGTATGCCGGCTATTCTGAAGCCAAAGCCCGCCGGCGTACGGCCAGCCTTCATCACCAACAGAATAGAATTCCTTAAGGCTGCCTCTACACCGCTGGCCTTGGGGCGATGTAGAATGAAGAGGATGAAACACTAGCTCAACGCTGCCAGTATAGGAGGAAGAAGAAGCCAGCTTTTGTAATGTTTAATACAACGTCGGCTTTTCTGAAGCTAAAGCCGCCGGCGTTAGGACGGCTTACAAGATCAAATGTTTGCACTTACTAAAAGCCGTTGCATACACTGCTAGCCTTACAAGCCTTGACTCAATTGAATATACGTCGCCTAAAAGCCGTCGGCGTAGAAGGTGAATAGGTCAGTGTAGACTGAAGGCTGGCAGCTCAGAATTCAAAGGTTGCCAGTGTAAAAGGAGTTACAACATACGCCGCCTTAAAGCCGTTGGCATTGAGGCAGTGTAGATCGAAGATCAGGAGGCACAGGTAGATATCACATGCTCGGTGACAAATGAAAAGATAAAGTTTGATGGATTATTTAAGCCGGCATCAAAGCCGCCGGCTTTGGGATTGCTTTCCTTATAAATAGGTCCAACTTTTCATTTTTCATTATATATGCCGGCTAGATCCATATTAAAGCCGTCGGCGTAGCAGCGGCCTACACTTATAACCGGAGATGAAAGCTGTCAGTACACTGTCTGTGCAATGAAGAAAAATACTTTACGCCGACTGTGAGCCGCCAGCGTAGAAACTGTAACTGCCGACGTACAAGTTGAAACTGCAATTTTTCATTAATGCTTCTCATGAAATTTTTCCTATATAAAGGGGATTTCCCTCCTTTAGTTGGACAAGTAGAAGAAAAACATAAAATACTTTAGTATACAAATAGTTTTAGCATTTCATAGAGATTTGTGAGAGAATTAAGCTTTCAAGAAGTTGTAATTGAAGATTGCGATATTTGAATTGGTGATATCTGATCTCTTTTCTTATGCAATTCATTTATCTGAATTCTTTGTTCATAATGTTATCAATTGCATATTCTTATTTGATTATTGAATCATCATTCATGAGTAGCTAAACTTTTCTTTGTAGGAAGTGATGAAATCCTAATTTTACTAAAATGATTTTTGAACTTATATTATAGGATTGTTAGAATTATGAAATATTTGTATTGAATCCTAATTATCTATTTTATTTCTAATTGAAATTGAATTGATAAGAATTCTAATAATTTGGAAAAAAGAATTAGGGTTCATAGGAATTCATGAATTGAGATTAAACAATAATTGTAAAAGCAGCGGAGTTTAATCTAATTTAGAAATTATTCCATATAATTCATGCAATATTTTATTTTAATTTCTCACTAAAGAATTAGGAGAAGTTAATTTAGGATATTAGACAATTATAGAATTGGAAGATTTATGATTGTAAATTAGATTCTATTGATAATTTATATAGCGGAAGCTAATAGATTATTTTATGGTTTACTAAAACTTGATAGTTTTAAGTCTTGATAATTTCTTACAAATATCCACAATTTTAATTATTCATATAATATAACTTCAGCATGATTAGTAAAGATTAGGATGGATTCTATTCCTTCCCACATTTATCTTATATAACTTCTCACAATCTCATTGCATTCGTATTAGATATAATTAGTTAATTAATTGATACATTTTGATTGCCTAAATATTAGTGAAAGCTAATATCAATCTAGTAATTAATTTAGTCCTTGTGGGAACGATACTTGACTCACTTTTATATTACTTGATGAAGACCCAGTATACTTGCTAGCAGTATCTAAAATTACATACACATTTTACTCGGATCAGGGAACATGCCTTTATGGCACTTCATCTATCGACTACAAAAGAAAGAGAAGAAGCCATGAGAACAAAAAAAGGCCTATAGGAGGAAATTGAAGAAGAAAGTGAGATTGAAGTTAAAGAAGAAGCAAATGATTTAGATGACCACCTGCCAATCAGTGCTTGGTTAAAGAATAGTATAATTGCACAAAAGGCTACACTGGAAGACCATCCTACCCACTCCTCATGAACCTCCCCTTAGTGAAGCCACAAAAAAGAAAAAACTCTACAAAAGCTAGGTAAGGGCAACAAATAGGAGCTCTTAGTAATCGATGTAAAACAATAGGAGAAGAGACAAGACAAAGAGATCTCCCTTAACCAGCTCGAGGAAACTCAACGAAAACATGAAGAGCATAAGAAGAAGCAAGATGGAAAACATAGGCCTAATGAAACATAACTTGATGCAGTTGAACAGCAAAGGGTGGAGTACTACTAAAAATGATGATAACCTGTATGATGATAGCTTCCTAGAGAGTACTGATGAAGAATCAGTAACTTAAAAGAAGAAGAAATCTACAACCAAAGGGAGGTAGAAAGAACAAAGAAGAATTGTTGAATCCTAACCAAATCAAGCTGAGCTAATAAGAGCTTGTATGAAAAACAATCCAGGCATGACAGAACAATAACCGAATCATTTTCTCTATGCCCTGGAAATACAAAGCAGCTTGATGCAGGGATTGATTCAAAGGAGGCTGAAAGGGCAACTTAGATCAAAAGAATGGAGTAGGCTAAGAGAGACAAAGGAGCTAGCACTTCCAAAGACACACCCAAGAGGAGGGTTAAAAGGAAAACAACACAAAGGGTACCAATATGTGGTATACACATAGAGAAAAATAGAGGATCATACAAAAATATCAACCCACGGAAAAACACCCCTTTGCTGATCAAATCCTCCTACGAGAAGGAGGCAGAAGAGATGGAAGAAGGTCACTTAGAAGTCCTAGTGTTAGTAGAGATGGTGATGGTGATAAAGGCAGTCAATTTGATAGAGGGAGAAGAAGAGGTGGTGGTAGAGGAGTTCCCAGAGCCAGAAGGGTAGAGGAAATGAGTTTAGAGAAGCTGGATATATTGGAGATAATCATTAAACCCTCTAACTCCTTTATTCAATTTTTATGATTTATTTTGTATGCATGTTGCAAGACGGTTCTTAATTCTTTACATTCTTTATATTCTTTATTCTTTCATGACCTTCGATATATATTCCTCATATTCTTTAAATAAAATGTTATTCTTTGTGGCAAAATAACTGTTTTTGTGTAAGATTCTTTTCTAGCTAAATTTAGCTATAATATATCAAAGTGGTTAACTTAGGAAAGTTTTTGTCCATAATTCAACTGTGGCTCTGATCGAACCATGGTTAGTATTAATGTGTTATCATGTTTCACCTTAGTATCTAGAACAGAATCAAGAAGGCAGTCCTGTGGTAGCTACATAAAAATCCAGCCCTCGAGCATTAACAGAGAAGTTTTCTCAAAACTTTTGATTTTTAATCTTACTATGAATTAAAATGTTGATTATCCCTTATTTATGTTACCATGTTTTTAAACAATGAGGAAAATGTTCACATTAAGTGTGGGGGAAGGGAATTTAGTAAGATTGGGTTGAAAATAAAGTTATGATAAAGAATAGAGTAATCATTGTAAACCCCTAAAATTTTTGGAATTCTTAGAAAATAATTCTAGAGCTAAAAACTAAAATTGAAACCCTAAAACCAACCCAAGTTAAAACCGAACTCTATAAACTCTAAATAAGATCAAATACGAATTTCATAACCTTAAAAAAAAAAAAAGAGAACCTTCAAAAATGAAATGGAAAATCCAGTAATCATTTGGTTCAAACCCGTACGCTTAATAATTCATCTATTTGATTCCTAATACGTAAATTAAGATAGTACGCTTAAATATTATTTAATGACAAAATTATAAAACTTTAAACGCTTCAGCGAATTTTAGAATAAATATTTTAAATTACTACCAAAAGTCAAACCGAGTCAACACATAATCCTAGACTCGACTATACAATCCCGAGAACTGTTATAAATTAAATGAATCTTAAAAATAAATTAAAACGTAAATTTTTGAAAAAAAATAGTATAACCATAAACCCCTATATTATATAATCTTATGAATAAAACTTAAAAGCCGGAAGTCAAACTAAAATCATAAAGTCAACTAGGTCAGTAACAAACCCTAGTGAGTCTAGATTCAGCAATCATGTGCTCTAAACTCTAAAACAATAAAAGAGATAATCATACATTATAGTCCATAATAATGTAATACAACCTAAAAAGATCATTTTCATCAAAATTTAGTTTGTTTGAGACTCGAACAATATCAACTTTCAAAATCAAGGTCTAGACACGTAAAACGGTAAAAATATTCCAATAACTCCTTTAGACTCATAATAATATGAGATTCATAAAATATCATTTTATATAATTTTTCGGTATCTAAAATTATAAAATAACCCTTTATGCGTATTTTCATTACTACTGTTATTTTATTTGCCTAGTTTACTATTCATTTACTATTCACTAATATTCATTACTATTCGTCTATCTCTGTTTTTTCTTACAATCTATAAACATATTTCTTACATTTACATTACCAATACTACTCTTTACTTAACTTCTCTTACACTTTACTTACTTTTCTTTACTAAAATTAACTTTTAATCACATTTTCTCTCTCCTTATTCTTATGGCTGGCCACTCTCTCTCATTTAGTTTTCTTTTTCATTTAATTTAATTCACACAGATTTTTACTCAAAAACTCCATAAATACCCCTTCCTCTTTCTCATTTTACACGTTTCCCTTCACATAACCAAACTCTTGCAAATGAAAACTCAAATTCTCTCTTTTCCTTTCTTAAACTGTGAGCTTTATCCCCCACTCCAAAGTGATTTTCACAAATTTTTCTCTTCTTACATCTCATTTCTACCATCTTCCATCATCATCTACCTTAGGTAAACATTTAAACCACCTCCTTAGTTCATAAAAACATAACATGAACATCACGTATATTTTGATTTCAACACATCCCCATGAGCTTATGCTAAGGAATAAAATCATGAAAACAATATCATGTTCATGTCTTGTTTTAATCTATGTTAAATTCATGTTATGTTATATTTATGTTCCTAACCTAACTTCTATATAATATTAAGTATAATTATGTGTATATATATATATATATATATATAGAGCTATAAGCTTACTAACATAACATTTTATTTATACTTTTATGTTTCTTGCAATTTATTTATTTATTTCATGTAATTTATCAAGACTAGTCATTATAGTCTTAGACTTGTCATCATAATGTCAAAACAAATTTCTTCTTTCTTTTTAGACTTATCCATAATCTAAGTCCGGGGAGCCTTGACATAAATCTAAAACTTACATGATTTTCTTACTTGTTCTCTTATTTTTCTTAAGGATTTGCTCATGTCCAAGTCCAGGAAGAATTGAATAAAAATCTAAGACTTCAAAATTTTCTTCTTTTTCTTTTCCTAACTTTTTTTTATGCATTTTTTTCTCTTTTTGGAACTTGTCCATTCTAAGTTCCGAAAGTCTTGATGCAAGCTAAGACTTTGCAATACTTGACTTTATATTTATGCTTATTTAATTTTCTATATCTCTTATATTCTAAATGAGTTATTTTTTTCTTTATTATACAAAATAGCTATAAGTTCATATCCATGCATGATTATAATGTTTCTTAATAGAATTTTCTAAAGAAAAAAAAATTCTTTTTTTATAAAAATAAGATAAACTCTCTATAAAAATAATTTTTGACACTTGGAAAAAATTTTCATTAAAACTTATGATTATAATTCAACAAGCTCCTTCAAAAATTTAAATAGGTTCATCATAAATTTTTAGTATTTACTTTATGTAAGTTTTTTCACAACTGAATTATGTGTTTCCATTATTCTCCTTTCAATTACAAAATCAAATTTATTATTAAATCTTAATGTTGATAATCCTTTGTTATGTAAACTTTTCTTAAAAACTTATTTATAAGTTTTACACCAACACTTTGATAAACACTAAGAACCAAATAATTTTTTATAAGTCAAGTTTAAAACTAACTCACTAGTTAAAAATCCACTTAGAAATAAAATTGGTATACAACTAAAGAAACTAAGTTTTAAGAAGTAAATTCATTTTCTTTTTGAAATTAAGGAAATATAAATAATAGCTATAATAATTAGACACCCACTTGTAACAATTAAAAATTTTAGTATTTTCCAATAACCCCTTAAATAACCAATGTTGAAAAACTATTAATAGAAAAAGAGTTATTATAGAATAAAAATTTAGAACAAGCCATTCATTTAATTTTCTCAAGCCAAAACTTAAAACATTTTAGAAGTAATAAGATTTGAAATGATTTTCTTCATAACCGCATAAAGCTTCATGTTTCGAAAATATTTAATTAAAAGAAGTTTAGTGTGAAAATAAAATATTCATGAACTCTAAAATAAATATAAAATCATGATTTTCTTTAATTAAGTTTCTTATTAACAAAATAAGAATTTAAAACTTTTTTAAGAAGTAAACTTAGGAAAATTTCTATAAGGAAATACATTTAGAGTTTCATGTCACTAATGGATAAGACCATGTCTTGTAAAATAAGTTATTAAATAAAATTCTTTTCAAATATGGGACCTTTGAGATTTCAATATATATATTGAACTATGATTCTTATTTTCTTGTTGTTGAGTCACATGTTTACAAAATAGAAAATTTAATTATAAGTTGAAGATGACCATTCACAAAACTCTATCTTTCATAAAGATTATTTACATAATTTATTTTAAGACAACACCACTAAGATCATGCATATAATATGAGTTATCGCCAATATGAAATGATTTTCAAATAAAAATATTTATATGTTTATATAAAGTGTCTAAGTGAAGTAAAACTTCGGGAAAATTTTCAATTTGATAATTGGAATTTTAGTGTATATTTTGTACTGACCCATTTCAAAACCCATATGCTTTAAATTTCAAAAATAATTTAGAAATAGATAAATCTTTTTAAGTAGGAAAACGATATCTAATATGCGAAATTCCAAGTTAAAATAAGTAATTTAGCCGTTTTAAATTGAAATTTCACATAATCCAATTTTGATGAAAATAACAAGATACAATTAGAAAGTTTAAATAAAACCCCTATGTAATACTCATTTTAGGTATTTCTTTTTTTAGTTGATGGGGCATACAAGATTCCCTTCCTAAGGATTATTACGACTGAAAAGATTACGAAATAGACGAGTGAGTTGTCCTTCTAGATTCATTATCTTGCTTATGTTTTGTAAAGTAGTTGCACTAGCATGATAAAAGAGATAAAATAGATATGCATTGGGAGTTATCAAGGGTTAAGTATGTGTTTTCTTTGTGTGTGATTAAGTGAATGCTAAGCGTATTGCAACAATAGAATGTTTGTTTGACTCTTGTTATTTATTTGCATGCTTAATTACTATGTGTTTAAACTGATTGATCACCCTCAATGAATCATAATACGGAATGGTGTTAACAAGAAAATGTCACGCATAGTTAGTACAGATCTAACCCAAAAGTTTCAACTATCAAATTTGCATTTTCTAAGTTTTACTTTACTTAGACACTTTATAGCAAACGTATAAATATTTCTATCTTTGTAAATTAGTTGCTATTGACAAGAACTCACGTTATGTGCATGATCCTAGTGATGTTGTTTAAATAAAATAAAACTTCGTAAAACAATCTTTTGTAGAAAGTAGAAATGTTGAGTTTTATGAAAAATCATTTTCTTGACTTGTGATTAAATTTGCTATTTCGTAAATATGACTTCATACTAAAAATCAGAGTTCAATATATATTTTGAAACCTCAAAGTTCTTATATTTGAATAGAATTTTATTTAATAATTTATTTTATAAGACATAGTTTTATTTATTGGTGGCATAAAATTCTAAGTATATTTCCTCTTGAAATTTTTCCTAAGTTTGGTTTTTAAATAAAATTTAATATTCTTAAATTTTGCAAATGAAATTTAATTAAAGAAAATTATTTATTTTGAGCCTATGAATTTTTTATCTTAATATTAAACTTTTTTAACTAATTATTTTCCAAAACATGATTCTTTATGCGTTTGCGAAGAAAAATCATTAAGTGGTATCATCTTTAAAATATTTTAAGTTTTGGAATATGAGAAAAATTAGGTAAATGAGTTGTTCTAAATTCCTATATGCATTGTAAATGATTTTTAGAAAGTTTTACATAACAAAGGATTATTAATATTTATATTTAAAAATTCATTTTAGAAATTTGAAAAGCATACTTGGCATTTCCTTTTAAATCTTAATGAAGAGATTTTCCCAGTTTTGGAAATAAGATTTTGTAAAAATTTTGCATAACAAATAATTATTAATATTTAATTTTTTAAGAACCTTTGCATACTAAGTAATTCTCAATGCTTGTCTTCTTAGATGACTTCTTCGAAGATTTGGGAAATTTAGCTAAGTAGCTACTTTTATGATAATATTTCCTAAGCATTGGAAATAATTCTCAAAAGATAGGTCTCATTTTATGAAATGAGAAATAATTTACATTTTCATTTTAAAAATTTTTATTAAGACAACAACATCACTTTATGACCATATGCATATGCATCTAATAATTATACTTAAGATATAATTTGTTGCATAAGCTTATGTAGAAATAAAGGAAGAAAATCAAATAAGCAAATATAAAGAAAATAAAGATATGGATGTCTTAGCTTAATATCAAGAGTTTCTAGAACTTAGAAATGGACAAGTTTCATGAAAATAAGCAAAGCAAAATCAAAGAAAATCATGAAAGTCTTAGATTTATTTCAAGACTTCCCATGACTTAGAGATGGACAAGTTCTATAAAGAAAATAAGAATAGAAAGAAATAATTTCGGGAGTCTTAGGCTTCTCAAGACTTGAATATCTTTAGTCTCATAAATAAAGCAAAGCAAATAAATAAGAAAATAATGGAAGTCTTAGATAAATTTTAGGGCTCCCAAGACTTAGATTATAGACAAATCCCATTTGTTTTGACTTGATTTAGGATAAGTCTAAGATTATAAGTTTCTAGTCTTATTTATTACATAAATAAATAGATAAGCAATGAAATAAAAGCATAAATGAAATGTTAATTAGTAAGTTTTAGGCTCTAAAAATATATATACATACTTATACATAATAATATATAGAAAGTTATATTGGAAGCATGAACATAACATAACATGAATTTAATACAGATTAAAACAAGACATGAACTTGTGTTTCATGATTTCATTCCTAGTATAAGCTCATAGGAATGTATGAAATCAAAACATACATGATATTTATGTTATGTTTTCATGAAACTAAAGAGATTATTTAAGTGTCTACCTAAGTTTAGAAGATGAAGATGGAGGATAGATGAAGAGAAAACTTGAGAAAATTACAAAGAGAGTGAGGGAGAGAGAGAGATCATGGTTTGAAGGGAGAAGAGAGAGAGATTTGTGTGCGAGAAAATTTGCAAGAGTTTTTGTATGGTTTAAAAGTGTGTAAAGAATAAAAGAGAGGGGGTACTTATAGAGTTTTAGAGTGGAATTAGTGATATAAAATAAATAAAAAGAAAATAAATGGAGAGAAGAGAGAGAAATGTGGCGGCACGTCAAGAGAGAGGAGAGAAAATATGATTAAAAATTAATTTTAGTAATAAAAAAGTAAGTAAAGTAAATGTAAGAAATAGATATATAGATTGTAAGAAGTAGGTAGTAAGGAAAAGTAGAGATAAATGCACAGTAATGAATAGTAGTACAAGTAAATTGAATAATAGACTAAACAAATAAAATACTGATAGTAACAAAAATACACGTAAACAAGCCTTATATGATATTTTTAGAAACAAAAGAATTATACAATTGATATTTTATGATTCCTTATCTCATTAAGAGTTCATATTGATTTTTGGAATCTTTTCATTATTTTGCGTGTCGGGACCTTGTTTTTAGAAACTGATACCTGTTCGGGTTCAAAATGGGCAAAGTTTTGTCGAATATGATCTTTTAAGTTATAAAACATTATTCGAAACTATAATCTATGGTTAAATAATTTTTATTGTTGAAGGTTTTGAGCTTAGGATTGCGGATCTAAACATTTTAGATCTTAGGTTAAACCAAGGTTGAACTCTTAGGGATTAGGTTTCAATTCCGGTTTTATGATTTATTCGTAAAGTTACAAAATCTAAGGGTTTATGTTATACTTATATTTTCAATTGAAAAAATTACGTTTACTCTATTTTTATGATTTATTTAATATTTATAGTTATCGAGATTGTCTAATTGAGTCAATATCTTTGAAGGTTAATTGTTGACTTGGTTTGAACTTTTGGTGTTAATTTTAAATTTTAACTCTAAGATTCACAGAAGAATCTAAGATTTTATAATTTTGTTATTGATTATCATCTGGTGAGGTTATCTCGGTTTGCATGTGAAGAGGTGGTTTTTTTTTTTTAATTAGTCAATTTTTGACTTAAAAAAAAACATATTGTATTATTTGGTTATCATTACTCGGACATATTGTCTTGTCTTTAGAGATCGAATAGATGAATTGCTTAACGTAAATATGTTGAGTCGGATAATTATTGGATTTTTGTGTTGTTTTTAAAGGTGCTCTCTTTTTCTTAAGATTATGAAATTTTGTATTTTATCTTGTTTAGAGTTTGGTTTTAATTTGGGTCGATTTTTAAGGTTTAGGTTTCGATATTAGCTCTAGGGTTATTTTCTAAGAGCTCAAAAAAATTTCAGGGGTTTACACAGTTACTCTAAAAACCTCTTCATCCATAAGAGTTGTAAACCCCTGAATTTTTTTCATAATTCTTATAAGATAATCTTAGAGTTAAATACCAAATCTAAGATCCTGAAAACTGATCTAAGTTAAAACTGAATTCTAAATAAGATCAAATACGAAAATTTTTAACCCTAAGAAAAAGAGAACCCTCAAAACAAAGAAAAATCCAACAATCGTTTGATTCAACATCTATACACCAACCAAATCAAATATATGATCCCTAACATGCAGATCAAGATGATATATCTAAGCAACACTCGATGACAAAATGCTAAAACCTTAAATCCTTCAGTGAAATTTAGAATAAAAATTTTCGATTGCTACCAAAGGTCAAACGGAGTCAACCTATAATCTTAGACTTGGTTAAATTCTGAGAACTGAAAAATATTAAATAAATCAAAAAGCTGTAAGTCAAATCGAAACCCTAAAAGTCAACAAAGTTTACAACAAACCCTAGTATTTAGATCTAGCAGTCCCGTGCTCTTAAACCCTAAGTAACAGAATTGAGATAATTATGGACAATTTCGTAATAATACGGGAAAGCTTAAAAATATCATATTGTTAAATTTTAATGTGTTTCCAACCCAAACGAGATCAGTTCTAGAAAAGCGTGTTTCGAGGCTCGGGATAGTAATAATATTTTGATGACACCGATAGATTCAAAATAATACAAGGATTTCAAAAATATCAGTTTTATAAATTTTCCGATAACTAAAAATATCATATATCGTATATTTACGCGTATTGTCTTTACTATCGATATTTTATAGGTTTAGTCTACTATTAATAGTAATATTTTTACTATTAATTACTATTTCACTATCTCTACTTTTTCTTACAACATATTCTTACACACACCATACCTATCTTTTACAATTCATCTTTCCCATACAACTTTATTCACATCACACTTTATACATTAGTTTTTTCATTACAAAAATACAAAACAAATCAACTCACACCCTCTCTCTTCCCCATATGCGCTGGCCCCTCTTCCTCTCTTCTCTAATTATTTTCTTTTTCAATTTATTTTATTACATCTAATTTCCCTCCACAAAACTCTATAAATACCCATTCTCCTTCTATTTCTTTCACACACTCCTTTTACATACAAAAACTCTCTCAAAATTTCTCCACAAATCCCCTCTAACTAACTCTTTCTAACATTCTCTCTAAACAAAAACTGTCACGCCCCGAAGGGTACCCTAAACGTGGCAGTCCGCCATATATAATATCAAGGCTTAAGAATGGCTACCTTAGTCATGCGAAAGCCTTAGTATTATATGTAAGGCGTCTAACACGGTAATAGGAGACGCTTTTGGGAAGCATAGTTTAAGCAAGTAAAGATAAACATACAAGGATCCAGAAATAAAGTATATCATATCATAAATAACCAAAGGTCTGTTACATAATTTCTTAGGGGCATACCCCTGCTAATTCCAAGGATCGAGATAACCTTCATAACATCAAAAATTAAAGATTTCAAAGGAATTCTAATCTAAGTCTTCGAGTAGATTTCCTCCAAAAGCTTCAACATAAAACGTATAATACTGGAAGACCTCGGGCACAAAAATAGGTGTTCCTGAGAATACAAATACCTATAGGGGTGTAAGCTTATGGGCTTAGTGAGTAAATCCCAAAATTCATACTCGAAGAAAATTATCAATCAAGTTTATTATTCAAACATATGAAATGCAACAACCACGTGAGCATACAAGACATATGATTTTCCAGGAATCATATGTTGAATGAATTTAGGCCCTTCATTCGGGGTTGGGGATTCAGGCCAATTACAGCCATAACTTTTAAAAACACTTTTATAGATCTTGCCGGCTCCTATACGCCATCAAAAACTTGTAGTTATTACAGGCTCCTACTAGCCACCAATTTAAGTAGTTCTTACTGGCTCATACTCGCTACTTACATGATATACCGGTTATGTCTACCACCACTATTATACACTTGTCCCACCAATTGTATAGTAGTGAATGCAATGTGACTCAACATATGAAGTGCATGAATAATTTCTTTAATTAAAGTCTAGTAGTTATATTTAACTTCTTTCAAGTAATCAATCAATTTCAAACAATTCAAGATATTAATTTACATACACTTTATTACAATCAAATCGGGTTTCGATATACTTAATATTCTTTCAACATATTATCATACACTTCCTTTTGATTTTTCTTAAATTCTAGTGCAACTAAATTTACAAATACAATCAAGAGTATGAGAAAATTAACGGGAAGTAACTCACTCGGCCATGATGATACCGTACTTGAATTGGATGGGTCGTTCGGAAATTCCACTTAATCGTAGTAATCCTCGGGATACGAACAATCCTCCTCGTGATTATCTAATCAAGAAGAATACCCAAAATGAGTATTTCATGAAATTCTATCCTTGAAGATTCTAATCTTTCTTAAAATCGTAGTAAAATCGTATAAGGAGAAATTCCAACTTAAAATGGCCATAACTTGCTTATTTTAACTTGGAATTTCGCGTATAATATATCGTTTCTACCTACTCGAAAAGATCTACTCATTTCTAAGCTTATTTCCTTAAAACTAAGTCGTTTAGGTTCCGAAAAGACGGTGACCAGATTTTCCACGAATTTTGCAAACACTTGTTTTCTTCTTTGTAAACAAAGCTCTTTTGAAAAGATAAATATTTCAATTATTTTGCAAACTTTTGAAAGGTATATATATATGTATTTGTAATGACCCATAACATATGTATGAAGTAAACGAAATTGTCTCAACTTGTAAAAAGTAAGGTTTTAAAAGTCTTTGAACTTGAGATTCTATTTTATTTTTGAAAGATCTTTTAGTTATTAAGATGAATATGAAATCTCTTGTAATTACTTTAATTTCTTAAAGTGCGGTTTTATTTTCTAAACTTGGATTTCAAAAGTAGCAAAATGACATTTTTATTTCTTGTAATGATTTTCGAAAGAATTTCTATTTCTTGATAAAAGATAAGTTTTCATAAAACCTTTTGTTTATGTAAGAAAATCATTCTTATGCATGTTCATGGGTTTTTAGAAATCCGTTTTCTATATTTATTTCCTTAGAAAGAATCTTTAATTTAAGAAAACATTTTCTCATTTATTTTTGTTGAGACAAAAACATTATGTTCATGCATGAATATGAATCATAACTATAGAAATATAAAGGAACATAATAACTTGAAAGCTTAAGTAAATCAAGTATTGGGACCTTAGCTTCATCAAGGTACCCCGGGACTAAGAAAAGACTAGTCCCGAAAAAAAAAAGAAAGAGAAATTGTTTTGACTTGATGAGGACAAGTCTAAGACTAGAATGACTAGTCTTAAAATCAACTTGAAATTAAATAAATTGCATGAAAGATAAATAAATTGTAAGACAATGAGCTTATATGCTCTAAATAATATATATAGTTATATAGATATATTAGATAGTAAAGAACATAAGAGAAACATAAATGAACATAGAGGAATTATGTTTATGAACAAAAAAAAAGCATGAACCTAATGTTGCTTTCTTAACTTCATGGTTTTAGAAAACACACACTAAGCTCATACTAAGTAGATGAACATGAAGAATTCTTGAGAATTTTCTTACCTAAAGGAAGCTAAACTAAGGAGACTTCTATTGAGAGAATTTGGAGAGAAATTTTTGTAGAGTAACTTTAGAGAAGAAGAGGTGTGAAAGAAGTGAAGGTATGAGGGGGTATTTATAGGAAAATGTGGGAGATGATTTGTGTTAATTAAATAATTAAAAAAAAAACAATTTGATGCATGGAGAGGGTGGCCGGCGCTATTTGTGTGTGTGGGGGAAGAGAAAAATTCATTTTTTTGTCTTTTGATTAATTAAAGTAAGAAATGAGAGATGTGAAATTGTATTGGAAATGAAAATGTGTAAGAAGTAGGTGTATGGTTTGTAAGAATAGGTTGTAAGAAAAAGTAGAGATAGATGAATAGTGTAGAATAGTAGAAAATAGTGTAATGTAAAAGTACACATGACAATTTAATACCGGTAGTAAGAAAATACCAGTATAAAAGCGATATCTGATATTTTTAGCTACCGAAAAATTACGAAATTGATATTTTTGGAAATCTTATATTTTTACGAGTCTAACGGTATATTCGGAATATTTTTCCTATTCCGGGCTTCCGGACTCATTTTTCAAGAACTGTGTCCGTTCGGGTTCGAAGGACATCCGAATTTCGCGAAACTGAAACTTTTATAAAACCTATGGTTATTACGAACTATTCGAGCTAATAATCCTAACTTCGTTTTTCAGGGCTTGAGAAAACGGCAATGCCGGACTTAAGCGGTTACGGTAAACTAGGGTTTGGTTTACTCTGGAAATCTGGTTGACTTCCGTTTAGGGTTTACACTATATTTCGGATCCAAAAATTTTGGGGATTTACAAAAACCATCTACCACATATTACTATCCACATAATTTTACAACCATCATCTTCTTCCTTCAACATAAACATACCTTTAGATAAAGATTTTCTATCATTAATTTCCCATGTCATGTAACTTAGCATGACAATGGTATTGTTTCTTAAAACTCATGTGAGTTGTGGAAGCAAGAACATATTCATGTTTTGTTTTTGTATATGCCAAGTATGATGATTATGTTATTTTGTTGGTACTATGCTATTATGTTGATATTATTGTTATTATGCTTCTAACTTAACTTCGTATAGATATATACGTATATTGATATATTTCTTATAACCTAAATGCTCACTAACTTTCACTAACATGCTTTTACTATTATTATTGCCTTTTCTTTTATTTATTCTTCTTTTCTTTTTGGGACTAATCTATTCTTAGTTCCGGGAAGTCTTGATGAAGTTAAGGCTCCAAATACTTGACTAGGATATCTTGATGAATCTAAGGTTCCGAATACTTGACCTTGTTATTTTGCTTATTACTGCTTCTTATATCTTTTCTCCATTACTATGTGATATTTTCATCTTTTCATGCTATATAATCATATGCATGCATCATTATAATGATATTGTCTCGACAAAATTACAGTAGAATTCTCTTTAATAAAGGAATATGGAACCAAACTCTTTTATTATCTAACTTTGAACCTAGACAAAGATTTTGTCATAAAAAATAAGGAAAAAATATTTTTATAAATTATTTTTCAAAAATTTAGACAAACCCATCATAAATTTTCTTTAATGACAATAAAGATGATTTTATCAAAGAAATTAACTAAAGAAATAAACATTATATTTTCATCATAAGTAACATGAAGTTTATTGAAACTTATTGTAAATAATTCCTTGACATGTAAATTTTTCATAAAAGCATACTTGTAGGGGATTTTTACTAACTCTATACTAAAAACCAAAAACTAGACTAATTTTCAAAGTTAAGATAAAATCAACTCATTAGCATTATAAACCCACTTAGAGAAATAAAAGTTTGTTAAGGTTTTAAATGATAAACTCATTTTCAAAGAAATAGAAGAATGTAAACATGATAAGCTCTAGATATTATCAATAACTTAAGAAAATGTTGCAAATGTTTCTTTTTAGTAAAAACTTTGTAGAAAACTTAAAGGATAAAGTTTTAGGAAATGAAATTTATTTTTAAAGAAGTTAAGAAATAAAAATATAAGAAGAAGACACTTATTTATAAATTTCAATCAAAACCCTTTAAAAGGAAAAATATGTGTAATACAACTCAAATTATTAGAGACTGTCAACAACTTAGGAGAAGTTTTAGGAACTTCATTTTTTTCACTAGAGGTAAAATTTGTCAATGTCTTATTTTAATTCTCTATAAATACAGTTTTGATGATAACAAAATAGTCAAAGAAATCTAATTAATTTATTAAGTGTGCAGGATTTTATCTTAGGTTCATTAACTAGAATAATAACAAGGTTTATTCAAGGATAAATAAGAGATTTAGAAATCCAGAAGATTAGTCAGAACATAAGCATAACTTTAATAAATCACAAAAAGTTCATCCATAAGATATTCCAGAGGTTAATACAAAAGTATGGCTTAGTGAAGTTTGAAAGGATAGATGTTACAGCAGATTTCCAGCAGATACTTCAGAAGGTCATATAGAAGGTTTAAATGATATACAGAAGATAATATAAAATATATTACAGAAGGTTGTATTATGGAACATGAAAAACAATAAAGTATTATTTGATATGTAGAAGACTATTCAGAGGAACGTCCAGAGGATTGTATATATCAGTAAGATGAAGATGGAAGTTTAAATAATTTATCCAGAAGATTATCCAGAGAGACACCTATAATTTTTGACAACATGGTATCACAAGATTTCACTTTTCATCTTCCAAAACTTGATTAAATTCGTACATTGAAGACCTAGCTCCGAATAAATAAGCATATTCAGGTAATATACTTATTTGTTCCACTTAAGTTGGTTAATATCTAAGGAGATTCAAGTTTTCAATATTTTAATGTCTTAATCTTTTCAAGTTGGTTCAATTTCGACAAATACTATGTTTTAACACAGACAAAGTTCTTAAATCTGAAGGAATCAATAAGATATGATCATTATCCCACTTTAATGCATAGGATCTTTGATTATCACCTGTTGAGAATATCACAATAAGAATAACCATATCAGTAACAGATCAACTTCAAGCCTTATCTCCATCAAATGCACAATATCAAGAGTTGAAGTCGAGACCAATCAACTTCTTAGAAGGATGTCAAGTAAGAAACAACCAGATAACTTAAAATCATGAAATTTAGCTGTGCATATCTTCTTTCCCAGACGTTCAAAATCAACGAGATAAGTCAAAATCACAAGGAAGATAAAGGAATGTATCACTTACCCATTTCATTAACGGCGAGATCTTTCAAATTTGACAAGGATAAAGCATGCATGCAAAGGTTTGAATTCAAATTTGAAAAGAAGATAAAGAACCCAATATTTCAACCGAGATATGTGCAAGAGAGAGGTTATCCACATTTGAAATCTTGAACGTTAGAAACAAAGAAAGAAAAAATTAAAATACGAGACAAAGAAGAACAATTGATCGATCGCTACTCAAAATTCTCTCAACTGCTTCTTCTTAGCTTCTTAAAAAGAAAGAAAAGAGAGGACTCCCATTGCTCACAAAAAGCTTTTCACAAACTGACACCGTGCATTTCTTTTCTTATTGCAAATTTACGATTTACTCATTTATTTGTAAAGGAAGGAACGTGTTATTGTCTTTTTAGTCGATAGTTCAATTACAAATTATACTCTGTAGATTAATTGTAGCTAGAGGATAGCCGTGAGAATCGAGTAGAGAGGACTATACAAGCTTGAAATTTGAAGTTATTGGATATAGTGGAACAAACCTATAGGATAACAAGGGCTAGGATAGTGGACTGATGCATAAGGTGGAACCATTATAAATTGCTACCTAATTCTCTTTTCCCCATCTCTTAATTTTTGCAATTTAATTTTACATTTGTTTAATTGCTTTATTGTTTTCTCAGTTTCAACAAGAGTTTTAAATATAATTAACAAGGGGCGAAATTTTTTAAATTAATAATCAATTCAACCCCCCATACTTTATTATTAAACGGGACCAACATCCTAAAAGATCAAAGTTAAGAAAAATTAACTTATCTTATAAAAGATATTAGAAAATAAAACTTATAAGAAAATACTCACCCAAGAATTTATAATGATATTTCAAAACACTTAAAATTCAAGTTTTCAACACCATAAGACAAGTTGTTTTGTGAAAAATAGTCATTAAGACAACATTATTAAGATTTCGCATACAATATGAATCTATCTATATATATATAAAGGATTTTTCAATTATATAAATATCTATATTTATACTTAAGGATTTTTGGATGAAGAAAATTATGAAATGTTGTGTTTTAAGGACTTGGAATTTTGTAATGATTCTGTACTCTACCGTTTCCAAACCCAAATAGCTTTTTTATGATAAAAATAACCCTAGAAATAAATAGATATTTTTGAGTAGGTAAAAAACAACATATAATATATGAAATTCCGAGTTAAAATGAACAAATTATAGCCATTTTACATTGGAATTTCATTCTATGCGATTTTTGCGAACATGGTGAAATGGAATTAGAAAGTTTAAGTAGAACTTCTATGAAATACTCATCTCAGGTGTTTCTTTTGTCTAAGTGATGAGAAACACGGGATTTCCCCTCCTAAGGATCACTATGACTAAGAAGATTATGAAATGGACGAGTTGATTATTTCTCTTAATTTCGTTATCTTACTTGTGCTTGTAGAGTAATGACATTAGTATACTAAGAAAAGATAAAAATAGACATAAATGGGGAATTCAGGGATATATATGTATGTGTGATTTTATGCTTATGTGATAAAATGAAAATTAAGAATATCGGAACTTTGAATTGTCTGTTTAAGTATTTTATCTACTTACATATATGATTGCTTATTGTTTGATCACCCCTAAGTAACCTTAATAAGGCTTGGCTTAAGAAAATAAAGCGTTCACGCATAGCATTCGTCGAGTCACATTTTTTTCGGAAGGCTGCTACTCCCACGCATAAAGTTGGATGGCCTGTTAACGTGCTAGGACACAGGCCATGCTCCTTCCTAGAGAATTCACATCGCTTGGGGAATGCGACTTTAGGTTTGGAGCCGTGCCAACTAAACACCTTGGGCGAGAGCTTAGGGACTAGCAGTAGAAGGTCAAGAGGATCTTCATCAACAATTCCCTAACCTTCCCTGGAGGGGTAAATTCGTTCTATATATGGTTTCCGGATAACTATATATATTTGCGTAATCATGTGATTTGGTGCATAGCATACATCACATATGTATGAAAATTAAATAAACTTATTTTATATCACAGTGCGAATGAAAAGGAATATCTCACTAAGCTAGTTGTAAGCTTATACACCCATAGATTTTTGTTAAAATAGGTATACCCATGGTTTTATTTGAAGATTATGAAGTTAAGGAAGTCATTGATGGATTTTAAACTCTTACGAAAGCAATCAGAATATAGGATGAATTTATTTTGTAATTTCCTTATATGCAATATATGCTATATTAGTATTGTAAACCCTCGTTTTCTTAATTAAACCTAAGTTTGATTTCGAGAAAGATTTAAAAACCGGAAGCCGAAATCCTAAAAGAATAACTTTGGATCAATCAAACCTAGGAATCTTAAGTCCGGCAATATCAAGAAGGAAACCCCGAAGGAATAAAAACGAGTTAACTCCAAAGTAAGACTCTAAATCGAAAAGTCAATCGGAAACCCTAAGTCAACAAAACTCAGAAAACCCTAGCAGTTTAGATCCGGCAATCCCGGGTTCTCAAACCAAGGAGTCAAAATATGAGTGGGAAGTGTAGCTTTGCGCATCTTAATATTAGAATGATAAACAATATTCGATTAGTGAATTTTCGACCTATTTCGAGCCCGATCGGATATAAGTCTTGAAAAGAGTGTCACGGGGCTCGAGATATTAAATATATGATATTAGTACTGTTAGATTCGTAATTTCTAAACATTTCTAAATATTTCAGTTATATAATTTTTCAGGTTATAAAAGTTACAGTTATAACCTTTTATTGTATTTTCATTACTACCGGTAAATTAAGTATCTAATCAACTTTTGTTTTCTTTTATACTATTCATCAAGTACAACCACCCATATCCTATTCTTACATCCTCATAACCTATTCTTACAATTTTACTTTTCTAATATATTTTGTACACAAACTACTCAAATAGTTTGAAAATTATTACACAAAACAAATCAAAACACTCTCATTCCTCTCTCTCTCAAATAAATTATTCATATAAACCCTAATTCATTTTCCTATATAATCTCTTTTTGACCTTTTACTTTTTCATTTTTCCTCATTTCTTACAAAACCCACTTTTAGAAGTCTTTTTCTCTCCCTCTCCACTCTCCTTGCTGTGAGCCCCTCACACAAAAAAAAATATATATATTTAGTTCAAGTTTTCTTCTTCAAAACATAAATAGGTAATAGATCTTAATCCTACCACTTTAGAAAGATGTAATGACAAGTTTATACATGTTTGGATCCACCAAAATCCCCACGAGCTTTATGCCAGGGATGTGGAAAACACTAGAACATGATATTCTTGTCATCACAATGTGTAGATCTTGCTATTAGAGTTGATATACTCATTTTGCTATATCATTTGCTATCTATTATTTTTATGGAAACTTTGAGCTTATATTTTCATTTCTATTCATCTACATATTTTTCATGATGCATTCTCAGTCATAGCATGAGTAGTATAGTAGATCTACTTCTTTAGAGTAGTTAAAATAGCATAGCTATTTGTTTTACACGCATGAAAGACTTGTTACATGTTTTTTCTTAAGGAATGAGTTGATCAAAACAAGATCCATTTTGTTTCTATCCAAAAGTTAGTTTTAAAATTCGGATCTTGAGAAAGAACCATTTAGAAATCATATTTTCCAACTTCAAAATGAAGGTTTTACATGTAAAATAAACGGCTTAGGTAATAGATATTATAAAGTAGTGATTTTTACAAGTTGATCATGGTTTTACTAAGAGAAATTTTCAAAATAAAAAAATGATTACAAAAGTTAAGTTAGATCTATGATTCAACTCTAATAAAAATGTAGAAATTCGTATCTAGGGTGAAATACCAAGAAAACACCTATTTTCCAACCTTAAAACAAGAGTTTTACTAAAAAAATGAAAGCCTTAAAAAGTATGTTTGATTAGGACTTAATTTTAGAAAGGATAAATGAGTTTTTCACAAGAAATAATCTCAAAAACAATTTTCTAAATTCGGATCTAAAAAATGATCCCTATTTAAACACCTATTTCCAAATATCAAAATGAGTATTTTAATGGGAAAATAGAAGTCTTAGGGAATAGATATAATAAAGAGTTGATTTTTATAAGAATAAATATGTTTTATCAAGGTAGAAACTTAAAACAAATGAAAGGTTTCCCAACTAAGATCAAACAATAATCTTATTTCCAAAAATTATGGAAAATTAGTCCAAAGGAAAAACCCACACTTAAACATCTATTTTTCTAGGCATTGGATATATAGGTCACCAGGACTTTATCATAATAACAATATGTATGACTTTTAAAAGTATAAAGCTAGTTTTCTCAAACAAGCATTCATAATATTATTTCGAAGTAAAAGTTTTTCCAAGAATTCTTTTCAACCAAAAATCTTTAAGGAAATACACATAAGTAGCTCATATCATATCATGCATGATAATAACATGTAGATATTACATGTACATATGATTTACTTGATAGAAATAATGCAAATTTCACAAAACAATTTCAGAATCACAACTTTTAGTTACTGATCAGATCTGATCCAAACATTCTGAGACCTAAACGTTTTCAAAATTTAATAATAACATCATAAATAGATAGATCTTTTGAAGTAGATATAAATCAATAGCTTATTTACGAAATTCCGAGTTAAAATGACCGAGTTATGGCCGTTTTAAGTTGGAATTTCCAATTACTACGGAAATTACGAATGCAAAGAGTTTTATTTGAAAAGTTTGGAGTTAGTTATAGTATGAAATACTCATAAGGGTATTTCTTTCGTTTAGGTGATTTTGGTTTCGGGGGAAAATTCTTGTTTCTAGATCGCTACTATTAGAGATCGGAAACCATGGCCGAGTGAGTTCACTATCTTTAAATTTTATGCTTGTGCTTGTGCTTGTGATATTAGTGGCATTAGAATTAGGGCAAGATAAAATTGATTGTATAAATATGATTTCTATGTGGGTGAATGAATAATAAGAACATCGGAAAGAGCTTGTTGTAATTATTTGAATGATTTAATATAGAATTGAATTGTCTGCAATATTTATGATCACCCATAAACTGTTAAATTATTATGCCATAATCTTATAATTAAATTGACATGCATAACATATGTGGAGTCATATAGCATAGGTTATTATACCTTTGTGAGAAGAAGGCATAATAGCTGGGCAACGAGGGGCCTGGAAACTCTAATGTTGGTGTAATGACCGGAAATTAAATATTGGTGTGTGGGCTGGAATTGAAAATGTGTGTGGGTGGGTACCTGTATCAACCACTGTATAAATTAAAAACGTGTGTGGGTGGGCACTTGTATCAACCACAATAAAAAGTGAAAAAAATTTAAATCGTTGGTCGTATGGGCCTGAAACACCTAACCCCGGATGGAAGGCGTAAATCCATTCAACATAAGACTTCTGAATGGTCTTATGTATTGTATGCTCACGTGTTTGTGCATTCATATGATTGTCAATGACTTGTCTGATGTATTCTACTGTTGAGCATTTAATTTTGGAAGTGGAACTCACTAAGCTAGCATAGCTTATACCTCCACGGTTTCTTTCTAATGAAGTTTCCGTACTTATGGCTGTGTCCCCGGACTTGGCCAAATAAGGTAATGAGAGACTAGGACTTATCTCCCTAGAAGTTTACAATTCGTTTGTATAGTTTTCAGTAGTAAACCTAGAAGGATCAATGGTTACCAAAAAGGATATTACTAAATCTTATGTGTAGTAGAGGAATGTCCCTTAATGCTTTGTAACTGATCTTAAGATATCTGTGGTTTATATTTTTATGCTTATTCTATCAATTTGAATTACGTGTCTCCAATTGTTTATGTATTCTATTATCATAAGGAAACACCTTGCATGCTAACACAAGACTTTTGAATGACTGTGGTAGTGATTCTTAAGTCTTGATTAGCATGCGGTGGACTATTACCTCTAGGGTACCTTTTGGGGTGTGACAAGTATTTTGGAGATTTCTAAGAAATGTATTTATATAGACTTGAAGACAATAGCGGGGGTATGCCCCTAAGATTTGTAATCAACAATGTTTATGCTTTATGATAAGTATTCTCCTTGCCTTATTACTTAATCATTATCAATGTAAATTGAGCTACTTTAATGCGTTCCCTTGGTTGTGATGTACATCTTGTACATGATATGGAAGTTTTTGCGTAACTAAAGTAATCATTTTTTGCTTTAATATTATGTACGACGGACTGCTATGTTTAGGGTATCCCTCAAGGAGTGACAAGAGTTCCTTGCAGGCTTCAATCACAGCAATATATTTTGCTTTGGTGGTAGATAGTACAACACACTTCTGCAATTTTGATTTCCAAGGCATTGTTCTCCCTGCATAAGTAATTAGACAACCTGAAGTAGTCTTCCTTAAATCAAGATCTCCAGCCATATCAACATCTAAAAACTCATTTAATACAGGCTTATTACCACTAAACTGCAAGCATAATCTGGAAGTGCCCCCTAAGATATCTGAGAATCCATTTAACTGCAGTCCAATGTTCTTTACCTGGATTTGAGAGATAACGACTACCCACACCAACAGCATGAGTAATATCTAGACTAGTGTATGCCATAGCATACACTAGACTGCCAACTGTAGAGGCATAAGGAATCTTTTTCATGTCTTCTTTGTCTGCTTCAGTTTTAAGGCACTGCTGGGAATTAAGTTTAAAGTGACCTGCAAGTGGAGACCAAACAAGTTTTTGCCTTGCTCATGTTGAACCTCTTTAATACCCTTTCTATGTATTCCTCTTATGATAACTACAATTTAAAGCTCTTCTTATCACAAATAATTCTCATATCGAGAATTTGGCGTATGGGTCCTAAGTATTTCATAGCAAAAGACTTGTATCTTTTTGGCATCATGGCCAATAATCAGCATATCATCAAAATATAATAGGAAAATAATGAACTCACCAGTTTCAAATCTCTTTATGAAAACACAATGATCTAATGCAGTCCTGATATATCCATGATCAATCATGAAGGAGTCAAACTTCTTATACCATTGCCTTGGAGCCTATTTCAATCCATATAAGCTCTTATGCAATTTGCAAACAATATGCTCCTTCCCCTTGACCTTAGACCTCTCGGGTTACTCCATGTATATTTCTTCCTCTAATCACCATGAAGGAGTGTCGTCTTCACATCCATTTGCTCAATCTCCAAGTTCAAACAGGCAACAATACTGAGTATAACCCAAATGGAAAACATCTTCACCACTGGTAAGAAAATCTCATCAAAATCAATACCTTTCTTCTGACTGAACCCCTTTCGTAACCAATCTTGCCTTGTACTTTAGTTATGAGCTATGTTCATTAGTCTTCAATCTATATATCCATTTATTTTTCAATGGTCTCTTACGCTTTGGGAGTTTCACCAAATCATATGTCTTGTTCTCATGCAAGGATTTCATCTCTTATTGCATAACTTTAAACCCATTCCTTTTTCTTAGGAATGGAACCGGGCGAGTCATTATAGGGTACTTAACCAGCTAAAAACCCTACAGGTTTTTGGGTCAAGTATATAGACTCGATAAAAACTCGACCCAACCAAATAAAATTAAAAAAAAAATCAAAACATTAACAGTAATACACATATATACACACGGTCCTTCCTCAACCTTAGCTGCATTTTATACACAAACTCATAGAACACACATACAATACTCCACGAAATTTTTAAAAAAGTTCACCTGTGCTGTCATGCTTATCCATGGATCGACTTTGATTATTTTTTAAATTGATGGGATAAAGTTGTTGAGCATTTTGAATATTATATCTACCACTGAAACTTATCTTTAAGATCAACGCACTTAGTTTTTGTGTGCTTTAAAGTTCAATGATTAAAAAGTTGTCAGAATATTATATATATATTTTTTGAATTTCAATTATTTCATACCTTGGTATGGAAGCCTGCAATTTGGATGAATTCTTATATCTTTAGCTTGTTGTAATTATTTTGAAAATGGTGGTAGCTGGGAAACGTAATCTATAAAATGAAAAATCATGCAATTATAAGGAAAAATTATCTAAAGAAAAAAGTTGGTACATTTATTTTCAGTGTAAATTTAAAAAAATTAAATTGAATTGAAAAAAAAAAAAAAGCAACACTTGTATTTTAGGTTGGGGCATGTCGGGTCGGAATCGGGTCTATCATTATCTAGTCGGGTCGGGTTTGGGTTTTGCATGACCCATCCCAAACCTGCCCCAGTTGCATCCCTTCTTTTTCTGCTCATGTGATATGGCTTCTTGATAACATTCTGGCTCTCCCCCATCAATTAGCATCACATACTCATATGGACTATATTTAACTGATTGTCTTCACTCTCTTAAAGATCTTCTCGACTCAATCTACTGACGAGGCTCTTGGGAATCTTCAACGAAATCTTCCACATCTCGCCCATCATTGTTTGAATCTTCAAGTGAGTGCATTGGATCTACATTTGTTGGAATCTCGCCCGAGTATTTCGACTTTTCTGGATTCTCAATATCTTCAATGGTTTAGCCTTCAAGAAAGACCACATTTCTGCTCTTGATAATCTTCTTCTCTGCTGGATCTCACAACATGTACCTATACTCATCTTGTGTATAACCCATAAAAATGCACTACTTTTGAATTTGTATCAAGTTTCACTCTTTCGTCCTTAGGAATATGCATAAATGCCTTAGAACCAAACACACGTAAGTGTTCATATGGAGCATCTTTACCTGTCTAAACTCTCTTTGGGATATCTTCATCCGTAGCATAAAAGGGAGACAAATTAATTAGGTCTACTCCTATCCTCATTGCTTCACCCCAAAATGATTTTTGTAGTTTGGCATGTGATAACATACACTTCACTCGCTCCATGATAGTATGATTCATCATTTCTATAATGCCATTCTGCTGTAGGGTCTTTGGAACTGTCTTCTTTAGTTTAATCACATATTCTTTGCAATATTCTTCAAAAGGTCCTTTGTATTTTCTACCATTATCTGCTTAGACACATATTAATTGTCTTCCTATTTCTCTTTTAACTTTAGTGTAGAATCGCTTAAACACATCCAACACTTGATCTTTAGACTTCAAAGCAAAAGTCCACAACTTTCTAGAGTGATCATCAATGAATGTCACAAAATAAAAAGCACCACCTACTGGCATATCTTTTATATAACACATATGTGTGAACTAAATCAAGTATATAAGATTTCCTAGCAGGTGGATTTCTCTAAAATACAACTCTATATTGTTTATCAGTAAGATAATCGCTGCAAGTTTTTAGAGGAGTACCATTTACATTAGGCAAGAGTTGTTTCTTGACAAGCATTAACTCATGCGACCAACTGCTTATGCTATAGCTCCGTAGAAGTGTCATCAATCAGATTCACATCTCCTTTACTTAGTTTAGCTGACATTAAGTAAACGGTATTAGTCTTCTTTCCTTTTGCTACCGTGAGAGAACCATTTGTAAGCTTCCATTTACCTTCACCAAAGTGACTATTACAGCATTGATCATCAAGTTTCCTTATAGATATAAAGTTTAGGCAGATATCTAGAACGTGTCTGACATCTCTAAGGATGAGTCTACAATTAATGTTACTTGTTAGTACTTAAAACAACATTTCTAATGCCAACAATTTTAGATGTCTTATTGTTTCCTATCCTAACATTGCCATAATCACCAGTAGTATAGGTTGAGAAAAATTCACCATGTGATGTTTTATGAAAGGAGGCATTGGAATCAATAACCCAATCACTGTTATGACATGCAAGGCTAACACAATCCTTATCTTAGACAACAACTATCTCACCACTTGCTGCTGCAGCAGTAGTGTCTTCATCTTTTTCACCATCTTTACCTTTACCCTGCTCTCTCTTCCACAGTCTACATTCTCTCTTCAAATGTCCTGGCTCGTCATAATAATAACATTCAATATGTTTCCTTCTTAATTTAAACCTTCTCTTGGATTTATTAGATCTATTAGATTTATTAGACAAGCCTCTGTTCCTGCTTCTAGCACGTCTGTTTGGCTTATTAGTGACAAGTGATTGAGTCTCATAACTCGTGCCAAGATCTTTCCTTCTGGCTTCTTCATTCATCAGGTTATCTTTCACCGTCGTAATAGTGAGCTTTCCTTCTGGAGCAGAATTGCTAACAAACACTACAAATGTCTCCCAGCTATTAGGCAGTGAACTCAATAATAAAAGTGCATGAATCTCATTATTAAGCACAAGCTTCATAGTAGTTAGTTGATTCACAAGCCTTTAAAAATCATTCAAGTGCTTTGTCATATTGGATCCATCCTTATACTTTACATTCACCACTCTCATAATCAAGAAGGTTTTATTCAAGGCAGTTTGCCTCTGATACATGGATTCTAATTTATTCCATAGAATATAAGCTTTGGTTTCCTAAGCAACACGATGATATACACTGTGATCAACCTATTGTCAGATATAATTGACAGTTTTTCTATACATGATTGGTTAATCATCATTAGACTTATTTGATGGCTTTGCAGTATCACCGCCCAAAGGTATATATAGATCTCCATCATTGACTTCAAGATAGAATAATTTGATGAATTCAATTTTATCATCGTACATGATGATTCAACAATGCCTGTAAAACCCTAACCAAAAAACTTTTTTTTTTTCAACCCTAACTCTGATACCACTTATTTAGGAAAAATCCATGACCTATAATAACAAAGTATTTTTTCTACTTGCCTATGTGAAAACAAAAAATTATAACAGAAAATAAACAATAAAAAAAGACACTAGGATGTAACATAGAAAACATCAATTGAGAAAAACCACGAGACTGCAATGCAAATAATTCTTCCACTATCAACAATAATGAGGTTACACAGTTTTCTTCACTAGATAATACTAGTGGATCACAAATCTTCACAAAAACGGTTGATTTCAACAACAGAACAAGTCTCTATATCTAGAGCTCTCTCTAAGTTTTCTGGATGGCCGAAGTGATGCCTTAAAAGACAAAACAAGGAGTATTTATATGAAAAGATAAAGGAAGACTCATAGACTACATAAGCTGGTTGTACGCTAGTGGCCTTTATGGGCGGTGTACAGTGAAGGTTGGCACAACACCGGCGGCTTTGGGTCGGCATTGAAACGCCGTTGCTCTCGGCATAAATTGAACGCTGATGCTACGCGAGCAACTTACATCTAACTATTGGTGGCTTTGCTAGGTGAGGTAAGGACTGATCCAAGTCTCCTTTGTTTGTACAAATCTCCTTATTTTCTAAGTTTTCTTCTAAATATATATAATATTTAGTTAGGATTTCCTTTAAGCTACAGACCCATATGGGTTGGGTCAATTACCCAACAGTTAGTAATTATACCAATGTTATTACTTGATTTAGATTGATCCATTCTTGTAAACTAGCTATAAAAAATCACAAAGTTGTATGTTTTATCACATTAGTCCATAATTTCCATTAACATAGCCTTTTTTTTCCTCATAAAAAGTCATTTTCGTTTTAAATGCATTCAAAAAAAAAAAAAAAAAGAAAGGCTTTTAATAAATTCTGCATAGTTTCAACACTCTTGTGATTTTCCCTCAAAATTGCATCGTTTTTCCTGTTATAGGTATATTAGAGTCGCATTACATAAAAAATGATTTGTCAAGCGCTACGTTTTTTTTTTCCCCTTAGAAAATAAAAAAAATATTAATTGATCTTTTTCCTTTAAAGTTAGGATTTGCATCCATGGACTTTCAATTTTGGTTTTTCTCAGAAATATCCATGAATAAAATTACTATAGTTGATTACCCCAAAAATTAATATAGCTAAAAACGTAAACTTGATGATTTTTCAAGCATAAAATTAAAAAAAAAAAAAAACTGGGATAGACTTGATTTTGAATAGCGGATGGTAGGTGTCTACAAGACAACCTTAAAAAAAAAAAATTTAAAAATCTATTTTCTTTCACTTTTTGTATCTTTGATATATTTTCCAACATTTTATATACCACATATGTATTTATTGTGTATTTCTCATTGACTTTATTAACTTTAATTGTTTTGTGATATTTTAGGAATTTAGTGATTTTTAGCTAACTTTAGGCAACTCTTATCCCTCTTGCTTTTTGTTAATGTTAGAGAAGTTTTATGGTGCCACCACAAGATCATTTACTTAATTATCTAATCATTAAAATAAACACAATAAGTAATATATTAAATATTTTGAATCATAGTGTAAGAATCATTAAAAAACTGACAATACATAAATTTTTTGTTAATCTTAATTTCTCTTGCAAACAATAAAAAAAATTTTTATTAAGTCCCATAAATTGACTAAAACCCCAAAAGTGGTGTAATAGGATAGCCTATTTTCAAGAACTTTATGTTTAAATTTTCAAGATGTTATTTTTTGAAAATCGCATATTAGTTACTAAAATTAGAGTTGATCGGCCTAATTGACCATAAATTCTTATTTTTCCAATTTTGATTGGTGGCATCATTGAGGTAAACTTTTGCTGTTTTCAAATGGATTAAAAAAAAAAAAAAAGTCAAACTCCACACGATGCGACCCTTGACTTAAGTTGAGCTTAACTAAGGAAATATACATACACATATACATTTTTTTTCGGACTTGACAATGTTTTTGGCCTATAGACCAAAATTTACTCCCGTGTATCGATTGGCGTCAATATAATTAATTATGAGCATATTATTATTATTATTTTTTGATGCAAAACCCTTGCACAAATATTAACTAAGTGGAAAATTAGAATCAACTGACTAACTTGTCTGTGCTAATTAGGGATTGATAGATGCGGATTGGTATGGTTCATTTCTTGAATTAAATATTACAAATTGTATGTTTGCTTTTCTTTCTTTTCTTTTTATTATCATTGAACCCAATCATATGATTTTATTTATAAATTTTTAAACGTAAAATAGATAATTTAGTACACGGTTCGAACCATTAGTTTATAATCATATTAAAATTAGAAAAAAATTATTGAATTATTGAATTAAAAGTAACCTTCCATTCACTGTACATTGCATTAGTTGATTAGTCATGTTGTAGAACTATGTGACTAATAAATGAATGCATAAACAAAATTTTAATTCTTTATGAATTAATTTTTTTGAACTATCTAGTACAATTTAGAATATAATTTTTTTCCCATCCTTAACTTTTAGGCACCTTGGAAGAAGCATACAGGCATTGTAGATATTGTCTACTGGATGATCAAGCTTCATTCATTCTTAAGATTAAGAGAAAAATTTAAGTAGATTCACTAAGAATGATGAATAACGATGTTAGATTGAGAAAAATGAGAATGTACTAATTTTTTAATTTTTTTTTGACAAAGTAGAAGCAACTTTTAAATTATTTATTAAAATAGGTATTAATGCAAATTAATTACAGAAATAATTTATCTAACTCACATGTACAACATGTGTTTTGTGTTTATACAAAACTTGTACATACAATGTGAAAATTATGAAATACACACATCCATGGCATTGAGGTGTCTGTAAATGGAAAGCAAGTGTTAAACATGTGATTCTATAAATAGAAAGTGAATGTTCAACATGCAATTTTTATATGAATTTTCAAGCTAAATCGTAGGTTTAAGATGCAATTGGATCTTTTACTAAATTTGCATCTCCTACATGCGAATTTGATGCCCTATTTTGATAATTAATTTGTGTCTTATTTTGATAGTCATATATTTTTCGAAGGTTTAGGGTCTGTTTGAGATGGTCTATTTTTCATCTATATCTGTATCTTTTTCAAAATGATATGTATAAATATGTTCAATTTACATTTATATTTTATTTATATTTGATCTTTCAATGAAAATTATCAACTTTTTTTTATCTGTATCTAATTCTTTATAAATAATTTGTTAGAAAAAAGTTTGAAATAAATATATGTATATGCAATCTTCAACAAACAAACAGGCCGTCAGACTAACATTTCACTAATTAATTTTTTTTCCTTTCCTTTTGACAAGGGATTTTGGAGAAAATTATGGTCACTAATGACGATGAACAATTACATAGAGGTGTTCAACGTTGTTTGAATGTCAAGGAAGGATTGGAAAGTATTACCTGTATTATCTTTTAAGGATGTCAAAGGATGAGTAGGAAATCATTAGAGTCATCATGTAAACCAAATGAAATACATTTATACATGCATGCATCATATATGGTAACGGTGTGGCTTGTTTGAACCAAGCGGTGTGATTTATTCCTGGAGCAATCTTTTTTCCCCATCTATTCTAAGGTTTAAGGAGATGCTTAATATGACATTTTGATATATTAAGTATTGATTTTGGTGTCAAACAACTATATTAACAATATTTTTTTTATTAGTGAAAATTTAAAGAGAGTTATTTAATAATTTTTTAAAATGTTTCTTAGTTACCATATATCACACTTTATCAATAAAATAGAAGAGAAAGTAAAAAATTTACTTTTAAAGTTACTTAATTAAGAAACTCTAGCTTTAATTCATGTATCAAATAGCTTCTTTTATCGTTTATTTAGTTTAAATAATTCCAATAAAATTGCTCTTAAAAAATAGTACTTTTCTTAGGCGAGAGCACTAAGTTTTCTCCCCACTGAAGAGAGCCGCTACCCCATCACGAGGGGTCGTCTTCCCTACTACTCTTTGGACATCTCTTTAGCCAAGAAGATCTCTGCACCTTAAACCCCAACATGGAAGCCCTTTAATATTAAAACCCAACCTGAGTTTATCTGGCTTTCCTTACTGAAGATACCCCTTCACTTTTACCGTACATGGAAACCCACCTTTCATCATCAGTAGCCCGCCGGTCTTAATCAGTGCCTCTCCATCATTTAATCCAAGCCTTGGCCTCTCACCTTTTCCCAACAAATAAAGTTCTTTACTAATCATCTTACCCACTACATTATGCCCTGACTTCTTTTCCTTCCCAGCATTTTATGTCCTCTCTAAGTGTCTTTCTTGTTTGTTCCATCCCTGGTTTCTTAGTGCTTGGAGGTTGGAACATGGATCTGGTGGTTATTCACAGTGGCTTTCCTCTAAAAGCGTGAGTTCAGAAAGGTAGCTTCGGGGCATCTCAAAATGTCAGTAAGACGATCTAATTCTACTTTCTTATTTCTGCTTGTTTTAGTGACCCGGTTTTTTATTGCTTCATCGGTCTCTGTTTAGTGGTGTTTGGTTAGGTTTTTGTATATATGTCATCTTCTTAGGGTTTCCTAATCCCCTCTAGTGTTTTTCCTCTGTTCGTAGCTTCCTTTGGGAAGAATGTCGGAGTCACACCACCACGCTATCCACCATTATGAAAGTATTGGGGAGGAAGGCAACACGTCGGTTGTTGAGTTAGACACACAAGAGATAGACCCAAGCTCAAAGAGGGCTATCCTAGTGTGTCGTATTGTGTCTGACAAGGTGGAGAATAAAGCAGTCGTGATTTCAGTATTGAAGAAGACGTGGAAACAGTATGGCAATTGCAAAATAGTGGGTTCTAAGCTTAATTGGTTTGTTTGCACTTTCCATGAAAAACAGGTGATATTGAAGATAATCAGAGATGGTCCTTGGGCTTTTCTAGGGTTGGTGCTGAACATTTGGGAATCACACTAGAACATTGAGGATGTTCCTTTGGATAAATGTCCCTTTTGGTTACAAATGCATGGTCTGAAACTGGATCAAATGACGGACAACTATGCTGTAAAGTTATGAGCTTTGGTGGGGGAAGTGATAGAAAGTGAACTAGTCAATCTTAAAGGAGGAGCAATGAGAGGTTTTCTTCTTTTCAGAATCAATCTTGATTGGAAAGCACCGATTAAGACTGTATATGGGTAAGTCGGAACAAGACAAAGAGGTACTTTGTTAATTTCAAGTATGAGAAACTTCCCGACATTTGTTTCAAGTGTGGATACTTAGGTCACTCAACTACGAGTTGCAAATTGGAGAGTGAAAACCCGAGTTTTGGATCATAGCTTAGAGCTCAAACAGTTAGACCTTACTCGAAGGTGATGGCTCCCCAACCAATACATCTCCAGCCCATTCAACTTCTATGGAGGCAGCCTCAAGTGAATCTTCACTAGCATTTGTATCCCTAACTCATAATACCACTAGCAAAGGCAAAACCCCTGAACTGATACCCAACCTCCAGACACTCCTCAAGAAGCATCCCCAAGCCTACATACCACCTCACTTGAGAAACCCCCACACTCAACACCCACACAAACACACGCCTGCTCTCTCTACTTCCCATAACACCTCCAACCAACCTTTCTTCTCTAATGAAGCACTAATCAATGCCAGAATGCAGGAGGATTGTGAAGTCACTAGTCCTGTAAAACTCAGACAGCCGCAAACTCACATCAATACAGAACCAACTTTGAGCACACAGTCACCGATTACTAATAACTCCTCACACACTCCCACCAATGTAAGCATTAACTCAACCAGGAGAACCACCAGCCCAATGTACTTTGTTGAGTTCCCTAAATCCCCTCCATCTACCCCTAACTCCAATGCCATCACCATCCCCTCTCCGTCTTGTCATGTTCCAGCCCTGAAAATCTTAACTTTAAAGAGACGTCTAGAAGAAGAAGCTGGAGGAGCAACTAAAAAGCTGAAGTTTGAAGTTCAAAAGTAAACCTCCCCTACCGAGAAATCTCCTATAAGAAGAGGGAGAAAACCCAACAAGAAACTCCCAAAGGAAGCAGAGTAGTTCCACTCAACAAGCAGAAGGAAATAATATGGGTAATTTGGTATCGGTCCCAACCACTTATCAACTAACTTCCAAGAAGACTGTGGTGGCTGGACTAAAACAGCTACATAGGAGCCATGATAGCCATCAGTTGGAATTGTCAAGGTCTGGGGCCCTCCATAACAGTTCAACATCTAAGAAGTCTCATCCGCAGACACAACCCGAGTATTTTTTTCTTGATGGAAACAAAAAACAAAACGAAGAAGTTGTATGGGATTAGGAGAAGATTGAAGTTTGGTTATGAATTTTATGTACTGCCATTTGGTCGATCGGTAGTCTTATGTTATGGTGGATGAATGATGTGGAAATCGAAATACAACATGCTGATAAAAACCTCATTCACTCTTTAATAAAGTTAGCATATAGGTATATCTTTGCGCAAGTCTCATGGATTTATGCGGATCTAATCTATGCAAAGCGTCAGCTACTTTGGAATACTCTTCTAGATATAAGTGTAAACATGAGAAGACCATGGTTGTGTATTGGCGACTTCAATGACATTCTATATACTCATGAAAATTGGTGGCAGTCCCTGGTGCACCAAACTTATGGAAGCTTTTCATGCGATGATCATGAACTCCAACCTAAATGATCTAAGTTATCAAGGACCATGGTTCACTTGGTTGAATTGAAGAGAAAACAATTGGTTGATTTTGGAGAGGATCGATAGAGCTCTAGGTTCACGAGAGTGGATTCAAGCTTACCCAACTTGTATGGTTACACACAGTGAACTCATTGGATCAGACCATGTAGCCTTAATTATAAACTCTCATTATTCTAATAAAAGGCAAAAAGAAGTTCAAGTTTGAGCAAATGTGGACAACAACTAAGGAGTGTAGGGAGGTTATTGAAGAAGCTAGGAATCTCTCCTCACCTATGAACCATCATTATCCATTCAAGTACAGACTTAAGAGATGCAGGATAAAATTGAAGGATTGGAGCCAGAATTGCTTTCCTAACAATAGCACATAAATTAAAAAGTAAAAGGAGATGCTGGAAAATCAAAAGAAAGGAGCAAATATGGATCTATCCTTAGAAATAGCCTTATTAGCTAAACTTGGCCAATTGTGGGGAAGAGAGGAAATGTTTTGGCGGCAAAGATCTAGAGTTAGTTGGCTAAGAGAGGGAGATAGAAACACAAAGTTTTTCCACCAGTCTACCCTTATGAGAAGGAAGGGGAACAAAATCATTAAACTGAAAAGGGATGATGGAAGGTGGTTGGAGAAAGAGGAAGACATAATGAAATCCTTTCAGAGCTTTTATACTAGTCTGTTCCAATAAAATGGAGATATAGATTGGGGGAGTACTCTGGAGTCAATACCGGCTCTGGTCAGCGCATAAATGAATGAGTCATTGAGCCAAAGTGTCTCACCTGAAGAAGTTAAGAACGCAGCCTTTCAACTTGGGGCTTTGAAAGCTCCAGGACCAGATGGTTACCTTGGTATCTTCTATCAACGATACTAGAATATAGTGGGGAACATCATGGTGGATATGTTTCTCTCATTCTTCAATACAGGTAACCTTCCTCCGTCTCTTAACAACATTGAAATTGTGCTTATACCCAAAATCCCATCCCCATAAAATGTCAGCCATTTTCGGCCTATTAGTTTTTGTAATTTTGCCTACAAAATCATTTCCATAATTTTGGTTAATAGATTAAAGCCTTTTTTGAATGCTTTAGTATCTGAATCACAAAGTGCTTTTGTGCCAAATCGAGTTATTCATGATAACATCATAGTAGCCCACGAAGCTTTTCACTTCTTAGAACCAAGCACTCTAGTAAGAAAACCTATTATAGCCTAAAGCTTGACATGAGCAAAGCATATGACCTGGTTAAATGGGACTTCCCAATGGGTGTTTTGGAAAAACTTAGCTTTTGTGATGTTTGAACAAAATGGGTTATGGAGTGTGTGACCTCTGTCTCTTATAGTCTTTCTATAAATGGAAAAACAGCAGGCTATGTTAGATCATCTAGAGATCTTAGACAGGGAGATCCTTTGTCTCCTTACTTATTTATCTTCGTAGCAGATGTTCTATCACGCAATATGGAGAATGCTGTTTCTAGAAATCAACTCACCACAGTTAAAATTAGGGGATCATGCTTAATGGCCTCCCATCTCTTATTTGCTCATGACTCTTTGTTCTTTGCAGAAGTTACTATACACAATATGTAGGTGCTTAAAAGGATTATTCATGATTATTGTAGAGCTTCAGCTCAATTAGTCAATTTCCAGAAGTCCAGTATGTTTTTTAGCTCTAATGCCCCACCTGGAATTGTAGAGGATGTATGCAACATCATGGAGATTCCTAACACACAAAATCCAGGCAAATATCTGAGTTTGCCCACAATGTAGGGGCGGAACAAGACTGAAGCGTTAGGGTTTGTCAAGGATAGGATCCGTTTGAAGCTTAAGAATAGGAAGAGATGTCTACTTTCAAATGCAGGTAGGAAGACACTTATTAAGGCAGTAGTAGGAGCCATTCCAACATACTCTATGAGTTGTTTCAAATTTCCAGCTAAATGGTGTAAAAAAGTCAATTCTTTGATTGCCCAGTATTGGTGGGGACAAAACCAAGAGGAGCGCAAAATTCATTGGCAAAGATGGGATAGGATTACACTTCCAAAATCCACAGGGGGTTTAGGATATAAGGACCTTATTGATTTCAACTCAGCCATCCTTACTAAACTAGTATGGAGAATTCATTCTAACCCTAATGCCTTGTGGGTTCGAGTACTTAAGGGAATCTATTATCCCTGTTCTTCCTTTTTTGTAGGCTAAGAGAGGGTCTAGAGACTCATGGGGGTAGGCCAGCATCTTTCATGGTAGGGAGATTTTGTCGCATAAAGCTTTATGGCGGGTGGAAATAGACAATCAATCAATGTCATGAAGGATAGATGGGTACCTAGCCTTGAAAACCACCGACCACACATAAGGACCAATGAGGAAGTCCAAGATTTAAGGGTAGCGGATTTGATACATCAACGGTCAAGGTCCTGGAACTTGCATGAATTGAAAAAGTGGTTTGATGAATATACTGTCTAAACTATACTCAATATACCTCTCCCTTTATGCTGGAATAAAACAGATTAGTATGGCATCATGAGAAAAATGGTAAATGCTCAATTAGATCAGCCTATAACTTCATTAGATGTAATTCCCACCAATAGAATTTGCAAGCATCAAGCTCTCACAACATAGGAAAGGAAGTTTGGAAGCTAGTATGGCACAACTCGAGTATTCCCAAGATCAAACACTTCATATAGCATGCTTTGAATAATGCTTTCCTTACTTAGAAGAATTTGGCAAGAAGAAAGGTAATCTAATCTCCTATTTGTCTATTTTGTTCGAAAGTTGAATCTATAGAACATTTTAGTTTGTGTTGTCCTTGGACACAGCTGGTTTGGTTTGCCACCTTGGGGATTCATATTTCCCCAGCATAGGTTACTTCTCTAGATAAATGGATGACTTCTTGCCTTGAGGGTTTCCTAGACAAAAAGACTAAATTTCTTTATTTTGTCAAGCTAAGTATTGTTGCATGGTTTATATGGAAGTGGAGGTGATCAGCTGTTTTTAGAAAAAAGCCCCCAGAGGTGTACTCAATAATAGCTATGGCAAAAAAAGCTCTGTTGGAGCTTGATATAATTTTTGATAGGCCTTCAAATGAGTGGCCCCCACCAGGATCGATGCCTTGCAGAACAAATACTAACATGCACATCTCAGAAGCTAACACTCAACAATAATAGGATATAAGGTTTAGGGGTAGCAACGGTCAGTCTCAATAGGATATTCCGACCAGCACTAGCAACAACCAACTGATGGAGAGCCTACATCAGATGATGACTTCAGCACCAGTTTTCCTCTACACTAACACTCCTTCACAAGGCCAGCATCCCAATGAGAACAGGTGGCGCCCCTGCTGAAAAATGTCATTAAGGTAAGTTGTGATGCTTCTGTTGATCCTCTTAAAGGTGAAATGACAGTAGGACTAATTGCGAAAGATTACACGGGTGTGGTTTTGGGAGGCAGTAGCAAGTCTGTAGTAGTCAACTCTGTCCTGGAAGCTGAGGCTTATGCGGTGAGAGATTCCCTTATTTATGCGAACAGTAGAGGATGGCTAAGGATTACAGTAGAAATAGATTTAGCCACAGTGTATCGAGCTTTAATACAGGATATTGAAGCTCCGTGGTTCTTGCGATCTATCTTGTCAGGTGTGCATTCTCTCTTGCCTTTTTTTGATAAAGTGGAGTTTAATTTAATTCCTAAATAAGCTAATTCAGCTGTTAATTGGATAGTAATTCATAATAGAATGAATATGTGTCCTTTGAATTGGATTCAAATACCCCCATCTTCTTTGTTCTCTATTTTAAGCAATGACTCTTTAGATAGCCTTTTTATTCATTCTGCAGTTGGTCTGTCTGGTGTATCAAACTCTTGATGTTTGTAATGAATTTTTCTTTCTTTGGCCAAAAAAATAAAATATTGCTCTTATAACTAAATATTAGTTGTTAAATCAAAGGGCAAATTAAACCGGCTAAAAGAAATTGAGTTTTTAGCTCAGCTAAGGTTGGTCTAATACAATTTTCATTTAGATTAGTTTATTTGTTTTTTTTTTTTCCTTATTTTTTCGACGTTCTAGTTGCTGCAAAAGAAGAAGCCCTACCACGTCACCTCTCAACTCAAAAGAGGCGGGAATAGCCACACCATTTTGGCGCTCAAGTAAGACCTTCCACACTATTGCTTTCTTGCCACTCTGCAGCCGGTTTGCAATTTGCATTAGGGTTTTCTCAAAAAGAACAACGTAGGGGTAGTAGTTAATCAATAATGTTCTCAAGCACCCAATTTGAAGCCGGCGGTGGCTTCACATCGTCTCAACCCAACGATTCCGCTTCTCCTTACTCCGCAAAGGTCTCGTCTCTCTCTCTCTCTCCCCCTCACCTCCTCAACTCCCCTGTGTACGTAATTTTATTGAAATACTGATTTGCACTTGTTCATTTTCCCTTTGGTTTTCGCAGAATCGGGGAACACAAAGCCTAGTTCCCGTGACCGTGAAGCAATTGAGCGAAGCACATCAGACTGGTGATGAAAAGTCCAGTTTCTCAATCGACGGTACCGATGTCACCAACGTAACTAACCTTGACCTTCCTCTCTCTGTAATTTAATGCACTGCATATTTCCTTTCCCGCGGTTCTAATCTTTCGTGGAATTTTTTTTTCCTGCTCTGAATTCAGGTAACACTCGTCGGGATGGTGTCTGAAAAAGCCGAGAGGGTCACCGATGTGACTTTCACTCTTGATGATGGAACTGGTCAAGTTAAATGCAGAAGATGGTACGGTTTTCTATTATGGATCATTTTGTCAATTATGCACCGTTTTAGTTTGCACCTTATGTAATTAACTGTAGAGCATTCTTGGTCTGTTAAATGTTAAATCAGGTGAGCATCTCTGCAATTGTTACTGATCACCTGTCATTTATGTGCTTTTTTTTATGCTGGATCTCTCCTAATTGATCTACATGCTTCTTTAATTAGGATAAACGATAGTTTTGATACCAAAGAAACGGGGGAAATACAGTGAGTAATCACATTTTATACTGCTCTTTTTTTTCCCCTCATAGGATAGTAACTGAATTGTTTTGATATAAAAGTTTTTACGGCTAATCTCTTCAGTAACTTAATCTTATGACAGTGACAATATGTATGTTCGTGTTGTTGGTCACTTGAGAAGTGCTCAAGGTGAAAAGCAGATTGCGGTATTCTCTGTTAGGTATGTGCTTTAGGTGATTCTCGTTTTTCATTACAGCTATAGGTTCGTTATGATGGATTTGTTCTTGTGTGTTTGTGAGAGAAAGCTATTATCTACCCTAAAAATAACGTATTAAGAGGGCTTGCAGATTGGTTTCTCACGTTTTATCCATTTGTAGAGGCCAGTTTTATGAAAGCTTGAATAACTCTTGCATTGATAGTGTTTTGGCCATTGATTGAAACATTATACAAATAAAGGGTGCATCTATTTCATTATTCACCAAAATGCAGATACAGATGAAAAATAGAAATTATTTATAGACAGATTTTATAGACGATATACAAATGGAAAGCAGATCATCCAAACAGATAGCAGGAATTTTATTTTTGCTGTATAAACTCTTGCTTGTGATAAATTGTAAATTTGAACTCAGCACTTCTACATTAAATCCTATAGCAGTTTATCTTTAGCGCCACTTAGAGTGATGTATTGATAGTCTGGATTTATAATACCGTTAGATATGAGCCATGATGCAGTTGAGATGAATCTTCGGCTCATATTGCTCTTATTCTTGGGATTTTATTTATATCCCGTGCATGTTTTTTACAGGCCTGTTACGAACTACGATGAGATAACCTTTCATTTTATTGACTGTGTGCATCAGCATTTGCACAAGTCCAAACTGAAGGTACTGAGTCAATCTATAGATTTACCTCTTCCTAGTGATACTTTTGTGGAATTACCAAAAGATATGTATTGATAGTTGATAGGGGCATAAGCTGATAATTGCAGTTATTTTCATTATTGCTGTGTATATAGGGTGATATCTCCTTGCTGTCCCAAGTGGCAGAATCTTTCACTAGTACTCCTGTCAGTAATAAATCGAATGGGGAGATCACAGCACCAGCTAATGAAGTGAGCGATTCATTTTAAAAATTTATATCATGATACTTTTTCCAATGTTTCTAATTGATATATGATGATGATGCTGTTTTTTGTTAGTTCTCTGTACAAATCAGTGCCGATGGTCTCAAGAGCTGTGACCAAAAGGTCCTTGAGTTTCTTCAGCAAAGCTAGTAAGTTAAACTTCTGATATCAAGACTATTTTTCCTTGGTCAAATTAGTATAAATGAAGTGTTAATGTGTGACTCGGATATCTACTAAAAAGGAAAATTATAAACTTTTCACCTTTTCATGCACCTTCTTTTTAATTTTTAATTTTTTTTATAATGATGTGTCAGTCATGATAAATGCAAAGGTTTTTTTATGGGTCTTTAACAAGGGAATTGATCATTATTGTACTTGAAAAATTTTGAAATTGATCGATTTATTCTAAAAAAACTTGACGGAGGTATTGTTGGCGTATACGAAAGGTTCTTTCAAGTACTAAATCAATTAATTTTAAAGTTCAAGTATTAAATTGATTAATTTTAAAGTTGAAGTACTAAATTAATTAATTTTAAAATTTAGGTATCTAGTTGAATATCTTATTAAAATTCAGATATCATTCGTGATATTAACAAAGCGTCTAACATAACATGACAATATTATCTTCTACAAAACACGTAGATTCTATACTTGCTTCCTAGCACTGCTGCAGTAGGCCAGTAATTAAGTACAATACAACGTCTTTCTTGATTTCACAGCATGTTGCAATTTTATTCTGCAGGGTCCCATCCATCTATGTAATCTAACCATTTTATTGTCTTTACTATAGTGGTCAGGAAAAAGGAGTCCATAGAGATGAAATTTCCAGACAGCTGAGAATTCCTGTTGAGAAAATCATGTAAGTTCTGCTCTTGTACATACTAATAATTATACAGACATATAAAGAAGCTTACATAAGCATTTACAAATTACCCACAAATCAAACACATGGTTGCGTTGGATTACAATCTCACAATTTGATTTGGGATAATATCATAAATGGTATCTAAACTATGACAAAATAGATAATTAGATATCCAAACTTTGAAAATGATTAATTTAGTAAATGTACTTTGAAATTGATTAATTTGGTACCTAAAAAACTTTAAAATTGATTAATTTAATATTTGAAACAACTTGATAGAGATATTGTTAGCGGTGTGAAAAGTTCTTTTTGAGGTTCTAAACTTGTCAATTTTAAAATTTAAGTACTAAATTGATTAATTTCAAATTTGAGGTACTTCATTGTATAATTTTATCAAAGTTCAGATTCCATTTGTGACATCGATCCATCTGATTCCCTGGGATTTGATTAATAAGGAATACGAGTGTTTTATTTGGTTGATTTATTGTACACTTTGTAATATTAGAAGAGGGAGAGATACTACAAAGAAGATGGAGGGAGGAGAGAGATCAGTAGTGGAGATAGAGAAAAGATGGAGTTTGGAGAGAGATTTAAGTGATGGTTTTATTTAAGGAACTATTTTAGGAATCAGGATCATAATGATAGGATGGGAAAATTAATGGAATTTATTGGTTTTAAGCAATATAACACGCTGTGGAATTCCATTTGAAATCCCATGTCTATAAACCAAACAAGGCATAGAAGCATTCATGTGTGTTGCTAACTTATGTTTTTCTTTATTTCAGGGAATCAATCCAAGTCCTGGAAGAAGAAGGCTTAGTTTACTCAACAATAGATGAATATCACTTCAAATCGACGACTGAAATGTAACTAATTAGAAAAAAGATGATTTGACTGGGCTTACACCGCAGCCATTTCCGCATGCTTGATGCATCATGTGTGAACCCTTATAATATGTAACTTTTGTTTTTATTTGCAAGACCGGGACAAACTATCTTACTTGGAGACCTCTTGTCGTCTTGTGTCCTTATAAAAGAAACGGCATCCTTGGAGATATTTTTCGCCATGCCCGAAGATTCTGGGAGGCAGAATTAAATGTCTTCATAAATGTGATTGAGTAAATAATTTTCTATGGAGCCCACTAGAGCAAATGCGTGCTGTTCTTGCCTTAAAAGAGTTAGGTTTATATTAAGACCGGCTACCGGCAAATACATCATTGTTTGAGGAACAAAGACGAGCAAAACTTCTACAGATGGTGGGATGGGGGTGTGTTTGGGTTTTACAATTCAATTCTAGACGCAACTCTCTCGTGGTATTACTGTCCAATACGTAGTTTTATTTGCCTGGCGTCATAAATAACTCAATTGGATAAAAACAAAGCAGTTCTTGGGCGTTAGGATGTCAAACTAACACTGTGTTTCGATCCCAGCTAAAAAGTGGAAACGGAAAGAAAGGAATGAAAAAGAAAGGAAAATTAGTGTTTGTCAATTTAAATTAAGTTGAAAAGTTATAGAAAAGAAGAGAAAATAGAGGAAAGTTTTCACTTTTTAAACCATTTCGTGTTTTTCAGAGAAAGTTGTGAAAAATAAAATAAATTGTCAAATTATCTTCTTTACTAAAATTTTAGAAAAATAATATAAGAATAATTTTATAAATCACTATTCTTTTTCTTTTCCTTCCATTTCTACCGTATACAAAATAAACTTCTTATTTATTTGCCTTTATACTCGTTTTCACTTCCATTTTTTTTTCTACTTATTTTTGCTCATGTTCACCTTTTTCCGCATTTAATAATGTTCCCAAATACAGTTCAAGTGTCATTATGTCCAAGGCTAGTTGGAATCTTCTCACGTGTCCAATTCTACAACTATTCTGAAATTAATACTATTTTACGAATGACAATTGGCCCAATTGGGTTACAAGAAAATAAAAAAGACCATTTTGAGATAAATAAAGACGCTCGACTCAAGCCTTTTCTGAAAAGCATATATAATATGTGATTACTACAACAAGATATAACCAATTTAGATTATAAATGGATCCTTTTTTGTTTTTTTTTTTTTTTTTTTGGCCATATTATAAATGGATCTGGCAGTCTTATTTTTCCCCAAGGATTAAAGTTTTCCTTTGGTGTCGACTACGTAATGCACTTCCAACAGGATTCAATTTAATACGCAGAGGTATCACACAACATTTTACTTGTCCTCGGTGTAATGATCTGGTTGAAGACTTAGAATATGTTCTTGTCGATATCATTGTATATATCGTATTATCCAATCCTAGGCACCAGAGTAGAACTTATCACATACCAATGATATGGATTCCTTGGTATAGGTTCGAACAAACTGTAGAATAAGAGCATTAGATTTGAATCTTATAAATCCTCCACCTTAATTCTGTTTTATAGTGATGATATGGATTGTATGGTATTCAAGCTTGGTTAAAAAAAAAAAAAAAAAGCTAATATACAAGCAAGATGGACCAACTGAGGATTTAATGCAAACGATTCGAATAAAGGCTCATGAATATTTGGTATATGTTTGAAAACATAAAAATTTAAAGAGAATTGAATGCATGAATATTAAATGGCAACTACCCCCTATTGGATAGGTCAAACTGAATATAGATGCAAAAATATATACCAAAACCTATCACTTGTAGCAGTAAGTAGGGTAATTCGAAATGAAAATGGACAATGGATCAAAGGTTTTGTTAAAAAAAAAAAAAAAAGGAACTGGAAATTCCGATATTGTTGCTGCAGAACTATGGGCTTTGGCTCTTTGTTCACAATTGCGTATTCTGCAAAGGTTCACTCGTGTGCAGATAAATGTGGATTCAAAAATGGTTGTACAAATGATGCAGCCTCATATGAATGTTCAAATGAAGTATTATAATGTGTTGAATCTTTGTAGGGAAAGGATCTCTTAACTCTAGCATTGCAGATTACAACAACATCAGTACCAGGAGACGAACATGATAGTTGATGATCTTGCAAGTTCTATAACTTCCAACTACTTTAGTGATATTTTTTTGTTGAAGTACCTAAAAGTGTTCGACGCCTAGTTCTTGTTGGACAACCTCTTGATAGTTGGATTTCGTAGCAAAAGTGCTGGAAAAAAATTACTAGAGGCCTCTTCTGATTTTTCTGAAACAGATATAATTGTCATCGTTAACAAATCCCGTCGGAAAAATAAGAGAAAAGATCCATGAAAGAAAATTTACAAAATGGCAGTCAAAGCAAATTTGAGGATAATAAATGATGCAAGGTTATATATATTAATGTATTACAATTATATATATAGATATATATATCTTTTATGTTTTGGAAATATGCTTGCGGGCTCGGATAAACTTAGTTGGAGAAACACGAGTAGGCTAGATTAGATTTGTAAACCGACTTTTTTTTTTTTTTTTAACTAATAATTTGATTTTCCCTTTCTCTTCCTTTTGTTATCATATTTTTCCTGAAAATTCGTAAAAACACTAACTTTTCGACATATTCTACCATTGATACAAATTTATTAATTTAGAATTTCTTTTTGTGCTTCAAATCTAATTTAGGATCTGGGGCATATCATATTTTATCTATTAGAGTTTGTATAAGACCTCTAAGTCCAAATCAAAGAATCAAAACAAAATAATCAAATTATAATACGAAGAGTCATTTAAAGTGCAAAATTGAGAAAATGGGACAAATTTATGAAAAAAATTCAATTTTTTTTTTTTTTTTTTTTTTACACATCAAGTTTTCAATTGGTGAAATAAAAAATAAATTTAAAAGCAACTTGAATCAACGTAATAAACTATAATTATGTTTTGGGGTTTAGAATAAGTTTAAGTTGAACAAAGCCAAATCTAGCTAACCAAGGTACTTTTACTTATGGCCTTCTAATTAAAGGATACATGTCAGGACCAAAAGAAACCCTAGCTCCAATACCCCTTCCCTTGTAGTGTATGTGCAAAAACCTCCATTTCATTCTTTTATAAATCAAAAGATTAACACTATGTTTGGATTGAAGAAAGGAAATAGAAGGAAAAGGAGAAGGAAGGAAATAGGGAATAGTGGATATTGGATTTAAGAAAGAAAACTTCTCCTGGCCATCCAAAAACAACTCAGGAGAGAACTGGGAGGGAATTAGAATAAAAAGACAATTACACCCACAAAATATGTGCAATATTTTGAGATTTAAAAACTTTAATGGCATTTTAACAAAAAAAAAAAAAGGAATTATGCTATAACTCTTCTTTCACTTTTTTATCTTTCCTATCCAAACAAAGAAATTTATAATATTTACTTTCATTTTTTCCTCTTTATTTCTTTCTTTTCACTTTCCTCCCTCATAATTCTTTCCCCCTTCCCAAACATAGTGTAAAGGTAAAAAACCAAAACCCTAAAACCCTAAAACTTAGATAAGTTCCTTAATAAAAAATTTAGTGGCTGTTAAAGTATATGAAATACCCCAAACTCTCAGCTAGTTAATTAGAAATGGTTTGATTGAATTATAGAAAAGAAATAGACAAATTAAGATAATTAAATTAGTAAATAGGTTAAATGGAGATTGGTGATTTTAAATATTCTTTTTCGTTATATTCATTCCTTCTTTAAATCGATTTGATAAATCAGTCTATTTAATTTATTTTATAAAATTCTTTTTTTGATTTAACTCCTCTCGTATCTAATTCAAATTCTTAAATTCCCAAAAAATATTTTTAAATGTTTAGTAAAGTTCCAAACCTTCAAATTTTAGTTAACTTTATATTACTAAATCTTTATAATTTTTGAAATCAAATACTTGTTTAGAAATACCAGTTTTAAACTCGAATCCAAATTAAATATCAAAGTTTCATTTTTAAGCTTTTGAAATGTGTTTTTATAACAAGTCATAAATTTCTAATATATATGTTTTCAAATTATTTTCTAATTATTTATGGTACTAAAAGTAATTATTAGAAAGATTTAAACTTAATATCCTATTTTATAAATATCCTTTAAAATTTTCCTTTATCCTTATCTCTCTCTCTCTCTCTCTCTCTCTCCCTTACATAATTGTGGCTGCCCCTTTTTCTCTTTCACACCATCGGTTTCCTCTTCTTTTCTTCTTCTCTTCTTCTTTTTCTTTCTCTTTATTTTCAAAATCAAGTCCACAGACCTCCATTAAAACAAGAGTTGATAAGGAATCAAGTTAGGAAAGAAGAGTAGAGAAGGAAAACAAGCTTGAAGTGTAAAGAGAACTCAAGAGTGCATATATTCCTAAATGAGATAAGTGTTATTTCTTTGTTATCTTTGTTGTTTACTTTTTGTAAATGGTAAATTGATGTTAAAATAAGTTAATAGTGCTGTTTATATATGTATTTATTGGATCTATGGTTGATGGGAGTTGGGATTGTGATGAAGAAGATGATGAATAGTGAAGTAAGGGTTTGTTGGAATGATTTGATGTTTGATGTATATGATGAGGGAAATTTGTGCTTTTGATGTTGTTTGAAGTGTATAATAAGTTATATGAACTTTTTATGATGTTTTAGTTGTATTAGAACATGTAAAAGTTGATATATTGTGTAAAGGAAACATGAAAAATGTGTGTATTGCTTTCAAAAAATTTTCCCAGATCAGCACTACATTTTACATAGTGTGCACGAGCTTGTGCTGATCAAAATAAGCTCTCATATTACTTTTTTAACATCTGCCCCACCTTGTACATGGGTGTGTATGTGGTTTTGTAGGTCACAAAACCTTGAAAAACTCCTATCGGGTCACTTTTTAGTGCCCTACATGGCCCTGAGCACAGTGACGTACTAGGTTGTTTACTTTTCCCTATTTCGCAGCTTGATCGTATTTTGGCCATAACTTTTTCATACGACCTCTGATTGAGATGATTCAAGTTGCGTTAGAAACTCAAAAAGAGATCTATAACTTTCATGTTTTGAGTTTTTACAAATTCGACAATTATAGGTACTTAAATTTTAGTTCTTTCCAGCCATTGTGTTTTCTTAAACAAAGTCAAATTTTGTTTTTGCTTTCTAAATGTTTGTTGTTAAGTGTAAATGAATCTTTTTAAGCTAAAATGAGATAGATATATGATATTTGATGTGTTATGTTAATTGATTGATATAATTAAGCATAAATTAAGTGCATTTGTAGATTTAATAAATAGTTGAATTAAATATAGAAGTTAGTTATAAAATGAACTTAGCTAACAAACTTAGATTCAACTTGATTAAATAGACTTGAATAAGTCAAAATGAATTAGATTGAGTTAGTTTAACCATCTTTGACATATTTTTTGAATTAAATGATTAAGGTTAATTAATTTGGCTAAGTTTAAGTTAATGTAAGCTCAAGTTAACATAGATCCTACATGTGCAACGAATTAGTAATGAATCTAAGTGCAACTTGACTAAATAAACTTTACTAAGCTAAAATGAGTTAGATTGTTTAATTTTAATCAACTTGACTTATTAAATGAATTAAATGACTAACTCTAATCAATTTGGCTAGGATTTAGTTAAAAGGAGTTAATGGTTAATAATTGGTTTAAGTTAATGAGGTAAGATAATCTTAGATTAACATAGTGAATATGTTGTTTCAAATGTTTTTTTGCTTAGGAATTTTGTGTTTTTGGAATTTGAATGTTTTGTTGATGTTTTTGTAATAAAATACTATAATCAAAGAGAAAATAATAAAAAACTTCGACAGACAAAGGAGAACTGTCTGTATTTTGGCAAGGCGATCTTTGCAGCCATAGCTGGGTTCCAAATTAGTGTATGATCAAATAGGGTTAATAAAAGTTTGAGAAAAGTGGATGATTAGTTTAGTTTAGTTTTTTATACGAGTTCTTTCCTCAACAGAAGTGGATATTTGATTTATCGTTTGGATTATCTTCTGAAATTCCTTCCGAGGCTATGTTTAGATTTCATATTCAAGGTACGAAGTAACTTGCGTGTTTGATGCTAGGATAGGCATCTAAAATGAATTAAAACTTAAATACGGCCTAGTTAATGATGAGTGTTTATTATGCTTTTCACCGTTGGATTTAGTCCGGGGAGTAGCAAACCTATCATGATGCAATGACATGTTAGAATAAGCGCTTAGGCCACTTATCATGATGCAATGACCTCATACCATGATGCAATGGTACACCATGATGCAATGGTGATTTCTTTTTAAATGGCTCAGTAATCGATAGGGAATGTAGTAACGGTGTAACATTTACTTATCTTAAGAGGAAATAATATGATTTAATTCAATGTTTATGGGAGCATGTGAATTAATTTATATTATGGATTAAGTTAAGTAAAGTTTAGTAACGGCTATTAATCCTAAATGAGATTACTGATATTGTTGGTTAGATTTAGGAGATATAGGTATCCGAGCTATTTATATTAACTCCCTGAGCAGCTGCTGTTACTCAAGACCCACAGATTCCCATTGGCTTGCTCCGGAGTATCAGTGCTCCATTGTTGATTTGTTTATTTTAATGGAAAGATAATAACTTGTGATTGATGCATTGCATTTAGTTAAGCCGTATGTCACACTGCATGTGCTTGTGTTATTGTGTACTGAGTTTTGGCTCATTATTGTTGTTATTGTTCTTTTCTCCAAGTGATATATTGAGGATGATGATGATAATGTTGGTGATGATGATGTTAATGATGATTTGATGAAGATGATGTTTTTGATGATGGAGTTGTTATTGATGATGATGATGATGTCATGATACTTGACTCAGGTTTTGGGCGCTTGTGATGATTCAGAGAGGATTTGTGGATGAGTGCGTGGATGTAGTTTAGTTATTTTATTTCTTTTTGTTTTGTATTAGTGATAGCTGGATTTATGATTTAAACTTGTTATATTCTGTAAAGGGCATAATGGAGCCCATGTTTTGTAATCAAACTATTGCAAAGCTTTCTTTAATCGAATAATTTTTCACTTGAGAGAGTGGAAGTTTTGAAATGTCTTTATTTCGAAATTGTTTTATAAAATTTATTTCCGTTGCTATTCCGGTTATTTGAAAATCTAATTAAACAATTTTATAGCCTAAAATTGAGTAGCAATGTTCAATATAAACAAAATCTTGTTAAGGAAGTTCAAGCACGTAATACTTTAGAGTATTCTATGTGGTGGTAGCGCTTTAATCAATTTAATCAATCGGATTAAATTCTTGAGGCGTTACAGTATATTAAGTACTAATAATTGGTTTACTGCGTTTTTTCCCTAGAGAATCAAGAAATGGAAGTGCTTAACTAAGAAAGCAAGCTGCCATTGAAGAGTACCAAGAGTCTAAGGTGAACTTTTAAATTCATTTGCAGTATTAGAGCTTAATCTTCATGTTTTAATTACTTTAACTTACTTTTGGTAAAAAAAAAAAATAAAAACCCTTAAAATTACTAAAGTGGTAAATTCCATTGGATGCCACTATACTTTTGAAATATCATATTAACCACTAAACTTTTATTTTGACTATTAACACGACTGAACTTTTAAATACAAAATCTAATTATACCACTTGGATGATTTTTTTGGTTATGTACCAACTACAAAATCCAAGTCATAATTGAATTTTTTAGAAAAAGTTCTATCTAATTGACAAGAAAAAAAGACAAGTAATTAACATCATATTTTCCTATGGTTCTTTTCTATGTTCAACATTTATAAATTTTAGAGCATGATTTGTTATTTCTTGAAACTTTTCAAGGCACTAAGATCAAGTCAGTTTGAGAAGAAAAATCAAAGTTTCACATCCCTATTTTCTTTCACTAGTCATGACATTTTCAAGAAAGATAGGAGATGGGGTTTTGTTTATAAATTTCCCTTTTACTAGATGGTTTTCCGTGTACTTAAAACAAAGTTTTGGAAAATGTTTTACATAACAAAGAATTGTTATAGTGTAAAGGTTCATAACCACATGAATCTCCTACCTTTATGTTAGGCCCTCTAAATTAGTAAGTGAATATGATGAGTCTTATGATCATCATTTGTTCTTACTTTTAATTTAGAGACTTTTGGCCATCAGGGCATTTTAAGTTCTAAAATCATTTTATAATCATCAACAACATCACTATAAGCATAATGTGTACATGAATACAAAAATAAATGCTTAACAATGTGATATCAAGATCAACATAAAAAAAAAAAAAATTATTGACAAGAAATAATAAATATGAAGATAAAAGTAACATAAAGTAAAATGAGAGTCTTAGATTTAGAATAAGGCTCATCGAGACTTTAAAATGGACAAGTCCTCTTATGACTTGAATATGGACAAGTTCGATACTAGAATTTTAGGACTAGTATTTTTTTTTTTACTTGAAGTAGACAAGTCTCCAAGACTTTGATTTAGGACTTGTCTCTTGAACATGAAATAAATAAAGAACATGAAAGTAAATAAATTGCAATGTTAGATTAGAAAAGTTATATTAGTGAGCTTTATGCTCTAGTTGGTATATTTATATATATACCTATACATATAAGATTTTAGGTTAGTAAACATAAAGCAAACGCTTGGATTATAAAAATAAACATAATGTAACAAGAAAATAAGTATGTTGCCATACATTTCCATCCCTTGTACCATGCATCATGGGGATATTTCCATGGAAATGGCACTTTGGCACATACATAAGAACATAAACATATTAGATAGGTGTATGGAGGGTTGATTATCTAAAGAAATGAGAGGATTTTTGTGCATGTGCATGGTCGAGAGAGTGAGCTGAAAAAGAGAAACAGAGAGGGATGGTAGGAAGCAAGAAAATTAAGAGAATTTTAGATGTTGAGAATGAGAATGTACAGTGTAAGAATGGAAGGGAGATGAGATATTTATAGAAGTTGATAACTTCTTTAGGAAATAGAGTAGAAGAGAAGGAGAGAGAGAAATGAAGAAAGAAAGAAAGAAGAGAATGAAAATGATAGATAAGATTATGTAAGGTATGGGTGTTGTAAGAATAGGGTACTATTGGTAAATAGGAGGGAATAGTGACATGAAAGTGATTAAAATGAATAGTAATGACTAATGTAGTAGAAATGACAAATATTATATCGATAGAGATTTAGGTACGTGATATGTCTGGTTTAACTGATGAAATTTCGAGTTGATAATTTAATACTATGTTATAGGGAATTATTTTATATCATTTTATTATTCAATATAATCTAAAATATATTGTCTTGAATTACTTGTTAGTCATTAGATAGAGGAATAATTTAGCATAAGGTTTTCGAGTCTAACGATTATTGGATTTTCGTTTCGTTTTTGAAGGTACTCATTTTCTTAGGGTTTGATATTTTGGATTTTCTATTCCCATCTTACTCATTGGACATTTAAGGTTATTCATCCTATCTGACATTGTCTAAGGTTTTCAAGGTTTATGATTAACTCAGATTGGTTTTGAGGTTTTAATTCTGGTATTAATTCTAAGTTTCATTTTTAAAAGTACTTAAAATCTAGGAGTTTATAGATGATGCAACCTCCAACTACTGTGATTGCTTGACATCCTATAATTCATATCATACAATAAGAAAACTATAACATATGACAAGCACTAAAGATGGCTATTCAAAGACTATACCTTGTTCGCATGAGATGTTTCTAGCGGATCACATCCGGTATGATGATTGCTAAGCAAGAATAGAGTATCGTGGGGATAGCACATAATTTCCGTAAAACTATCTTAACCAACAACATCAAACATTAATCTTCTTTGTCGTCGTCACCGGTTATAGGCCAAAGTAAGCGCACTTGATACATATCTTTGAATTTGTAGTGGAAGAGATCCAGAGCACGTCTTCGAAAACTCAGCCATTTTGTTTCTCATTTCTTTGAGTAGTATTGCAATTTCAGCCAAAAATTTATTGGGGCCTTATGGCAGTGAGTGGAACATATTCACAATTACACAAATAACACACACACACACACACACACACACCAAAACAACAATAGGAAATTTTCAAAACCTTAAACTTAAGCACCATGATTCTTCATTTGAAATGTAGTGTGTATCTAGGTTAAATACATATAGATTTTCTCAAGTATCATACAAGCACCACAAAAACCATGGTAATATTAAACCCTAGTGATCTAATTGACAAGCATGGTGTGCCTTTGTTAGAGAACATACCTTCATGGTGAGCATTTGTTGGAGACGAATGAACATAATTGGACACTCTTACTTGACAGATACTGCTAGGTTGAGTGTTGGTGATGGATGAATGTCGTTGTTGACCGAACTGCCTTACTTTTCAGGTGTCTCTAAACCAGTTTCATTTTTCCCTCCATTTGATCGATATGTGTATATGGCTTAGTGGGAAATGGGTCGATATAGCCCAAAATTAATTGGATGATGATTGGGCTTTGATGATTCAAACTTTAAGGATACATTACAATTCGAGGGAGTTATATCAATGAATTATGATTGTTGAAATATATAATAATGTATAAGAGAGTATATCGAGGTAAAAAAAAAAAGATAAAGGTAATTGATAGAATTATAAAAAAAAGTGGATCAAATTGATTGCTTTGTAATCTTTGCTCGTTGTCTTCACTATAGGGAGAAGATGATTGTATATGTGATATTTTTAAGACAGGGGTATATAGGACAAAGTTAAAAAATAAACCACTAAATAGCAATTCATGCAAAGTAAATAGGTTGTTATGGTTTCCATTTCAGCTCCATGCTCTCCTTAGATTTTACCTTAATGACCTGTTCACTTTGATGAATAAATAGTGTTGTAATGTAAATCCTTGATTGCAAGGTGAAGGAACTGCTCCTTCTCCTCTTAGCTTCATTTCATTCCATTGAACTGAGCATAACATTATTTGTTGAATGAGATATCAGTATCTCCTAATGTTCATTTAAGATATGGATTAGTTTTTAGTTACCTTTCTTCAACCAATTCCACAAGTGTGCAATCACTAATATAGTAAGTGTTAACCACTTAAAATATTGATACCTTAACGGCTTATTCACTTCGTTAAATGAATAAGGTTGTAATGTAATTTCTATTACAAAGGAATGGAATAGAGATCTCCTCAACCGTTACCCTCATCTTTACAAGGATGATACATATCGGCTTAAGAGAAATGCAATTAATATTCTACCTTTATTACCATGAAATTACCATTCCTTAACAAAAAATAGATTGTGTACCAAATAAACCCTTGATTGCAAAGTAAAGGAATTGCTTTTTCTTCTCCTAGCTTCATTCTTTTCCAATGAACCAAACATAACATTATTTGTTGAATGACATATCAGTGTCTCTCATAGTTCGTTTTAGATATGGATTAGTTTTTAGTTACTTTTCTTCAACCAATTCCACAAGTGTACAATCATTAATACAACAAGTGTTAATCACTTGAAATGTTGATACTTTAGCAGCTTGTTCACTTTACTAAATGAATAAGGCTATAATGTAATTTCTATTACAGAGGAATGGAATAGAGCTCTCCTTAACTTTTACCCTCATCTTTATTAGGATGATGCATATTAGCTTAAGAGAAATGCAATTGGTATTCCACTTCTATTATTACGGAATTACTCTTCCTTAACCAAAAATCGATTGTGTACCAAATAAACCCTTGATTGCAAGGTGAAGGAATTGCTCCTTCTCCTTCCAGCTTCATTGCATTTCAATGAACCAAACATAACGTTATTTGTTGAATGAGATATTAGTGTCTCCCAGAGTTCATTTAAGATATGGATTAGTTTTCAGTTATTTTTCTTTGACCGATTCCATAAGTATACAATCACTAATACAATAAGTGTTAACTACTTGAAACGTTAATACCTTAATGGCCCCTTCATTTCATTGAATGGATAATGCTGTAATGTATTCTTATTACGGAGGAATTGAATAAGGCATGCCACCAAGATATTTTCTATTTATGCTAGGTTTTTTTACAAGTGCCATGTCAAATGTACGAAGGTATTAGGTTATCTTACAAGTGCTAGGTTCTATCACAATTACTAGTTTCTTTTGTGCTAGGTCTTTTTACATGTATTGGTTCTTTTACAAGTGCTAGTTTCTTTTGCATGCACTAGGTTATCTTACAAGTTCTAGGTTAATTGTGCTAGGCGTGGTTGTTAAATTTGCTATTTTACTATTCATTGGAAGGTGCAAATCGTTAGGATTGTATAACATCAAGCAGAACTGGTAAAATTGTAAATGTGTAGAATTGTATATCCAAATTCATAATTTTACCTAAAATTTGTATCAACACTATTTTGCATCTATTTTAATTAAGAAAAAATATATAAAATTATAAGCTCGTAGAATCGTATATTTGACTCGTGATCCATTTACTTGTGCCAGGTCAAATGTGCGAAAGTTGTAATTCACTTACAAGTGTTATGCCATATGTTCTTGGTCCTTTAACAAGTGCTAGGTTCTCACACAATTGCTAGGTTTTTGTGCTAGGCCCTTTTATCTGTTCTTGGCCATTTGTGCTAGGACCTTTTACAAGTGCTATGTCATATGTACTAGATATGTTCGAAAGTGCCAGGTCATTTATTCATACTCCATTGTGTTTAAACAGTGTTACCTTATTTTATTGCTAGATGCAAGATAACCAATACTGAAGTTGGGTGTGGACATTTATGTATTTTAGTAATAACTAATAACACTTTTTACAAAAAATGCTTATTATGGAGACAATACAAAGTCTTGAACCCTTTCTATTACAAAAAAATACTGTATTACAATATAACCAATAACACAACTCTTACACATAAGTTTTTACATAGCATAATGGCAAGCAAAACATTCTAACATTATACAAGCAATCGGGTCCTAATACAAAGTCATTTCATTCTTTCCATCAAACGTCGCAATGCAGGGTTTGACTTGTCTAACACAAGTGGAAAGTTGCACGTGAAATAATGTCATCCTTCACTTCATTTTTTGAGCAATCCACAAGAAAAGCAAGAATTCAAACCTTTTATCGAAGCACAATTGCTGCATGGAGGAAAAGAAGCACTTAAGTGCAACATTTCATATTTACTACCAAAGAGGAAAACAAAAAAACAAATAGGCAAGGACTATGGCACTGTCGTACAATTTTTAACACCTCTAGCTCCAAGATTTTACATTGCATAAATAAAACAACAAACACTCCAGTTGCTTCAAGCTTGTAAATGTCAAGTAAAAGCAAAATACTAATCACATGGTATGCCACATCGACAAGGGCAGCACCAAGGCTTACCCATCATCATGCAAATTGTGTTCTAGTAATGGAGGATGGAAAACAACTAACCATGTAATAATATAAAACTAGCTTAATTTGAGGCCTGAAACTGCAGTATTTATACCAATTATACTCTAATAATTTTCAATTTCAGACACAAGTGTAATACTTAACCGGTCAGCAAAATCACCAGATACAATGCAGTATTATCTGGTAAGTCTAGGTCGCATCCACAGGGAGCTATATAGCTAATTACTAGAATTTGGATCTTACCTTAATCTAAGCTATCAATTTTCAGATTCTTAATTACTCTATGGTGATTGACTAAAAATTTACTATCAAATGATCGTTAAGGATTAAAACCTTATATTCTAGCAACAACAACGAGGGATATAGGTTTAGGAAATGCAGATACAAATATGAATAATGCATTCATATTCTCATTTGAAATAACTCATGCTTCAAATTGATATTTGAAATTGATTATTTGGGATTTAATCAAATTCACTAGAAATTTCTCACCTCTAGGAGCAACAAAAATCTTATCATAACATAAACTATTATGCCAAGGCAATTTATCTATGGTTAACTGTTTAATAGTAATTTGCTCTCACCAAAATTACTATTCTATTTAAAACTACAAACTAAGCACTGCGAAGTGACCTAAATTTATAATTCTAATCGTAATAAGATTAGTGAATTCTTAAATTTCATCACAGACTTGCATATCCCCATAACAAATCTTTTTCAAAAACTTAAGTTTTACTTGTATGGATCATTGAATCCCTCCCAGGTGTCTTCACTCCTATCCATCTAATTTATGTTGATCAGGCACATATTAAACAGATTACAAGCAAAGATAACTAAATTCCCAAATAATTAAAATCAATATTAATATGATTCATAAATCAATTCGTCGAATGCATTCATGCATATTCATAACAATCTATGAACAAGCATCTCAAAATACAATTAAGCATATATATATGTTGGTCCTAAATAATAATCAAGAAGGGGGGTTGAATTGATTATTACAAATTTTTCTCTTTAAAAATAATCCCCTTTCGGTTGAAAAATGAGAACAATATATCAATTAAACAAACATAAAAATAAATTGCATAAAAGTAAAAGAATAGAAAAAAGAAGATCAGGCAGCAATTTGTAGTGTTTCCGCATTGTGCGTCAGTTCACTCTTCTAGCTCCGAGCTAGGGACCCCGTTATCCTACGGGTTTTGTGCCACTATATCCAATAAGTTTAAATTACAAGCTTGTGCAATTCTCTCTGCTCGATTCTCACAGCTATCATCTATCTACAACCGATATACAGAGTCTAAACATATAACTAAACTATCAATTAAGAAGGCAACAATACGTTTCTTCTTTACAAAAAGAAAAGAAATTTTCGAGATCAAAAAACAAAAAGAAAGATTGCAAAAAGATCAGCTTGCTTGTTGAAACGCAAGAAGAAATTATGAATATTCTAGGCAAAAAGAAACTTCTGGGTTTTGTTCTGGGTTTTGTTCTGCATATACTTGATAAGAAAAAAGAGCTACTTTTTTGTGTGTGAATAGTATCAGCTTCTTTTTTTTTTTTACTTCAATCTCTTCTTTTTCTCTCTGTCTCCTGTATAATATATTTCTTCTTCTTCTTAACGTTCCAAAAGCTATTTGGAAGATGGATAAGCTTTCCTAAAAAATCTCGATTGAAAATCTTTTGTCCCTTATCTCTTTTTCGAATTTGAATTCTTCCGTTTCTTCATTTGGGTAGAAAGATAAAATGAGATAAGTTTCTTCCAGATATTGTGGTAACATTTATCTTGATTTGAAATTTGAAAACCGAAACTTATTCATCATAATATGATCTTCTTCTTCTTTTCCAAACCAAAAGTAGATAACGTTCCTTTTTTGAATTCACACATGAATCCCATAAAAATAGGCAAGTGATGGACTTATCCTTGTCTTGAAACATTGTAGATACTAATATTTCACGTGTTTTGAAGGAGAAAAACGTGCAGCAGCTGTTCAAATAAGGTCTGGTACTGTTCATGAAGATTTCCATCGTTGAAGACGTTGATGAGAGAGAAACTTCGATGAAAACATTAAATTCCCTTAGATTAAACCAGCTTAAGTAGAACAAATGAGTATATTACCCAAATAAACTCATTTAGTCGGAGCTAGGCCTTCAAGATTCATTTTTGTACTAAACTGGAATGATTTGTATCAAGTTGGAGAAGATGAACAGTGAAATCACGTGATATAGAGCTGCTGTCAAAAGTGCAGTGAAAGGCTCTGGTTTTCTGAAAAAATCTTTTATCCTTAAAGCAACCTTCTAGAAAACATTCTGGATTTCGAATACTCTTCATCATTTTTCTTCTTTCTCTTTAACTTGATACCACACACTTAATTACTCTTTTGTTATCATCAAAACCTATTTTAAGAGAATCTAACATTCTCCTCCTTTTTGATGATAACAAAATTTTTGTTAAAAAAAATAATTCTCTCCCCCTTTTTGTTATCAACAAAAAACACATTCATAGCATATGACCAAATATGAATTCCTTTAATTCAAAAGACAAGTACACTTTTCAAGCATGTAAGTCCAATCATTTTTGTGCATAAGTTTCTTTAAAATAACAAAATTTTGTAAATAATGGAGAATCTTGTTTTAAATTGCAGAAATTTCACATAATGTTTCACAAAATGCAGAATTTGTACAATAAAGTGCAGTTTTTTTATTCTAATGCTGTTATTCTTTTAAATTGCAAAAAATGCAAAATTTGTACTTAAGTTGCAGAATTTTCACATAATATACAGAAAATTGCAGATTTTGTGCGGCAAAGTGCAAAAATTGTAGAAATTGGTAGAAAAATGTAAAAAAGTTACTTAAATTGTAGAACTTACAGAATTTTTACTAAAAAGAAGCATGAATGGTGCATAATTTTGTCAAAATGATGCAGAATTTTATAAAAATACAGAATTTAGCGTGAAAAGTGCAGAAATTTGTTCTTTTAACATACTCATAAGAAAAATTGTAAGATAAAACAACTTCAACATATTTGTTCTAGTTATTTTTCTTCGTTTCATACATTTCTTCCCCTTTTTATTTAAAAAAATAACTAATCATCTTTCCAAAGAATTTTCTTTATCTTTTATCTTCTCCCCCTTTATAAATTTCTTTTAAAAGTTATGCTCCCCCTTTATAAATTTCTTTTGAAAACTATTCTCCCTCTTAATATGATACCAACCAAGTTTATATTAACGAAAAACAACATATTTCAAGAATTTGTTTGGGATCATAAAGAGCAAAACTTTTGAGGGAGTTGGAACATAAATACCAAACAAATAGTTGTTCTTTTTCTTCATGAGAGTCATATTTTTCTTTCTTTACCATTTGATGCACTCATTTATCAAGTTCATATCCTTTTGCTCATTTCCTCAATCCCTGAAATCACTAATAAACAAATTATACCTTTTTACGAACGCATACTAACTTGGGTTCTTTGAAAGATAAGCTTGTGTTATCAATATGATTAGCTTGATGATTACTAAGCTTGTTTATCTTATAATAGCAATATTTCTCAACATGATCAGGTTTATTATAAAATAAACATTTATATGATATGTTATTCCAATACCTATTGTTTACCTGTTTCAAGTTATTATGTGTTGGATAACTTCTGGAATACCTTTGGGTATTGTATTCATAAGAAGGATAGCTTCTAGAGTGCCTTCTGGTATTGTGTGTATAATTCCTTTCCACGTGATTTGACTTTAAATATTGCTTTTTAACACTTGATTCATTAATTGTGTTTGGTTTAGCTTTTACAAACACGATTTTCTTAGATGTATTAGAACTATATCCATGCTCATATCCTAAACCATGCTTTTCAAAAGATAATCTCTAAGATGTAATTAACATTGTTAATTTTTTGTCACTTTCATTAAATTTATTAAATGCATTCTTTATTGAACTAGATAACTTATCTATTTTTACTTTCAAAACACTGGTTTCTTCTTTTAACATACTATTGTCTTTTTTTTCATTTTCTCAATATCAACATGCAATTTTTCATTATCATGCTTTAAGATGTCATTTTCATCAACAAACAATTTGTTTATTTTTTTAAAAACATCTTTTGTCATTTTTCAAAGCTTTATTTTCAACATCTAATTTAGAAATTTTCAAACCAGCCTTTTTGAGAGCTTTTGAGAACTTTTTCATTTCAACAAGCATGTCATCTTCAGTTACTTCATTATCAGATTTAGAATCTACCTCGGAAGTAGCCATAAGATATAGATTTGCTTGTTCCTCTTCTCCATCAGAAACTTCTGAATTACTTTCTGTATCATCTAGATCACTCCATGTAGCCATCAACGATTTATTTTTCTTCTTGAATTTCTCCATTTTCTTAATGAGAGTTGGGCGTTCATACTGAACATGACCTGGTTTCTTACATTCATAACATTGGATCTCCTTCTTCTCCTTTTCTTTGTAAGCTTTTCCTGCATCAAAATCTTTATAACCAAACTTTTTATAGGTAATAAACTTCTTACCTTTCTTCTTTAGAAATCGGTTTAGCATTCTGGCAAAAATAATTAATTCTTCTTCTTCATCATTCTCACTTTCATCCGATTCAACTTGATTAGCCACAACTTCTTTGCTTTAAGAGCTATTCCTTTGGTACTACTTTTACTCCTTGAGTGGTCCTTTTGTGAGATTCATAAGCCATTAATTTTTCTCTTAGTTGGCTAAGAGAAAGTTTGTTGAGATCCTGTGCTTCTTCTATGGCGGTTTTCTTTGCATCCCAAGAAGGTGACAGAATCCTCAGCATTTTTCTCACTAGATCAAGATCAGGAAGTTTCTTTCCAAGAGATGCAAGCTCATTTGTTATAGCTGTAAACATGTTAAAAACATCTTTGACAGATTCATCAATTTTAAATTTAAACAGTTCATATTGTTGAAGCAAAGCACTTATTTTGGTTTCTCCAATTGTATTGGTTCCTTCATATGTCTCACACAATCTGTCCCAGATTTCTTTAGCACTTCCACATGATGATATTAGATAAAATTTTGATGGGACAATAGTGGTCAACAACAAATTTTTTGCTTTGTTATTCTTCTCAATGAACTTCTTTTCAAAGTCTGACAGGACTGAATTTCCATTCAAAGTAATTACATTGTCTCCCATGGAAATAACCTGCCAAGAATCGTAGTCATTAGCTTTAATGTAAGTTTGCATTCGCATTTTCCAATAAGAAAAATTTGAACAATCAGAGAAAGGAGCACGATTAATTGCAACATTGTTCTCAACCATTTTGTTTGGATCACTCAATTTTGATGAAAGAGCTTGATTTGATACAAATTGTAGGTATCAGGATTTTAAAACAAATATTCTTTTTAAAAATTGAGCTTAGCTCTGATACCAGTTGTTGGTCCCAAGTAATAATCAAGAAGGGGGGTTGAATTGATTATTACAAATTTTTCTCTTTAAAAATAATCCCCTTTCGGTTGAAAAATGAGAACAATATACCAATTAAACAAACATAAAAATAAATTGCATAAAAGTAAAAGAATAGAGAAAAGAAGATCAGGCAGCAATTTGTAGTGGTTCCGCCTTGTGCGTCAGTCCACTCTTCCAGCTCCAAGCTAGGGATCCCGTTATCCTACGGGTTTTGTGCCACTATATCCAATAAGTTTAAATTACAAGCTTGTGCAATCCTCTCTGCTCGATTCTCACAGCTATCATCTATCTATAATCGATCTACAGAGTCTAAAATTGTAACTAAACTATCTATTAAGAAGGCGACAATACGTTCCTTCTTTACAAAAAGAAAAGAAATTTTCGAGATCAAAAAGCAAAAAGAACGATTGCAAAGAGATCAGCTCACTTGTTGAAACGTAAGAAGAAATTTTGAATATTCTAGGCAAAATGAAACTTCTGGGTTTTGTTTTGGGTTTTGTTCTACATATACTTGATAAGAAAAAAGAGCTTCTTTTTTATGTGTGAATAGTATCAGCTTCTTTTTTTTTTTTTTTACTTCAATCTCTTCTTTTTCTCTCTGTCTCCTGTATAATATATTTCTTCTTCTTCTTAACGTTCCAAAAGCTATCTGGAAGATGGATAAGCTTTCCTAAAAAATCTCGATTGAAAATCTTTTGTTCCTTATCTCTTTTTCGAATTTGAATTCTTCCGTTTCTTCAATTGGGTAGAAAGATAAGATGAGATATGTTTCTTCCAGATGTTGTGGTGTCATTTATCTTGATTTGAAATTGAAAACCGAAACTGATTCATCATAATATGATCTTCTTCTTCTTTTTCTAAACCAAAAGTAGATAACGTTCCTTTTTTGAACTCACACATGAATCCCATAAAAATAGGCAAGTGATGGACTTATCCTTGTCTTGAAACATTGTAGATACTAATATTTCACTTGTTTTGAAGGAGAAAAATGTGCAGCAGCTGTTCAAATAAGGTCTGGTACTGTTCATGAAGATTTCCATCGTTGAAGACGTTGATGAGAGAGAAACTTCGATGAAAACATTAAATCCCCTTAGATTAAACCAGCTTAAGTAGAACAAATGAGTATATTACCCAAATAAACTCATTTACTCGGAGCTGGGCCTTCAAGATTCATTTTTGTACCGAACTGGAATGATTTGTATCAAGTTGGAGAAGATGAACAGTGAAATCACGTGATATAGAGCTGCTGTCAAAAGTGCAGTGAAAGGCTCTGGTTTTCTGAAAAAATCTTTTATCCTTAAAGCAACCTTCTAGAAAACATTCTGGATTTCGAATACTCTTCATCATTTTTCTTCTTTCTCTTTAACTTGATACCACACACTTAATTACTCTTTTGTTATCATCAAAACCTATTTTAAGAGAATCTAACAATATGTGATAAAACAAGGATAGAAACACCTTAAAATTGATTCCTTTCCATAAAATGATGTCTCCAAATCTATAATCCCACAAATGTGATTATTGCTTGATTGTATCTAAGCCCTTATCACCTTTATGTTGCTAGAACATTAGGGTTTTAGTCTTCAAGAAGAAACAAACTTGAACATTATTAAAAAGGAAACCCTAGAATATATAAGCAAAATTCTAGGCATTTTATCTAATTTTTGTAGTTACAAAACATATGCTGGCAGTTAGACATTCTACGCCGGTGGCTTATAAGCGGTGTACATTCCTACAATGCTTTGAACAATGGCGGCTTTAGCTTCGGCTTTAACAATTTGGTTTCTGTGGATGACCTACGCCGCTCCAAAGCCGGCGACGTAGGGTTTGAAATGCCAGTGCTTGATAGAAACATCAAAGGTCGACCAGATTCACTTTAAAGTCGGTTGTGCTTGTAACGGCTTTAATAAATTGCATTCTGTTTGCATTCAATACCTTCTCAAAGCCGGCGTTAGACAAAATTGCAGAAGTTAGCCTTCATCTATTCCCACACTGGCAGCATTGAACTAGTGCTGGATTTTTGGCAACTAATCTTTAGCATGCGCTGCCTCAAGGCCGGCGACGTATAGGACAATTTTTGCCGACCTTTGAATTTTTGAATCTGTTCCACTTCAAAGTTGGGTCGAATGTCGGCAGTGTAGAGACAGTGTTAAAGTTTAATAATTCTGATTATCCTCTAGGCCGACTATATGCCGACGGCTTATGCGCCAGAAAAGCCGGTGTACCCCCAGATTTTTCAATTTCAGCTCAAACTTTCTTGTTATGCTTTCCTTTGCTCAATTTAGACCCAAAACATAAACTTAAACAATCCGAGTACCAATTCTAGCAATTTTCATAAAATTTAAGACAAATTAATCACTAATTGGTTATTAAAAATTGTGTAGAATATGATCTTATCAAGGCCATCCATGTGCATGGTAGGATGAGTAAGCACTAGACTTAAGCATTTCATCTGTGGTTTAGAATTTTAAACACGAAGGCTTTTAGGGTAAGGGGTTTATGGACAACACTAGCTATGAACACAGTGGAATAACGTATCACTATAACAATAAGTTTTGTCTCTTTATGCCATTGGGGCGATTTCTTTAGATCGAGGAGGAGCAATCTCCTATCATGAAGTCTAGCTACATAAAGATAAGGATTATTGTATGGAGTGAATAGGAGTATAAATCTACATGATAAAGGGTGGCGACAATCATTTCAACTCGGCATGAAAAGGGTTAATTGTAAACCCCGGTATTCTTAGTAGTTAAATAAACTCCGGGGATCGAAAAACAAAACCCTAATCCAGTCCAGTTTAAGCTTAGTGAGAGAAGCTTAGAAACCCTAAATCCGGCTTTCCTTCGGTTTCATAATAAAAGAAGTTTTATAAATTAAATGAATATGAATTATTGTTCTAAAGTATATTTTAAACCTTAAAAAGTTTTAAATTCGGAAAATTTTCAATTCCAGGCCTTCCTGAGCTCAATTACGGAAAAACGTGCCCTGGGACCAGAAACTCAGAAAAATATTCTGGAATATTCATTAGAACCGAAATTTTATAAGGATTTCAAAAATATAAATTTTATAATTTTCCGGACTATAAAAATTACAGTTATAACCTTTTTCCCGTATTTTCTTTACAACCAGTAAAGTAGATGTTTTGTCTACTATTCACAAGTATAACCTACACTACACACTACTCATATCCTATTCTTACATCCTTACAACTACTCATTATAATTTTCTTTTCCGAGAAATTTTGTTTCCTAATTAATTATTACATTTATTACATTTTATTACTTAAATTATAAATTTTCAAATTTCAAATTCCTCTCTCTCTCCCTCACGCCATGGCCGGCGCACCCCTCCCCATTTTCCCTCTATTTTGTTTTATTTTTACTTCTTTTATTCAATTAAAACCCTAATTCCTCTAATATATAAGCTCATTTTCTCTCTCTTTCCTCATTTTTCACTCTTTCAAAATTCCCAAAGAAGAAAGAACTCTCTCTTTCCCTCTTGTTGTTGCCGTGACCCTACACACACACTCACTCACTCATAAGCTTATTTCCTCTTCTTTTCTACTCCAAATCTCCATTGGTATGATGATTTCAAGCTTTGTTATTGCTAAATCTTGTAATGGCAAGACTTTTCTTGTGTGTTTTCCACTTTAAATCCCAATGAGCATATGCTAGGGACAAGAAAACACTAATACAAGAATATCAAGCCATCACAAGAAGTAGATCTTGTGTTTAAAGGAGTTTTTGTTGAAATAATATTATGTTCATGCATGTAAAGTAGAGATATTGCATGGAAAGTTTATGTTCATGACATGAAACTCATGATTCATGCACTATATGTGGTAGATCTAGTGTTTAGACACTCATACTTCCATTGACATTTATGTTCATGTGGTTATTTTGAGCTTGTATACCTTTATGATCATAAAAGTTTAGCCTTGCATATATATAAATGTGTTAGATGATAGATCTTTATGGATATAGGACAAGGAACTTGAAAAAGAAAAGGTTTTGTTAGAAATGTCTAGGGGAAACTCGGAGGGTTTTTGAAACCTATTTTAAAAACCCTTGAAACCACTTTGAAACTCATATTTTTCATGAAAAATGAAAGGTATATGTAATAGGTATCTCTAAGGAATGATTTTTACAAGTTAAATGAGTTTAGGCATGAGTAATGTGTAAAACAAGTAATGGAATTAAAATGAAAATTTTGAGTTAGTGATCAAATTTGTCAAATTCGTAATTTGAGATGATGCATATGTAATCACCTAGTATTTGAGCTCAAATTGCAAGTTTTATGTGTTAATGAAGTCCTTAGACAATAGATATGATAAAGCTTCAAATTTTGATGCATTAAACAAGTTTTCTCATAAGGAATATGCAAGAAATGAAAATTTCCAAAATTCGGATTTTTGTGAAAAGCTTGTTTAAAAACATATTTGCAAGGTGAAAAATGTGAATTTCTATGAAGAAATAAGGTCTTGGATAGTATAGATGAGACTCATTTTTATTTAGATAGCAAATGAATTCTAAGGATAAAACCTAAAACACTAGGAAATGCAAAATTGAAAGAATGGATTTTAAGAAGAGACTATTGTAGAGTCTTGTAATAATTAGGAGTTCTTAAGAGTTCATTATAAAAAATCATCAAGATCATGCATATATTGAACTCATTACATGACATTCATATTAGGAATTCATTCATATTCCATCTATACATGAATCATCAACTAGAACATTTTTACCAAATGCGAAACAATTTTTCGGAATGGAAAAGTTACAGAACAGATCTGATCCCTCTGTTCCGTGACCTTAAGCTTTCAAAACTTGAAAATAATATTAGAAATAGATAGATCTTTCGAAGTAGATAGAAATCGATATAAAATTTGCGAAATTCCGAGTTAAAATGACCAAGTTATGGCCGTTTTAAGTTGGAACTTCTGCAAATAGCGAGAATCACGATTTTGTTTAGTCTAGATGTATAGTTTGAATTAGTTAAGTGATGAGATTCTTATTAGGTTATTCTTATTTGGTAGGTGATCCCGAGCACGACGATACCCTACCACCCGACTACTACTATTAAGAGACCGGCGTTCCATGGCTGAGTGAGTTTCACTTCTGATCTCAATTATTGCTTGTGATTGTAATAATAGTTGCACTAGTTGCTAAGTAAAGATAAAAAAATGATTATGCATGATGGGGTTAGTTGGGAATTATAATTGTCTGTTGTTGACATGTGAAGTTGAACTTAAAGAATATCGAAGCCGGGTGATAAGTTATTGCTTGTATAGAGATGAGCCAGAATTGATTGTTTGAATATTGCTTGGCCACCTAAAAAAGTTGAATTAATCGAGTATTGGACTTCAATTATAATTTGAACTCATTCATATCATGATGGGGATGGAGCATTAGCATTTGTTGGTTTTTCGTGATCCATAAAACAAATATATGTTGGTTAATCGTGATCCATAAAACGAATTATTGTTCAGTTGACCGTGAGCTTAAACGGCGTCGTACCGCATGATTCGTTAATCTGCTAACCCGAGATGGAGGGCGCAAGTCCATCCACATATGATTTCCGGCTGGTCATATGTTTGTTGAACTCATTTGTTTGATGCATTCACTTGATTGGTTAATCACTTGCTTGATTGCTATGTTTTAATTGTGATATGGAAGTTTTCACTCACTAAGCTAGTTAGCTTACGCCCCTATAGTTTCTACTTGTTGCAGCGTGAATTCATTTGGCTTAGGCCAAGGCAGGCTACAGCTCGGGTACCGGAGCTAGGAGTTTCCCTTAGAAGTTTACTTTGATTTTCTTTAGACTTTCATTGGAAACTAAAGGACTCTAGATGACTGTAATGGACTTAATATTATTTTGCGGGGGAATGCCCCTTAGACCTTGTAATTTATATATGTGTTTTGGTTTATTATCTATGACTAATGAATGCCACATTAAACTTCTTAACTCTATTGATTAGAGTATTCTATTGTCGTAAAGAGACGCTTTACATCTATACAAGACTCCTGAAGGGCTCGGATAGAAATTCGAGAGTCTTATACAGTATGTGGCGGATTGTTACATTTAGGATACCCCTATGGGGCATGACATTAATAGCTTCAATAGAACGGGTACTTACCTCATTGAAATTAGATATTTGACCACGAAATTTTTGGTTGTAGTGCAAGTCCCTTACAGCTTCAGCCAAGTTGAAATGACCATTGAGAACTTTAACATATGACTCTCGTTGATATGATTTATAGTGAGTATGGTGGTAGACATTGGACTTTTGAATATCAAAGTGAGAGAGTTGTCCAAGACTTTTCTCAAAACTTACATTATGACCATACTTAAGCCACATTGACCACATCATCTTCCTCTTTGAGCCATACTGAAAGAGATCCTGAAAGAAAATTTATTTTGGAAAGGATCATTGATTCAAGATATGATAAATTAGACTTGTTTGTTAGGATGATGCAAGCGGAATCATGGCAATCTTGTGCTCCTATTCTTTATAAACTCATAAGCTTAGAAGAATTAACCACTCCTCTAGGGCCATCTCAAGAGTAGGTATCTAGGTTAATTGGATATTTAGAAACTCTTGGGAGAAATGAGAGAGTAAATAAGGAGATAATTACAAGTCCATTTGATGTATCAGGAGAAAATGATCCAGATATACAACTTGAGAAGAAAATAAAAGTGAAAGTTGATCTGGTGGAGAAGAACATAGGGTAGATTTAAACAGTCATGAAAATGAGTTGGAGTCTACTAAGGAAAGGGATGAATATGATGAGACTAATGTGTTATATCTTAATTCTTTCCTTAGTGCTCCAATCCTTACGAACACGAATCTAAGGGCCATTCCTCGGTTTACCCCATAAGAAGAGATATTTGGAGAGATTGAACATGAGATAGAAACTGAGGATATCAATTTCTCTCCATTTATTGAGTTAATTTTAGAAATATGGTAGTGAGACACATTCCTATGAGATCTAGGCGAAAAGGTTAACATCAAGGTGCTTTATAGGAGGCATCCCATGTCTAACATAGGTTTGTTTAGCTCCTTTTTCTTAACTATTTCATTAATATCCTTAGTCTTTACTTTGTATTTTGCAGGTGTATGCGCTAAACATTCATAAATGGGAGTAATTTTCAAGCTTTAAGTGCAAGGAAGATCAAGATGAGGACGATGATGAAGATGATAGATTGATTACCTGATCTTTGTTTTTCTTTTCAAAAGACTAATGCTATTTTTGATGCTCATGCAGGACTTTGTAAGATAATCTAACTTTTACTTATCTTTTAGCTCTCTTTTTGCTTTTTCTTTATTTATTTGTAATTTTGTGCAGCATAAACTTCTATTGGGTTCTCAACCACATGACTTGCTGTTGATTTTGACTCCACTTGAATGACTTCTTTGCTACGTAGTTATGTTCACAATCTAAAATCAAGGAAGTCTTACTTCCTTTTCTTTTTATTTTATTCTTTTTGTTCCTTCCTGGGCTGATATGCTATAGTAGACATTGAAGACAATATCTTATTCTAAGTGTCGAGGAGGGAAAATTTGGAAAGATTAAATTAAGTGGCCTTGTTTTGTACTTTAATGGATTATTATGCACTTTTATTCAAAAGTCCCCCACTTAAATGAATTGAATTGTGAAGAATTTTGAAAATCCTAAAATTATACTCATTAAATCTCTTTGTTAAGTTTAGCATTCAAAAATTAAAAGCAACTCTGTGTTTTACTCACTTACTATGAATTTGGCAAACCTAATCAAAATTGCATGATGAAATCTAGATGAGACAAACTTACTTACTATTTAATGATCGAATCTAAGGTTTAGAAGTAAATCAAAGTCAATAGTTAAAAGTTTATTGGCTATGTTTCTAAGCTTATTAGGTTGTATAGTTTCATTTTAAAAATTTTGAGAGCTCATTTAATCTTTATTAAAAGGGCATATGAAGTTTATCACTTGATAATTCTTCTTATAATAATCTCTTTGAAAATTGTTTGATTAGTTGATATGCTTAACTGATAATATAAAAAGCTTAATTAGTATGGGAGGTTTTTGGTCCCTCAAAAGAGTGAAGTTTGACCCCATTGCTGATAATAGCTGAAAAAAAAAAAAAAAAGACAGAGAAAGAACTTAAAAGAAGTAGGCAAATACCCATTCAGAAGAAAAGATGGAGACAAAAAACTCCCCCTCTGAAAATTTTTAAAGAATGAAAATTTTGAAGAGGTTTTGAAAGGAGAAAATCCAGAGGAAAAATGGATCCAAAATACTTTCACTTTTGATTAGTGTGCTTAGAGAAGTGGTTGAAAAGGCTATATACCCTTAAATAGGCGGTTGAAGTGTAACTGGGTCTCTTTTCCTTTGCTTGACTTTGTGTTTACTTTGTAACTTTAGAAGCTATTATTAAATGGTGAGTGTAAAGTTTGACTTACTTGAATTAGTTTTAGAATTTCAATTTTGGTATGTTAAGTACATGTGTAATGGGCTTGAGTGGAAGACACTAAGTGTTGAAGTTGCTATGTTCTTAATTAGAAGGTTGAATGCTATATGTGATTTCAATTTCCATTGAGCGTATAGGTGTGATTTATGATGGATTTTATTTTTCTTGATTTTTGCTTGAGGACAAGCAAATGATTAAGTGTGAGAAAGTTTAATAACTGTTAAAAGACCCTTATTATTTAGATTACTTTTATATGATATTATATTGAATTTTTGTGAATTATTAAAGAAAAGGACACTTATTTGGTTAAAATGTCAATTTCAAGAATAAAGAAAGATATTGAGCTTAATGAAGACAATTGGATGAGTTAAAGGAGATTTTAATGAAGAAATAGGTAAAAGGAAGATTTACAATATGCATAAGATTTCTACATAAGCTATGTAGAACACTAGTGTAAAAGGTGAAAAGTGACTAGCAAGCAATTCCAAAGTACACAAGGAAGCTACACAAGTTGTGTAGCATACTTATGTAGAAGCTGGAGAATGATCATAAGTATTTTGCATTGTACATGGCTTCCCCGCACGTTCCGTGCTCAGGGTCTAGTGCAGACTTGATTTTCCATTGTTTTTCCAATTTTAATCCTACATGGGAATCTTATACGATCGTGTAGGATGGCATATAGAAAATATATTGCCTTTTCCTATAACTAGTAGCCTTTACTTGTCTTTTAATATACACTTCTTTATTCTTACAAACCCTAGAGATAAAAATAGACACTTTTGAGTAGAGAAATGCAGGAGCACCTATAAGATCACAAGACATCGATTCAAGGGGGTTTTAATTATGATTTTTCCTATTTTTCTATATCTTATTATTATAAATCTTTATCTATGGAAAAATAGATCTATATATCCTAGATATTGAGAAACCCTATTTGTAACGTAGAGACTCAATTGTTTCATAAGTTTGTTCTTTTCTTGAAACTATTCACGTGCTTTGATTGTTTTTTGAATTAATATATGCACACTATTACATTCATTGTGTCATTCTTGTTAATTAGTTTGAAAGGTCAATTAATGGGATAGATCTAACATGAATAGAGAAATCTGAATGTGGATCTAGACAAAACCTACATGAAAAGATTTAATATTTGCTAGGAATCTTGAACTATAATGCAATCTTATATGTGATTAATGATGAAAGACATTTCCATTAATCATGTAGGGTTAGAAATTAACATTCTTGAAAGAGATGTTAAGTGAATATAAAGTTCCTACAATTCAAGAAATCAATCATGCCATTAATGAATAATTTATAAAGAATGAAGTTTAGGGTTGGCGATGAATCAAGATTAGAGGTGGTTCTGTGATATGATAATCTTTGAAGTGTTGACACTCACTTTTGTTAGGGTTAATTAATTAATTAATTAGTTGCTTAAATATATTAATATGATAATATCACTCGAATTATATTGGCTAGATAGTAGAGTTAGGATAATTAGTAGTAATTATAGTTGGTGGAGCGACCCTTGTGCTTACACTAGTACTACAATTGATAGGTACAGTTGCCTAGAGATAAATCGCAAAGTAAGAGTATTGATTGATAGCGATTGGTCAAATAGAAGTAGTTCTAGAGGCTGACGATGGGTCTAAGTGGAGCTCATGCTGGGATTGATAAAGGGGAGGTGTTTATGTGGGTTGCTTGCAGTAGTTTCGCGAAGAAGGAGGTGGTGCAACGTCGGTTTGGGAGTTAGCTGGGTTACGAGAGAGAGAGGCGTAGGTTCGAAGATGAGAGCGAGAGAGCTTTGAAGTTGAGAGAGTGTTTTGAAAAAAAGGAGGTCGACTAGGAGATAGAGAGATTGTGTGCATCTACAGTAGAGTAATATTGCCACTAATGGCGGTTATGGGAGCTTGAGAGTTGGAGGTAGTTACAAAATATCTCAAATTCTCATGGCTTTTGATTTTCAAATGGGTAGTTGAAAGGCTCAATTCTAGAAGATTTGATCATTTAGAATCGATTTTTATGCTATTAAGGATAAAAAACATGCGCTAAGAAAAATAAACCCCTTCTCGCGCACCTAAGGGATCGAACTTTGGCCTTTCCTCTTGCTTTCCATGCCTTAATCAGTTGAGCTATTTTGCTTCCTTTAAGCCCACTTAAAATTCATTCAACTTATAAAAGACTAAGCTAAATGTGATTTTAATGAAAATGGGCCAAATTGGACAGGGTCCATGTTCGAAATTGGCTTTCAAATGTAGTCCAATACTATATAAAATGACTAATTTACTGACTAAAAGCCCGAAATTATAAAAACTAATATAGATTATTTATATTTTCTTTTTTCTAATTTTTAATATTTATTTTTTTATTTATAATTCCTATATAGTATAAAAAGATGGGGCTTCCTATAAGAATTTTTAATTTCACTATTTTTATATTTTTTTGTTAATTTCAACTTAACTATTTTTTTTCTTTTTGTAGTTTTAGTAATTTTTAATTTTTGTTATAATTTCTACTTTTCGAAATTTTTATGATTTTTGAACTTTTCTATTTATATAATATATTTTAAGGGAGGCAAAAATGGGATGTCGACAGTTGTGCTAAAGTTTTAATAATTGAAATGGTGATTCATAATGTTTAGAAGTAATCTCTAATTGTAAATGTTAAAAGATATTGAGTTTGAATGTATTGGTGACTTGAATTGGACATTGAATTATGAAATGATGTTTATGAAATGAGGAGTAAGCTAATGAATTTGGGATTAAATTAATGCTTAATAATATGTTTATCAAGTTTGAAACTTTCAAATCAAATGTTTAGACACATGTTAGAATCTTAGTTTAGACCTTGAATAATTGAAGTTAGGAATTGCCTTCATCTTAAGCTAACTTTGAGGGGGGGGGGGGGGGGTGGTTGGGGTTGAATATACTTGGCTTTAAGGATGAAACCCTTTGAATGAAATGCTAATTAAGTTCATTCATATTTGGTTGATGTGTTGACTCATTGATTTACAAGTAGGGATGCAGCTGTGTCATTTTTTTTTTTTTTTTGGCCAGACTAGTTGTGTTGTGTTTGGGTTGGGGGGTTTAGGACAGATAATATAAAACCCAAACTCGACCTGCTTCCATATAGGTCTCCAAAATCTAACTCGAAACTCTATAGGATTTTTATTATCATACTCAAACCCTTCCTATAAGGCTTTGGGTCGACTTGAACCACCCTTATAGGGTCTCTCTATCTTCAATTTTTTTTAAGGTTATTTTTGCATGCTATTTTTTTTAAAGGATTTATGTTAAGGTGGTAGAATGTTAAAAATCACTCATTTAATCTTCTTCTTTATTTTAATTGGGAAAAATGGGAAAATTTGTGCTAGATAATATTTATAGTGTGCATCACAAGATTTAAATTAGTGTGTTCTATGAGGTAACTATCACGCTCCAAGGGGTACCCTAAACATAACAGTCCACCACACTCAATATTAAAGCTTAGGTATAACAACCTTAGCCACTCCCAAAAGCTTTGATATTAAGTGTAAGGCGTGCTCTCACAAATTTAGAGGACCATATATGGAATTATGAAGCTTAAGAAGATATAATAACATGTTAAGAAAAGATGATTCATAATATTCATTTACTTATAACAATGATCTTACAAACTTAAGGACATTTCCTTATTCACAAATCTATTACAAGAATATTGTACACTTATCCAACACTAAACTGCATCTAGAAATTCCTTATCCAAAAAGAAAATACCTGACTGTAGGGTCCTCGTGGCCTCAACCATAGGTAAGGGAACTACAAAAGATATCTATAGGGGTATAAGCTAACAGGTTTCGTGAGAACTATTTCTATAAATAACTTCTTGTAACAAGAATTCAAACAAGTTGTTTAGGCAAACAAATGAGATGCAACATACACGTGGGCAAACAAGGCATATAGTTTTCTAGGAACTATATGTTGAATGGATTTACGCCCTCCATTCGGGGTTTGGAGATACGCAACCTCAAAACAAGTAGTTTTAGTTAAAAAGATTTATGCTTTCGACCAATATTGCCAAGCAATCGCTTTTGGTCACTCTGCTAAGTTTACTTTCGACCCGAGCTACAATCCTTCTCACCCAAGGATAATAACTCAATGCAATGTGACTCACTTCATGGTATGCATGAGTCCAATTATTTATGATATCATAACATTGTTATTACCAGATTTAAGGTGATCAAGGAATTTCATACAGATCAAGTGTTATATTAAAACAAACATTAAATCAATTCCAGCCTCGATATTCTTAGGATTCTTTCAAAGAATTACCTTTACAAACATATCCATTTGTCTTTTCTTAATTCTAATGCAACTAAATTACAAGCACAAACAAGTAAAATATTTTAAGGAAATAAACTCACGATGCTATGACGACGATTGCTCTAGCGGATGAGTCGCTCACACACTCCACTTAATCGAAATAGTCTTCGGGATATAGGTACTCTTCCTCGGAATCACCTAATCAAAGAAAATACCCAAGATGAGTATTTCTTGATTATTCTCTTGAATTTTGACAAAACAATGTCATGAGAACGTTAAAGTTCATATAAAGGAGAATTCCAATTTAAAACGGCCATAACTTGGTCATTTTAACTCGGAATTGTGCATATAATATATCGAATTCTACCTACTAAAAAAGATCTACTCATTTCTAAAACTATTTTTATCAAACAAGATCATATAGGCTCCAAAACAGTGGCGACAAAATTCACTACAAATTTTCCAACTCAAAATAATTTTGGGTTCAAATATTAAATCATTCAAAATTTGTTTGATAAATATTTAGTTATCTATATAGTTGAAAAATTCTCTTTTTTATAGCTACTTAGCTCATATTTATTCATGCTCAAGTGTTTGTTGTCCATTTATGTTTCTTAAGTAAAACATTATCAAATTAAAAGTTTAGAAAACTATAGTTTACAAGAAATTTATTTTTATTTTTTTTATCGTTTAAATGAATACTTTGTTTTTCAAAGAATCACTTCTTGTTTGACTCATTACTTTTCCTAGATTATCTTTTTCGAAAAGTAATTTTCTTCTTTCCTAAATTGTCTTCATTTGGTGTTATGTTTCCTATTTATTTTCTATACAATTTTTCTTTGTCCATTTGTTTGAAAAGATCTTTATTTAAAAATTTCTCATCCTTTCCTCATGTTATGTTTTTCATAGAAATCATTTTTGTACCGAAAATCGTTTTTTTTAAAAACAAAGTGGGATAATAAATGATTTAAAAAGCTTTTCATAACAAAAGTAGTTTCTAAAATTTTAGTGGGTTCTTTGGTAACTTGGAAAGGAATGACTTTATTTTTGTTAAACCATAGATTTTATATTTCATATAAACTTATTCCAAAGTGATAAAACCTTCTTTTTATCAATTATTTTTAGAACTTGAAAAATTTGGACAACAATCTTAATGAACATGATTTATGAGAATTAATAGCAAGCAAAACATAAATAATAAATAAAGTCAAGTATTGGGAGTCTTAGCTTTTTCAAGGCTCCCGGGACTAAGAAATAGACTAGTCCCAAAAGAAAAATAAAATGAAAGAAAGAAAAATTTGTTTTGACTTGATGAGGACAAGTCTAAGACTAAGACTAGTCTTAGAATAATAAAGAATAAATAAATTGCAATGGAATAAATAAATAAATTACATTGCATGAAAATAAATAAATTGCAAGTGAGCTTATATGCTCTAAAGAATATGTATATATATATATAGAGAGAGAGATAATAATACTTAGATATAATAACAATAGCAAGAACAAAATAAAACAATATAAACATAAATGGAGTTTCATGAACAAGAACAATACATGAACATAGTGTCGCTTCCATAATACTTAGTCTTTGGAAACTTACATCATGGTCATGTAAAGTTACATGACATGAGAAGAAGAAAATATGGAGAAAAGTTTACCTAAAGAAGGTTTTTGAAGTGTTATGTGGTTTGGTTTTGTGTAGGTAGAAAGTTGTTTTGGAATTATTTTGAGAGAGTTTTGGGAGGATATTTGGAGAGAGTTTTGAGAGGAGAATTTGAGAGAGTGTTTGTAAGGAATTTGTGGGTAGTAATTGTGTGAAAGAAGTGAAAGATGAGAAGGGTATTTATAGGAAAATGTGGAGTGATTTTTGTGTGATTAAAATAAAAGAAAATTGAAACAAATTGGAGAGAGAGACAAGGGGGGCGCCGGCCATGCATATAGAGAGGGGAGAGAGAGTTTTTATTTTTGATTTTTGTTAATTAAATGAAGTAATAAGTAAGGTAGATGTGAAATAAAGTTATGAGAAATGTAAAAAGTAAAGGTTATAGGTTATGGTGTTTGTAAGAGTAGGTGTAAAAAAAAGTAGAGATAAAAGAATAGTGTAATATAGTAATGAATAGTGTAATGTAAAGTAGATATGACTAATAAAGTACCGGTAGTAAGAAAATACGCGTATAATTGCGATATCTGTTATTTTTACTTGCAAAAAAATTATAAGATTGATATTTTTGAAAACCTTATATTTTTACGAGTCTAACGGTATATTCGGAATATTTTTACTATTCCAAGCTCCGGTACACGTTTTTCAAGAACTGTATCCGATCGGATTCGAAACGAGTTGCGGTTTCACTAATCTGATCTTTTTAGGCTTCCTTGGGTAATTACACACTATTCTATATTCTAAAATCCTACTTACTTTTATCGAGTTGCTTATTCGGGGTTGCCGGACTTAAGCTATAACGTCTAATTAGGGTTTTGTTGACTTTAGAGTTCCGGTTGACTTCCAGATTAGAGTTTTAGGCTAAATTGATTCCAAAAATTTGAGGGTTTACAATAACATCAACATTAGAAAATATATATGCATAGATTGTTCACATATGATCAAATTGTAAAAATATCATCTCGATAAGTAATATAGACAATTCTATTCTACTAAAATTATGTCTCAAGAGATTTTGCTTCTTAAGACTTCTTCTTTTTAGTTTCAATTGAATTTTTTAGAATTATTTTATTTTAATTTTATTATAATTTATTGGGTTGGGTTTCCTAATGAGTCATAACTTTGATTCGTGATTCGATCCTTAAACCCTATAGGGTAACAAAATTTTTCTCAAACCCATCCCAAAATTCTATAAGGTAGAACTTCATGAGGTTTTTAGGGGGTTGGATGGTCGAGTATCCTATAGCAACCTACCTAGTTGCATCCCTATTTGCAAGCTCGATAAATGATACACGATATGTATTATATATCTAATGTTTAGGAGGCCAAAATTAATACTTTATTTAGTGGTTGAAATGGCAGAAATGATAAAAATTACTAAAATAAAAAAAAATCCTACTTTATATTAGCAATCTGCTTGTTTTATCATTTTTTTATCAGTTCATCATCTTGGTTTTGTCATTTTCAAACAGATGCTTGCCAAAAAATAGATACGGATAAAAACATACATTTTTACTCATAAGTAGACTAAATAAATCAAATATAGATAAGAAATAAATATATATATATATATAGTACAGATACAGATAAGATATAGATAAAAATTAGACAATCCAAATAGATCTAAATGTATAATTGTGATGTTAAAGTGTCGTGTTATGGTGTTTTGTCATGCCACTTAAGCCTAGTTTAATTATGATATTGATGATGAATGTATGCAGGTTATATGAGTATTATGATGAGATTTTTCAGGCTGTGGTATTTTTTTGACATTTATACTTTGATTACCCATTTGTTAGAATGAAAGAATAGATTCAATTAAAGAAGATGACTATGATTGAAACATACTGTCATTTTAATACGTATTGCTTCAAAGTTTATCAATAAAAGTCTTGATTTTATCTATTTTATCAAATTCACTAGAATTACTGTCTATTTTATATCTATTTTATCAAATTCTTTATAAATGAAAATATCTGGATAAGGTAACTTTCCTATATGTTTCTAGTTTCCCCCGTTACAAACTACGATATATTTAGACCAACTAAAATGCATTTGTTAATAGCTTGATGCTTGTTTATCGAGATTCCCTATGTTAAACCAAAGGATCGCCAGGTCATTAATTTATTAGAACTAGTATAATTGAATCAGTACTGGATGGTGTGTCCCATGATTGTTGGGTTTAGCGACTTGAGCAATGATCCGTACATAAGAAAATTAATAACTTACCACAACAGGGCTAAACATATGTTTCATTCTTAGTGGCAAATACTGGACGGATATTATGTAAATTGGTGTAAATATAGGATGATATTACGGTCTGGTGCAAATCAAAGATGATAAACTTTAGTGATGTAACATGCTAAATATATAAAAGAAAAAGGGAGAAAATACAAATAAATCTCATATAACTTTAAACTTGGCAGAGATACATCTCATCAACTTTTAAATATTATAAATTATTCTCTTAAACTTTGATAAATTAACTAATAACCTCTAAAAATTTTAAAATAACCTCCTTAAACTTTAATTTTACTAGGTAAACATCCTTAAAGTTTGATAAGTATACTTTAACAGTTCTTTATTATCGTGTTTTTATCAAACTCAAAAATCAAAGGACCTTGGTATGATATTGATAATTTATCAAAATTTAGAAGAACTATTTGTAGTATTTAAAAGTGTTGGGGGTTTATCCATACCTGTGAAAAAGTTTAAGAGGTTATTTGCAACATAAAGAAGGAAAAATAAAAATTTATATCTGGTGTGTAATTTTCATCCTTTATGTGAATGCAATATCATCGTCTAGCTATATGCACCGATTTAATAACATACATCTTCTCTATATGATTACTGAAAGGCATCATCCTGTATATGAACTTGGGCCATAACAATTGTACTGGTGCTTAGCATCAATTGTCAAGGGAATTGATCTACTGCTCGACAGTAAAATAACAAGGAAATACCAAGCATTGCTAGACTGAAAGTTTTGCTCTAAGAAGATCATTTTACTATTACGCAAACGTTTAAAGATATAAAATGCATTAAATTTTAGTTTAAGTAGTGCGTTTGCTCCATTGATCGGTTAAAAACAACAACAAAGGGATGCTTAAGAGTGCTCATCTCAACATAGCATGTTATGGATATTAACTCTTTTACCAGGCGATGCTAATCATCTTATGTATTTGGTTTTTCTTTTTCTTTTCTTTTTTTTTTTAATTTGTTTGATATGTTTTTATATACACTCAATTGGGCATATTTGTACAATCAAATACTTAATTGATCCCATAAAATAAGATTTATTTACTAATTACTTTATTCATATTTACAAAAATACCAATCAAATTTCTTTTCCACTATACAAAATATATATTTTTAAACCTAGTTTATCAAAAGAATGTAAATTTCTGAATCCCAAATCTTATTTTTTAATCACTGTCTTTATTATGATTAAAATATAAAAATGGATATTGCTGGAGCATTAACATATTAGTAAAGTATCTTGGATCTAACACTTTAGATTAGTGAGTTTGCAAAACAATAATGGATAAATGAGCATCGATGAGGTTGTATATAGTATGACCATGGCGACAATTAAGTTAGTTGGGTACATGAAAGAACATGTACAATGGCAGAATGAAGTGCTGGGTTATCATCGCTTCGTCGGCGATTATGATGGGACTCGGTTTCCAAAATAATACCAAACAAAAGGAACAGAACAACAATGTATATAAAAAAAAAAAAATAAAGCAATAAAGTTTCTTGTACCAAGCCCCATGAAAAATTGCCAACGTGGCTCGGAAACGAATCATGGAGGAAAAAGGCAAAGAAATCCTCGTATCACTGTAATGGTTGAATGATGTATTGTCAAGAATTTAATTTTCACTAATAGGACCCAGCGGACGACTAAGAAGAATGACTAAGTGTCAACATTGTATAAGAGGGTGCTATGTGGACTATCAGGAGCCAAAAGAATCTAGATGTTGGCAAAAATCTTATAGGTATTCTAAATAATTGGCCATCATTGACCTACCTATCGGTATATATCGCGTCATTTTAATTATCAATTTAATAGCAAAAATATTCATATGGATTTTTGTAAATCCATGGAATTCATTCTCTGCCTTAGCCTTAGGTATGTACGTAGTTCTGTACTTTTTTATTTATTTTTTTAAATTTACATTTTATAATAAATTATTACACTACGGACACAATAATTGAAGTTCGTGGGACCTTTTTATTTTTATATATTATTATTTTTTTTCTCAGGGGAGATGGACATTGTCATAGACTCATAACTCCCGTCTCTTTGTTAACGCACATGCTCCGGGCCCTGGACATGCACGGAGATCGCATTTGAATGGACAATTATTAAGGTTAATTATAAAAATATTATCAGTATTTTGATTAATATATAAATATATGATTTGTGTTTTTTTTAACAAATATGTAATTCAAGTTTCATGCAAAAATGTTAATATTATTTAATAATTTTAGAATAACACATGCTAATATTTTATTAGTTAAAAACATTTTTAATATTTTATTTAATAAATATTTTTTATTAAATTAATCTTTTAGACTAATAAGACTCTAATGCATATCTCTTTAATAATAATCAATTATAATAATTTATTTATAAATAGACCAAAACATAAATCAAATCATCTTTTTGTAATCAATCCCAATTATTATTTGTTCATAAATGGTATCACTATTTTTGATAGAGAGAGAGAGAGAAAAAAGAGAGAGTGAGGACAATATTTAGCATTTAGCAATGGGCTAACATAACAAACTTTCAACCATACTCACGGAGGCCGTACGAAGATATTTCAGTTGGGTTCTAAGCTAACGAACTTTCCCATGCTGCCGAGCTGAATTTTAAGTGTAGAAAGAAATGAGGCAGCTGGGCTGAGAAGGGTAGGATTTTGAGCGGGGCCAGCGCTAAAAATGAAACAAGAGAAGGGTGGTAGGAGGACAAGCGTGGACAACATGGTATTATAATAATTAATCATTCATCAAAAACCTCGTCAGCTTTATTTCACATGATGTATCTTTCATCCGCATATCAAACGACAAATATTACAGGAGTGGTCCATCGAGTGGTCCCAGCAGTACTTATTTTTGGTAATCCATTTTCATAAGAGTATGTTAAATGGGATTATAAAACTAGTTCGGTCCCACTTATAGTATCGTATTCAATCCTATTTTTTTATATGATACATTATTTTATATGATACATTATCAATGAAGGTATTGCTAAAACTAGATAGGTAAAGGACGTATCTATTTTTTTATTTTTTAATTTTTATAAATTCATCTTATAATATATAAGTTGCATTTTTTTCCCGCCTTTCACAAGTTAATTAAGTAGAAATGGAATTAGCATTATGTATGACCGAACATCTTTTCACGGGCCCCTCAACGGTTGATTACAGCACAATTAAATATAATTACTATGGAAAACATGAACATAGTTTTTTATAACAGTAATAATTCTCCGAACTCTGACATCTTTAGTAAATATCGTAATCAAGGTCATAATCAAACAAATTCCACAACCACAACCACAACCTTACAAGCTACACCATACAATAATAAGCTAACCCCCAATGCTTTGTTTGGAATGAGGGAAAAAATATCGAAGGAAAGAATATGGAATGAAAAATTTATAAGAGTATTTGGAAAGGAAAAAAAATGGAAAGAACAATAATTATTTCGAAAGGCAAAATATAATAATGTTAAATCACTTATATGTTCCTAAGAAATACTAAGATTTACAAATCAATGGCTTTTTATATCACTCTGTTTGACTTGTATCATTATCTATATTATACATATATACACATATAAATATTTATATAGTTTTTTTACTTTATATATTATTGTGTCAAAACATATTATTAAATAATGAAGAAGAAAGCAACTTTTTTTCATATTTTTTATATACACATCGTTAACAGAAAGTATATATATATAAAATACAGTAAATATAATAAGCATAAAGTTATAATAATGAGAAAAGAACAGATTGAGCCTATGGAATTTTCTTATCCGATATATGCAAATTATATAATTATGAGAAGTTAAATTTTGTGTTGGATACTATCTACATAGAAAGATAAATTAATAAGAGAAATTGAAAGATTACTACGGATATACTTTACTGGCAGATTTAGTTGTAATTTTGATCTTGTATGCTTATAGTTTGGTAGGACCGTGCAACGGAGCTGTTGCGTTTGAGACTGACACTGTAGAGCCTAGTGCATAGCCCACTCTGAAGAGAAATGTAATTATTAGAAATATTAAATAGGTTTAATGGTTAAACCTAAACACGTAAACGGTTTCTTATAAAACAAGTGTCGAACTCAGATCTAAATACATTTACACTATATTGGGTATATTGGATACAGGGAATTGGGAGGGAATGATGAAGGAGGGAAGGAAACGATGACGAATTGAATTCTATATTCTTGTTTGTTGTGAGAGAGAAAGATGAGGGGAGGGAAACTTAAGGCAGTATTTTTTTTTTTTTGTTTCACCATTTTTTTTGTTTTATTTTCAAAATGAAAAGAATTATGAGAGAATGTGAATTTTTTTTTAAAATTACTATTCTACCATTCATTTTGGAATTACTTATTATCTTTTAAGAGTATATAAATAATTTATCATTTATTATATTTTGTGTTTTTATAATAATCAAGATTCTATTCATTTTTCTTCTCTTCATTGTTCAAATGCATAAAAGGATTTCAATTATTTAATGGCTTATTTCCTCCACTTTTTTCCTTCCACAATCTTTCATTTCTAATTTATTTTATCATGCAAATCTAGTCTTCCGATTCAAGAAAAATTTTATAGTCCGATAATTAATTTTGACGAGATTGATTCCATCACTATCTAATAGTTTACGCTATATCCAATTGTAATTGAACTATTAAAATATTTAGTATTTGAATTATTATATATATTTTAATGGTTAGATGGTTAACTGGACGATCCCATCAATGAAACTGTAGAAACTTTAAATATATTAATAAACATATATTTATGTATTAATCTATCCTATATATTAATCAGGCGGAGATTTTTTTAATAAACATGGTTACAACAAGGAGCATTGTATTTTGTGGTGGTTCATGAGTGGGTGTGTATTAGTTTGCCATCCCGCGCTGTGATCGAAGGACTCTTAAGCAAACATAAGACACGGAATATTCCGGCATGTTAACCCAACGACTCAGGCGCCTACGGCAATTGAAAACAAGGACAAGGCAATCATAAAAACATAAAAAAATAAAACTTAGGCACGCACGTTGCAAAATTGCGACTCTATATATTTAAGAAGGAACCAAAAAAAAAAAAAAAAAAGACAGAGAGAGAGAGAGAGAGAGAGAGAGATTCGAGTTGATTTGTGGGGATTTGCGAACCACGTTGGGTGTTGTAAGCTGACATTTATTTTGGAGGAAGTTGGAAGCAGCAGAACCAAGGGGGCCACCTAATAAATTTCATCGTTTTGACAGAACAGCACACACTCTTTAGTGTCAACCCACTTCCTCTCTACACTAAATGGGAAGTTTGGACCAATTTCGAGTCGTGTAAAAGAGAGAGAGAGAGAGAGAGAGAGAGAGAGAGAGAGAGAGAGAGAGAATATCAATTATCAATAACAAAATGGGAAGAAGTCCTCGGTGTAGTAAAGATGGATTGAACAAAGGAGCATGGACAGCTAATGAAGACAAGCTCCTAGTTGATTACATCAAAGCTCATGGTGAAGGAAGATGGAGCAGAGTTTCTAGAGAAACAGGTCGATTTAACGTATTCCTCTTTTAGTTTATTTAGCATATACATACGATGGTAACAGCAACTATGGAGGCACATTGCTTACTAAAATTATAGTAAAGTACATGCTAGTCCTAGGTGGAAGTGGTCTTATTGTTATTTTTTCCTACTACTGTTATGGTAGAGAATTTATTTGAAGCATCGTCTTTTGCTTTACTCAGTGGCATTTTGAGTAAATTTTTCTTTTTCTTTTTTTTTTTTCCCCTGAGCTTCCCGATTATGTTCGGTCTACATCGATGATCGTTTTTTGGCCGTCACAATCCTATTCAATCCCCGCCTAGCTGTAGATGTATCAATGATTGATTAAATTCTATGGCCTTAGAAAATATGGCTTATAGCAGAACCCGATCCATGAAATTCCTGCATACTACTGTTTGCCACATTCAACTCTATAAATATTATTGTTGTTGTTGTTTTACACTGTTTTCTCTAGTTTACATATTCAATGGCTCATATTTAAATGGTGGAATCATTTTTCAGGTCTTAAAAGATGTGGGAAAAGCTGCAGGCTCAGGTGGATGAACTATCTGAGACCTGATATTAAGAGAGGAAACATTTCATCCGATGAGGAAGAATTGATCATCAGGCTTCATAAACTCCTTGGCAACAGGTCAAACAAATTTCATATATATGGACTTTACTTAAATTTAATAAAGTCTGCTTATTGACTAATGAACAATTCACACAAACAAAAATTGACATTTTTCTTTAAATTTTCCTCATTTAGATGGTCACTGATAGCAGGACGACTTCCAGGACGGACCGACAATGAGATCAAGAATTACTGGAATACAAATTTGGCTAAGAAGGCAGATGAAGAAAAGTCAGCCCAATGCGTAAATCCGAAGGAGTCCACGACTACACCTCAACCTGTGGTCCAATCCCAATTACCACGAGTACTGGAGTTCCCAAATGGAGGGGTGTCTTCACGGCCAAACATTGATGTGGCCTTGGAACCGCAATCGGCTGATGATAATGATATATTAATAATAATAATAATAATGAGAATTACGTGATGAAACAAATGGTGTACGACTCTGATTTCAGTGATGGGTCTTTGTCCCTCAATTCCGTAGAAGAAAACTCCTCGGATTTCATGATGGGCTTTAATATGGATGATTTGTGCCTTATTCTAGACTCTGATATCAATGTCCACGCCACCGATGTCCTCAACCAAGAGCAGACTCAACAGGGCCACAAAGCATGTGACTGTAGAAACAAGCTATCCGAGGAAATGGACAAGGATAGGATCCCGGATGATATGGTTTCTTCCGACTTCCAATCGCTGGTTTCTTTGTTTGAACCAGATGAGAAGTGGCGTGTGGCTGATGTTTAGTGTGAAGTGTGAGTCGTTTGATCCACTCTACCCACTGTAGGCTACTGGACGTAAAAATGAGAAACTATGTATCGAGCCTCATAAGCAGATCGGTAGCAGTAACTATTAGGACTTAGCATTAGATAATCAGATCAGATCAGATTAGACGAGGTCTGTCATTATTGCACACGATGGAAACGAATATGTCTAAATCAAATAAGTCTTGCCATGTTGTTGATATATATCCAATGCCAATTGCAGTGGCCGTATATTCATATTTCTCCCCCATGCAATGCATGATCTTTCGAAGAGTGTTTACCTAAATATTCCTACTAAAATTAACATAGGGCAGAATTTGTTTTTCATTATTCAAAACCAAAATCAATATGTGAAGGGATTCCTTCTTCTTACATACGACTTATTTGCTAAGATAACCATACCATCGATTTCCTTAGTTCAACTTCATTTCATTTTGCATTAATTTAATAGTCCCTGTAGCCTTTCTAAGCCACATGATGGTGCTTGTAACACCCTCACATAAGGACATTTTAATCCGCCAAGTGTCCTAATCACAAATGAACACACACAGATTATAAAATACTAATCCCAAATTACTCAAAACATATGTCTTCAATCTCACATATAAAGGATAACTATTTAAAACATCTCATAGGAATATGACTTCCGAATTAACTTGTTGACTTAAACTAAAGCCAACTCTAAAACAAACTTAAAACATAAAGGAAAATCTCATAACTTAGTCTTAAACTCATAGAACAAGAAAACTCTCATAAAACACAGAAAGTTCAATAAGTTTTCAACTTAGTTTCATAGGATGTGGTCTAAATATTAGCAGGAATGTCTAGTCTACTATCGTCTTCTCCGTAATCCACAAACACATCAAAACTAGATTAGTCATAATAAATCGGATCTTCACCTGTTCCTGAAAAGATAAAAGAATGAGCGAAATTGCCCAGTACGCCAAACCACAAACACAAACGCATGTACACACATCATACATAATCGCATACAACCTATTCTAATGCAGCAAGTACATGATTATTATCTTTTATTAACCTTGCAAACAACACAGTTCAAAACTATTGTACATTAGTCCCAAACCTGGAGTTACTCATGACTCCGTAAAATAAGTAGTATAGAAACTAGATAACATATACACATGTGGAATCATATCTATGCAAGTTCACTCGAGACACCTCACACATAGATCATCAGGTTGCTAGCATTAGTATCACACTCTGAGTGGTCTCTACTAACAGCAGCCAAGCATGAGCAACAACAAAATATAGTAAAAGTCCAAATATAATTATACCCATTTTACCATATCTAATCCTACAAGCACATACAACAAGCAAGAAATGGTCGTACCTGTATCAATCTCAAAGAATAGAACCTTAATTCCACAAATATCCTGATCATATAAAAAACAGAGATTTCAATACATCTCTTTTCATATAATGATTTTAATCCAAGTATCTTTTAAAACCTTAATCTCCAAAGAAACAAAATCACACCTTTCTCCTTGATTGCAATACAACAATTCTCCAATACAATCAATCAGCTCAACAATCTGACAAAATCCTATAATATGATTCAATACCAAACGACCAAAAATCAAAATAAAATTATAACCATGAAATAATAAAGATTAAGGATTTATCAATTTACCTATAATCAAATCCTTAATTCTTCTTGATCCTCCAGAACAACTAATTTTCTCAATAGATTCTCCAAACCCTAGAACTCTATTCAATAACAAACAGACTAGAAATCAACAAAAACTTATAACCATAATATCTTAAAGATTAATAATATATCAAACTTACCTAGATTTAATTCTCAATCCTTGTTAAACACCAAATCTTTAGATCTCTAAGAAAATCTAAAGTTTTCTCCAATTCTTTTTCAAAACAAATATAAAAACCCTAAGGAAAATTGATAAATCTATGAAATCCTAAAGCAAAGATGGTGATTTGATTACCTGATCTGGATTCTGGATCCCCGTCACGGCTATGATCACTCAGAGAAAGAAAATCTAGGTTTAGGGGTATGTTTGGTATGGAACGCAAAGGCTGGATATAAAAAAAATTGTGTAACCTTTCGTATCCTTCGCAAACGTACACTGTCAGTTTTTAAAACGTATGTTGGCTGTGTACATCCAACGGTGTAAAACATTAACATTGATAGCGTATCGTTTACAATTTGTCTCGAATCTTTTTCTTCAAGCCTACATCAGCACCAATGGTGGTGGTGTAACCATCAACACAGGCGGCATATATACAAAAGCTGGTGGTGTACAAGACTTGAACTCAATTATTCATTTTCAACACGGGCTCTACACTGCCAATGCTCTAGCAATGTACGCCGATGGTGCTCCATCCTTTGTTGATGACGTTAAGTCGGTGTTCAATGTAAGATTTTCGTCATTCATCATGTGTCTGTCATTTGATCAAAATACAAATATACTTAGATTTTTGACTATATTATCCTCTTATTTTATATCACTTGACACTTATATCCTTCTTTATAAATGATTTACTTGTAATTACACTACTATTACAAGTGGAAGCTAGTTCGATTGGAAGCTCCAAGGTATTTTTTTATCAATTTATAAATTAATGATTGGAATCATCTAAAATTTTTTGAATTACGGTGTGATATTAATGTCATAATATTTTTTTCCTCATACTCTCAACCATTTATTGTATAGAATCTAAAAGTCACATTTGATTTGGTTAAGGTTATTTATTTATTTATTAATATTATATATTCCACATCTTAAAACTTTTAAAATTTTATTGGCAATTCACTTTTCAAAGTTGAAAGGTTATTCCTTAACATGTGTGGCCTATTAATTATATTTGACTATAAAATTGTATCTCTACACATAAGGTCAAATTAATAAAAAATACAAAAAGTTAATAGGATTTATATATTTAACGAAAATATAAGACATAACAAAAAAAAAAAAAAAAAAAGGAGAAATGAAGCATCATCGTCGAACACCCATCGGTCAACCTATCTTCCACTGCCGGTATTGTCGTCGACCAACCCATACCCTCATCAACTCTCAAAGAACATCAATGCCCAATTTCTACCCCAAATCCTGCCGGAGCTCGTTCTCGGAAAATGTCGGCAACGGCGTTGCCGAAGTCGGAGACATGAAGTTCAAGGTCTGATGGGAAGATTGAATGTGCAGAAAGATCAACCATGCAAAAATTTGAAGTGCCAATGAAACGTTCGACATGGGACCAACCCGCATAGTTTCTGGCCGAGTCTAAGTCTTAGAAAAGTTCAAAATCAAAAGTTATAACAGGAATATGTTACCTTAGGAACCATCACAATTTAAGGTGAATCGTGAATGAGGACAAAGTCCTTTTGAAAAACCAGCCACATGTCACGGACTTGAAATTTTTTATCAGTTAAAGTTCAACGGAAGACTTGGTGGGAAACGTGTTCCTCGCCATTAATTATTTCATCAAGTGGACAGCGGTAACTTGCCAAAAGGTGTCAAGGATGGTGGAAAAGAGATAAAAAGGGATGTGTGGATTGATTTTTATTTATATTTTATTTGTATTTAATTTATATTTATATTTTATTTTTATTTAATATGTTTGATTAGTTTATGAATAAAAATATTTATTTTTCATTTATATCCGTTTTTTTGATAAACAAAAATAAGATACTAAACTAATAGTAGAAAGATGAAACAAACAAACTAATATTCACCAATATAAGACTCCTTAATCAATAATTATAGAATAAAAGATAAATTTAAATAACAAACTAATAAGGGGTATTTATTGTCGATTATTCAAGATTAATAATACAAATTCTTCTTCATATTGCTTACAAATAAGCAAAGTATTGAAAGTGGCAAATTAGAACAACAAAAGGATTATAGAAAAGATGACAATGTGATTGGCATGAAATGTGCCCATTCTTATTAATAGTATACATAATAACAATCAAAATCTTGATAGGGGTAACCCCCTGGTCGTCGGGTGTTGATTGACATTTAAAATCATTTTTAAAAGTCCATGAAGTTGAAGTTTTCTAAAATTTGTGAAACTAATAGGTTTTGTTCAACTTCAGATAGCAACTACTGATTTAAGGCAAGCGCATATACTGAAGTAGTATAAAAAATATTAGGTTGGATCCTAAGGGATTAGTGACATCTATCACACTCACATTCCATCTATTATCTAGCCAAAGAAAATTTAGAAAATCATAACGAAAGCAAAATTTATGCTATGTTAATGAATATGCACAAACGTTCTTAGGGAAAAATTAAAGATGGGTTTGTAAAAATGCAAGACAAGAGCTTAAGATTTGCTTCATCAATTCCTTATCATGTGATTTCTTAACAAAATTCTAAGAGAGTTATTTATTGGTGTATTTACAATGCCGGATTCATTGGTGTAAGTCTCTCTCAAGGTCAGTAGCTCTAGGTCTAGACCAGATTACCAAAATCTCTTCTCAAGTTATCAATGGTACTGAAACTTGCATAAAGATCAAGAACCCTTTATTTTTAAAACTAACTCAATGAATTTCAAAACAAGTGACCGAAAGTTTTCATCATTCCTCTCTCAAAGTGTTGAGGATCAACTCTACTAGTAGCCACAGATCTATTCGTTAAAATGATCTCTTAGCCTATTTTAATGAAATCAAACATAAATCTAATGGGTGCACAATGCAATTAAACCCATGAAAGTAAAATCAAAATACTAATTGCAAATACCCTATCAATATTTACTTGAAAAACACATTTGAAATCACATGAATCAAGATTTGGATTCACAAACCATAAACTGTAGGTGATTATTTCTCCATGGATTTAGAAATTAAGAACGAATTATGAAGAAATGATATGGAATTAACAAAGAATATTAAAATTAAGAACAGAGTCTAACAAAAATTACAAATAATGGGTTAAATTGATTTTACCTAGAAAACATGAGATTTCTAAAGAAAAAAGACACTAATTCTTTCGCCTCAAAATTCTCTCTCTACACTATGTTAGGAATTTTGTTACATATGCTACACTTTTTATATAGAGCCTGTGCACGTTTATTTATAGGCTAGGGGTACAATACATAAAACTTTATTGTTGATGTGGCATATTCTTTTACAACGAAATGCATTCTTTATCGCAATCGCGTGAGTCTAAAAAGCCAGCTCATAAAGATACTTGTCATGTGGTAGGTCGAACACTCAGATGTTACATGAAGGTCAAGGCTCGACTTGAGCTAAGGCATTCTACCAAGACGCATGACTTTTTGTCCATCTTTCCATCGAGGGGTAAATCGAGGATGTTGATGGCTTGATAATTTGGGCTTGACTCAACTTGTTCTCCTTAGCAAAGGTTTGTTTTTACTCAGTCTTTGTCGTGAGTCAAGTTTAGGCCTTGATAGTGTGGCATGACAAAAGCTATTCTTTACTTCAAGGGCTCGATCTCCTCAAATCATTTGTTGAGGGTCATGTCAAGGTTTGATCTATGGTGCGATGAACCAATTTGCTTGGTTTTGCCTTAACATTTAGGCCTTGACAAGTGCTTTTGCAAGGCTCGATGGAATCTGTCTTCAAGTTTTGTCGCTGTTTTGTTCCAAATTTGATTTCAAACACTTTCATTTGTCATCTTTTGATTCTAGGAGCTAAAAAACAATATTAACCATTAAAAGCACCAGTTCATAGGAATTTAATAAAAAATACATCAATTTAAGCCTAAATTCCTATAAATAGAATATGGTAAAATAGACTTATCAAATTTCCCCACAGTTAAGCCTTTGCTTGTCCTCAAGTAAACATCATTCACAACCAGGCAATGCTTTTTTTATATAGGGAGATAAATCATAAATGGAAATTTAACCAGATCAAGTTAAGCTTAAATCACCTCAGCACTTCAAATATTAAATCATTCCTATTAACTATGCTAAAGTTACTTGTGTTAAAATCACATAACTTATTCATGTAGATCAACCTTTATCCTTATTGTTTAATAAAGAATTTTAAAGTAAAAACTATTCAAAAGATCAATCAGAGTAATAAAGAAACTCAATCAACTTTACCTCCTTATAAGTATGAGTATGTAGTTCCTTAATTAGTTCTTCAAGCATCATAATTAAAGATGAAGGCATATACATCAGTTCGTCTCCTGAATCTTCTTCCTTATTTGTGCTTTTCATTTGATGTTTATTAATTATTTATATACTTTAAAGCTGCAGAGGAGAAGGTTTTTGCATTCTTCTTTACATTTCCTCTGGACGGGTTTTTGCTCACTTCTTATCGATTTCTCACTCTTTTTTTTAATCATAACTTATTTAAAATTGAAAGAAGGGACATGAAATTGCTCTTATGAGGGACCAACCTATGCCTATTTCAACTCTAAGTACATGGTTGTTTTCATTTCTAATTTTTTTTTTGTTTTAAATTAAGTCACAATGAAAAATCATCAAGATATGATCATCATTTGAACATTCATAAGAGATTACACGACTTTCGAAATGACTAAATGGAAAAACATACATTTCATTTAAGCTTTTATAACTAAATTGAGTAGGGTTATTGAGGACCTTAAGCTAATTCCAGCTTTAAAATTTTAGATTAAATAACAAGTAAAACTACTCCACATGGATATCTATAAAGTGATTTATACAAAGTAAAGCTAACTCAATTTTAAGATGATTTTCATTGATTGCTCTATTGAGTTGATTGGTGATTTTGTTTCAAATTTTTAAAAAATTTTGGTCAAATTCTAACCATTTCATTAATGTCTTGTAATTCTATGTGAGAAAAATGATCATTTAAAGCACATATACTCTATTTTAGACGGATTTTCAATTTTCATATCCAACCCAAATCAAATCTTGCTATTTCTCTTCCCTTACACTTAAATTAAACATTGTCCTCAATGTTTTAAAGCATGAATAATAGACAGGGGATTATTAATAACATAAGATCAGAGCAAGATCTAAAGATAAGAAGTTTTGAGAAAACTTCTCTATTTAGAGCTCAAGGGGTGGATTTTTGCAGCCATTACTTGATTGTCTTTCTTGCCCTCCTATTTACCGTCTCAAATATTAAGGCCAATAGGTCACCATTCCGAGATTAAAGAATTTGCACTTATTTATTTGCAAAAGAAAAGAAAAGACAAAACATGTTAGAAATGGGTTGCCTTCCATTAAGTACTTGTTTAATGTCTTTAGCTAGACGAAACCTTCTTTCAAAGCTCAATGAGTTTGCACTAGGTGTAACTCGTCCAACTTTCCAACATTCTGCAATGGTCCTTAATATAATTTGAGCCTTTGCCCATTGACCCTAAAAACTTCATTGTTTGAATCTTCAACTTCCATAACTTCGTGGGGCAAAACCTTTTTGACCTTGAAAGGTCTTGACCATTTGGATTTTAACTTGCTTGAGAAAAGCTTCAATCGAGAGTTGAACAATAACACCAATCTCCTTCCTAAAATTCATGTGTGAGCTTGATCTTTGCATCGTGCCACTTCTTAAACTTCTACTCGTACAATCTATTATTCTCATAAGCTTCCAAGCGCAGTCCATCCGATTCATTCAGTTGAGATAGCCCACATTTGCCAGCAGCTGGAAGGTCGTAGTTCAAAAGCTTGATAGCCCAATATGCCTTATGCTTTATCTCCACTAGTAGATGGCATGCTTTTCCATATACCATTATGTATGGAGTTGTTCCCAATGGTGTTTTGAAATCTGCCTTATAAGCCCACAGTGCATCATCTAGCCTTTTTGCGCAATCTTTTCTATTAGATACAACTGTCTTTTTCAAGATTCGCTTGAGTTCTCTATTGGAGACTTCAACCTGCCTGCGCTTGTCTGTGGATGATAAACGGTGGATACCCTATGATGCACTCCATACCGTTTTAAAACCTTTTCAATACAAGCATTACAAAAGTGGGTACCCTTATCACTAATTAAAGCTTATAGGCATCCGAATCTGGAAAACAATCTTAGAAATTCTATGACAATTTTAGCATCGTTAGTAGGAGAAGCTTGAGCTTTCACCCATTTTGACACATAATCGACTGCCACGAATGTACTTGTTAATAAAGGAGGTGGGAAATGGTCCCATAAAGTCAATGCCCCTAATGTCAAAGATTTCACATTCTAAAATAAATTTATGGGGCATTTCATCCATTTTTGAGATATTTCCTATCCTTTGGTATATGTCACAGTTTGAAAAAATTAAATTAACATCTTTAAAAATCGAAGGCTAATAGAACCCTACTTCTAAAATGTTATGGGCTGTTCTGTTTGCACTATAATGACCCTCTATTGGTCCTTTATGGCAATGATGTAAGATCTTTTAGCCTTCCTCGTGTGAAACGCATATTCTAATTACTTGGTCTGAGCAGATTCAAAAAAGATAAGGATCTTTCCCAAAAGTAATATTTTAAATTAGAAAAGAATTTTTCTTTTGATTATAATTGAGTTCAGTGGGGGGGCTCTTTGTTGACCAAGTAATTAGCTATGTTACCAAACCAAGGCTCAATTTCACCTATAGTACAAGCAAAACACAACTTCTCATCAGGGAAAACATTGCCAATTTCTTCCTTCATTTCATCTAAGCATGGGCTATCAAGTCTAGACAGGTGATTAGCAGCTAAATTTTCGCATCTTCTTTTATCTTTTATCTCTAAGTCAAATTCTTGGAGTAATAGGACCCATTGGATCAAACGTGGTTTGGCATCATGTCACGCTCTAAAGGGTATCCTAAATATGGTAGTCCGCCACACTCAATATTAAAGCTTAAGAATGACTATCTTAGTCACACAAAGCTTCAATATCGAGTTTAAGGCGTACTTCATGACAACAAAGAACGTTTCTTTGAAACTAGTAGTTCAAGAAGATACAAATAATAGCATCCAAGAACAGAAACCATAACTTCACAACTTAAACAAAATAGGAGTCTTACAAACCAAAGGGGGCATACCCCCATAAAAAAATCATTACAATAGTGCCATAGTCTATCTTCCAAAATAAATTACATTAGGAGATTTCTATAAAAGTCTATGTCCAATTCTACACCATGGATATCTTCCAAAAACTCCTTAAGTCAAAAGTTTGGTACCTGAGAGAAGTATCCGCTTGGCTTCAAACCAAATAATAGGTGAACTGCAACAAATATCTAAGGTGGTGTAAGGTTAACTTGCTTAATGAGAAATATTCCTGAAATAACATACTCATACAAAATAATTTAAACAAGTTATTTAAATAAGCTTATGAAATGCATCAAATACATAAGCAAGCAATACATATGATTATTCGAAAATTATATGTTTGAATGGATTTACGCTCTCCATTGAGGGTTAGGTGTTTTCGATCAATTACGACTATAGTTCGCAAATAAGCTTTTGTAGACCTTACCGATTACTACTTGCCACTAAAACATGTAGATCATACTGGGTACTACATGCCACTTGCAGATTCTATTGGTTATGCCAACCACCACTATTATGCTCTTATCATATCAATGGTATAATAGTGAGTGTAATGCAACCTACTATGTGATATACATGAATCAATTTGTTAATTTAGTCTTGACATGTGATTAAAGTATTTTAAAGGCAATCAACATAATATTCGTAAACACTCCATGATAGTAGAAAGACCACAATTTGTTTATCATTGATGGAAATTTCTCTTGCCAATCGTAGTTTAAATTTATAAAAGCCCTTTCTTAAAACTACTATGGAAGCAATTAGACAGTGAACCTATCGAATCAAAGAATAACGTTTAGATCGGGGTTGTCCACGAGGAAAGAATAAGTACTAGTAATCACCTTAGTTTTACTATTTAGTGAAAGTTTCGAAGAGGATTCTACAATTACCTACTGACAAAAGGTAAACAGGTCTAAGATCAAATAAGTTTGCTTTCAAAAAGGTGAATCAATCTTAAAACATACTCTCTTGATCCATCCTAAACCTAAAATTCTTATGATAATAGATTGATGAATCATTCATGCTTTGCACCGCTGGATCTTAACAAGTAAATCAATTACTCCTCGAGTTAATCAATTCCTAACCTTACATGAAATAGTGGAGACCTCTCCCTCACTAATCATCACATAAGATTGCATGAAAGTTTATGATCCTTAAGCAAGAATTGAATTCTTGTAGCAGAAAATCGTAATTTCCCTACCTCTAGGTGAAATAAGCAATTTCTCTATTCATGAAAATCTATCTAATTGAATGAAACCTCTTTCAATCCAATAAGAATCAAACATGTAATTAATTTATGCACAATCAATCACAAGATTATTAAATTACATGAATAGATACAAAGACATGAATATTTCATTAATCAAAAGGCATTTCAATTCATATGGTTTAGGGTTTCACAAGATGAAGAGTATAAGAATCTCCTCCATGAGATTTAAAATAAGAACAAAAGATCTAGAGGAAATAGAAAGAATAAATCCTAATTGATGTCTTGAGATCTTCAATTGATGCCCAGCAAATTCTTTGTAATTTCCTTTGTAATCTCTCTCTTAGGACCTAGAAAAATGATCTAAAAAATTTAAAATAAGAAAACAGAGCGCTATTTATAGTTTTGGAATAAACCCAGGTCAACAAGGGTTGCAACTGGCGGGATCGAGGCAGGAATGAACATAAAACAATAGATTTTCGGCTATAAAGCATTCTGTTCTCTTCCCTTGCTGTCTTCCCTAGCAAGGATGAGGGCGGGACTGAAAACTTTTCTTAACTGATGCTTACTGATCACATCCTTGGCATCCTTCCCTGGCAAGGATGAAGGCGGGGATGAAAACATAAAATTTCCTTCTTATACAAAATTGATCAAAACTTGTTTAATTTGCCTTAATTTCTCTTGGATCATCATAAAAGCTTCCAAATATGTTCCTTCAGCCCTGAAATGAATTTTTCACAAAATAAATGTCCTTTTCTTCAACAAATCTAAAAAATTTCATAACAAATATGTTCAAATAGCATCAATATTGAGGGTCTATTGATACTTATCAATCATCCACTTGAGTTCCAATATACTTAGTATACTTTCAACCAAAATTATCATGCATATTCCATTTTTATCTTTCCCTACTTTCTAGTGCCACTAGGTACAAGTACAAACATAAGAATAAAAATTAAGAGAGTCAACTCACTCAGCCATGTCTTGGGGCAAATCTTCTAGTCGAAATAATCTTTAGGGTAAAAGACTTCACCCTCCTCATCACTTAGAAAAAAGAAATACCCAGAATGAGTATTTCATGGAAGTTTTACTTAAGTTTTCTAATACTATTTTGTTATTTGCGTCAAAATTTAGATTGCAGAAATTTCAACTTAAAATGGTCATAATTTGTTTATTTTAACTCGAAATTTCATCTATTAGTAGTCGTTTTCAACCTACTCAAAAAGATCTATTTGTTTCTAAGGTTATTTTTAATATTAAAGTCCATTAAGGTGTCAAAAAAAGGATTGTAAATTTTCGTCCAACATGTTCTAGCCCTTAAATTTTGCTTTTCAAAGTTTTTTACCACTTGAACACTCTATAGCAAGTACAAAAATATAAATTATATAAAAACCATTTAGTATTGATATAAACTCCTATTGTATGCATGATTCTAGTGATGTTGCCTCAAAAGCAATTTTTTATAAAATAATTTATTCTAGAAGTTCAAAAGTTAAGTTTGTGAAAATCTCCTTTAAGTTATTGGAAGAAAACTTACAATTTTTAATTTGTTGCAAGTGTATATCTAATTATTACAACTATTATTTTTATATTTTCTTAACTTCATGAAGATAAATTCTTTTGTTAAAACTTGATTCTTCATGTTGTACACAAATTTTATTTTCAAGTGAATTTGAATCAGTAAGATGATTTTAAGTTTGTCTTGTGGTAAAAGTTGGTTTGTTCATAGTGTTTAAAAAATATTGACCTTTGCCATATAAAAATTATTTTTAAAAAATTGCATAACAAAGAATTATCAGCATTGAACTTTATGGTAAATTTATTTTACATTTTTAAGAGAGTGTATTGACTAATTGTTCATGGTCTTAATGAAAAATTTTTCTAAGTGTTGAAAATTAATCCATTTTATATAGGAGAAAATAATTGGTATTCTCTTTTTGAAAATTTTACTAAGACAATAACATCACTTTAAGACCATGTATGGATATGAACATGGTAGTTTTGCTAATAGATAAATTTTGGCATAGACTCATGTAGAAATCATAAATAGGAAATCAAATGGGAAAATAATAAAAATAAGGATATGGAAGTCTTAGCTTATTATCAAGACTTCCCGAAACTTATAAATAGACAATTTCCACAAAAATATGAAAAGCATAATTAAAGAAAATCGTGAAAGTCTTAGATTTATTTCAATGCTTCTTGAGACTTAGAAATGGATAAGTTTATAAATAAAATAATAAAAGTAAGAAAATAATTGCGGGAGTTTTAGGCTTCATCAAGGCTTCCTAAGACTCGAATATTTCTAGTCTTATGAATTAAGTATAATAAGCAATAAGAAGAAAGAAAGAAATATAGAGTCTTAGATTATATTCAAGGCTCTCGGCACTTAGATTATGGATAAGTCCCTTTTTAGTTTTGTCTTGATTTATGACAAGTCTAAGGCTAGAGATTGACTAGTCTTATTTGTTTGCATCAAATAGATAATAAGCAATGAAATTAAAGAAATAATAAGATGTTAGATTAGTGATTATGCTCTAAAAATATATATACATACTTATACGTACTATGTCACGCCTCAAAAGGGGGCCTAGTAGGATTAATCTAAAGCTATCATACCACGTGTGCACCCGTAATATGAGAGTCGTCTTGTAAGTCAAAGTGTGCAAGATTATTTATTTATTAATGTCTTTTATATAAATGATATATTATATTACTGGATTTCAACTATGGAATTCGATTGTTTACTTTTTACCAAGACCGCAGAGAATTGATATCCTCTACCAAATAATGAAATTGAGTTCTAACTTACAAAATATAAAGTCTCATTTTTTTATAAAAATTATAAATTTTACATTCTAAGTTCAGTGCCACTGATATATTTAACTTCACTATAGTCAGATGGAGATGCACTATTCACACATCCTTATCCCAGTCCCAATTAGCATTATACCTGCATAGAAAACTATTGGGGAGTGAGCAAAACCATAGGCTTAGTGAGTTCATTCCTCACTACTACCGTTCACGCAAGTTTTCAAGCATTAATTATACATCCATGCAAATCTATCTATACGTGACATGAATGCATACGAAATAAATGTAGTTAACACATCTATGGGAGTCCGGATCCATAGATAATGTTAGATTTACGTGTCTACATTCAGTTGTCTTCCATACTTACCTGCATGGGACACCTCGCCTTACTCGCATGAGGCTGTCTGGTAGCGTCCATCCAGACTTACCCAATGCTTAAACACTATTAGTAACAGCAAATATTCCTTAACATGTTCATATGATCTACGCTGGTTAATATTTAATTATATACAACGCTTATTAATGGCGAATTTCACTAACCATCACCAATTTATGGTGAATCAGGCAAGTAGATCTCGACTCAGGTAATATCTGCTGCCCAAAACAATCCATTACCCAATAAGAGTGAATCTGGTGGATAGACCCCAACTCAGGTAACATCTATCACCATGTGACCAGTGGACCCTGACTCAGGCAACATCCACTGTCACAACAATACTCAGAAATGTCCCATGTTTATCTCATAAACTTTTTAGTAAAAATTCGTCCTTTTCAAAGAATATAGAAGCAACTTAGAATATTCCAAGTTAGATTTCTTTAATAATACATTTCAAAATACTTTTGACTACAAATTCGAGACATTTCCTATAAGGGGTCAAGCACATGCGGTGAGTATATCTAATTAGTTTAGTCGAATTATTATCTTTATCCATTTATTTAGGTGATCATGCAGATGATAGCACTCACATCAATCAGTCATTCGACATACAAGCAATACAATCAACATAACAGAAAGCAGTAGCAATCATTAGCAAATAGTAGATCATCAGTATTCCCTCACCTGTGGTCCTCGCTAAATTGTTGTATAAGCTACTGGAAATTCGAGGATTGATCTATTTTTCCTATAAAAATGAAATAACAGATATTTATTATTCAACCAATCTATTCTTTTATTAGTTCCAAAAATAAGATATTTGAAACAACATATTCACCATATTAATTATAGTATAACTTATACTATAATTTACACTAATTCTAAATTAGATGTATTTTAGAAATTACGTACTCCTTTCTTTTTATGGTTTTACCTCATATATTAATCTAAGTCGAATTGATTGAACTAATCACCTAATTCAATTACTAAATCTACTTTTATTAGCTTAATCGTCCTAATATGATTTCACTTAGTAAAATAATTCATTAAAAATATATTAGTTCTATTTATTTTATTTACAATTCATTGTCACTTATTAAGCCAAAATACGTATTAATATAATGTAAATAACGTAACTAAACTTTTATGATTATCTAAGTGTTCTATTTTGATATTTAATTTTATTTCTATTACCTGTATTGGTCCTTTTTATGTTTTCATGGTAACAAATATTTATTACTTATTATTTATTTTTATTTTGCTTGTCTTGATCTTAAAATTTTATATTTCATTTTTGTTGAATAATTACGCGATTCGTACTTAGTAAATTAGTAATTTATTACGATTTTTTATTATCATTTTATATCGTTCCTTAGCTTGACCGATTATAACAAAAAATATCTATTTCTAATTATTTATTTTATTTTGTTTCTCTTGATCTTATTTGATATTAAATATTTTTATTGAGTAGTCATAGAATTCATTCTCAATAAACTGTTATTTCATTATTACTGTTATTATCAATTTTAGAATGTTCTTTAATTTATTGTAACTAATATTTATTTTCTATCATTTAATCTTATCGTGTTCTTCTCATTCTACTTTATGTAATTATTTTGTTCTTTTTGGAAATCACATTGTTCATAATTTTAACTTATTAAATTTTCCATTCTTATATATCTATCCTAGATAATTGTTTATAATATTTATAATTCATTTTATTTGTACAACATATTAATATTATCAATAATATTGTAAGTGATATTTTTCAATAATTTTAGGAGTTGCCAAATTACATATATTACATTTTATCATTCCCTTTTTTAGTATTGTATTTATTTCTTATTTATATATTATTATTCTTCTTTGCATATATATATATACATATATATATTTAAATATATAATATAATAGAATATATACACTGATTCAGATGAACAAGCTTGATCTGGGAAATTTTGTATGTATGCCGGCAACAAACACCGCCGGTGTTGATTCCTAGATGCTGGCGTTTGAGTAAATTTTACATGATTCAAACGCTCGCGTACACTAGCTTAAAGGCTGCTGGTGTTTAACAAACACTGCCGGTGTTGTGGCGTACGCCGCTGGCTTTGAATTCCAGAGGCCGACGTTTATATAAAAATTTCGTGTTCCAAAATTTATGTAGCTTCTGTTCCAGACTATGCTGTTTATACACCACTGACTTATCCCTGTAAGCCACCGGCTTTGGGGGTATAAGCTGCCGGTGTAGGGATGGCGTTGGCACTGTTCATCGCCTTTCTTATTTTTCCTCTGTTTTGAACTTACTTTTCTTAATTCATTTATATATTATACTTATGTTTAAACTTCTTCTAAGTGTTTTTCCATGCTTTACATGTATCATACATATATAATTACATCTAAACATCTATAATAATCATACTCTATGATTTCCTAGCTTCTACATATCATAATACATAAATGAAGTTTTCAAAGTTAGATTTACCTTGTTTAGGTTGTTATGATGTTGATAAATCTTTCTTCAAGCTTGACACGAATCCTAAGTTAATTAGAACACAGTTTAAGCTAGAGTTTAACTGATGAACTCACTTTAAAACGAATTGCATTATCTCACTCGTTGATTCCTAAGTTTGTTTTAATGGCTAAGTTTTATGTTGTTATATTTTTAAATTGATAGGGTTGTTTTGTGTTGTTTTAGTTCTGATGCAGTTTATGGTTGTGCTAAGGAGTTCATTGGCTTTGTTGATTTGTTCATTAAAGAGTCATATATATATAGGAGAAGATGGATGGCAGCAGCTCAAAACTTTCGGCCAAGGAGGAGCAAATCTTCTCCACCGACATGCAATTTGTCTTACGTGATTTTCTCATGCATTAATTGTTCTTGCTGATTTGGCTAATTTAGATTGGTTTGGGTCATTATTTGTCTGACTTTAAATGTGTATTATTTGATCAAGTTGAGGTGTATTTCGGCTGTAGATTTGAAAGTTTGCATCACATTTGTTTAAGAAATAACGTGAAGAGAAATAATAAAAAAATGTAAGGTAGATATGATAAATGGAGATGTAAAAACAAAGAGAAGATGATGAATTTATAACAAACAACTGTGTAAGGAGTGGGGAAAAATATGAACTTGTGAAAAAAATCAATTTTGGGAGTCCAAGTGACACATATGATAAATACTTTTCGATAAATTTTTAAATAAAAATTTTCATATTATCGTTATAAATATTCTGAATACTACGATATACATAGAATTTCTATTAAAGATATGCATATGTGTCTTAATTTTTGCACTTTTGTTGGACTTTTGCACGTACAGTGGAAGTTCAAAATGAAAAAATTTGAGAAACATAAAACGAAACAAAAAATGTAAGGGAGTTAGGATGAATGAAAATACAAAAACGAAAAGAAGATGATAATTTTATAACCAATAATTATGTAAGGAGTGGGCAAAAATATGAGTTGGTGCAAAAGTTAATTTTGTGGATCTAAATGACACGTATGATAAATACTGATTTGATAATATTTTTGGATAAAAATTTACATATTAATGATATTATATTCTGAATATATAGTATAAAATCTTAGTTTAAGGCTTTTACTTTCAATTTTTATATGCTATCGTAAATATATTTTATATGTTTAAAAGTTTTGTTTGTAGTATTTTGATAAATTAATAATTATATTGCCCTTAATTCGACTTTGTTAAATTTATAAAGTTTGAAATTACATATGAATTCATTTTTTATTTATCGATTTATTCTAGAGTTTTTACTAGATTAGAAATTTAATATTTATTTTATATTATTATTGGTTCTTTTCACTAATTATAAGTTACTAAGTTAGATCAGAATTTTAGTTTCTATCAACTTAGAATTATTTAACTTAAAGGTATTAATACTTTTCGATATTAAACTTAGGTTTAAATATTAAACAGTTTTCCTTTATTATTTATTTCGAACATTATGAATTTTTTAAAGCCTTAATGAATAAAGATCCTTTATTCTAATTGTTTTTACTTAAAATTTAAATAGCGAAAAATTTGAAGTGATTTATGATATTTTTAATATGTTATTTATAATTCTTTATTATATTTTTAATAAATTATAATCGGATTATGTAAATTAGGGTGATTTACATACTAACATATGGAAAGTTAGGTTAGAAGCAAAAACTAAGATAAACATCATTTCAACATAGAATTAAAATGTATGAATAACAAATTGTTTCTATGGTTTCATTCTCTTGCATAAGCTCATGAGGATTTGTTGAAATCATAACATACATGTTGTTCATGTTATGTTAGCATAAACAAAAGATGGAGTTTTAGTGTTTTACCTAAGTTTAAAAAGATGAAAGATGATGAAGAGAAAAATTTAATGAAACAATGGGAAGAAGGAGGCTTATAACAAAGAAGAGAAGAGAGAGGATTTGTGGAGAAAATTTGCAAGAGTTTTGGTATATGTTTGAGTGAATGTGTAAAGAATGAAGGAGGGATGGGGTATTTATGGAGTTTTGGAGTGTAAATTAGAGTGAATTAAATAAAATGAAAAAGAAAATAAATATGAGAGAGGCATGGGAGAGGGGGCACTAGCCATGTGGAGAAGAGAGAGGGAGAGAGAGAGAGAATTAAAATTGATTTTTTATAACAAAAAGTAAGTAATGTGCAAGATAAGTTATATATAAAGTAGTATTAGAAAAAAAATGTAAGAATAGGTGTGTAAGAGTTGTAAATAGGTAGTAAGTGTAAACCCATAGATTTTATATGAGTCTTATAGATTAAACCCTAGAATCAAAAGTCAAACGAAACCCTAAAGTCAGTTAGATTAACAACAAACCCTAGTGAATCTAGATCCAGCAATCTCGCGCGAAACCTTAAAGTGGTAAAAATAAGATAACCTTAGATTATAGTGCAGAATGATATCACATTACTTAAAAAGATCATATTCGACCAAAAATCGTTCGTTTCGAACTCGAACGGGATTAGCTTTCGAAAATAGTGCTTGACATGCAAAATAGTGAAAAAGAAAATTTTGATAACATATTTAGACTCATAATAATATAAGGATTAATAAAATATCAGTTTCAAAATTTTTTTGTACCTAAAAATATTAGATAAAGCATATTTACGCGTATTTTCTTATTAATGGTATTTTAATTTTCTAGTCTACTATTCATTGTACTCTTTTACTATTCACTGCTACTTATTTATCTCTATTTTTTCTTACAACCTATACACCCATTCTTACGTTTTTATATTTCTAATACAACTTTTTACATAACTTTTATTACACTTTATTACTTTTCTTTATCAAAATTAATTTTTGTTTCATTCTCTCTCTCCCTTCCTCCATAGAACGGTGCTACACTCCTCCTTTCTCTCTTTGTTTTTATTTTTTTCAATTTATTTTATTATATCTAAATTCCCTCCACAATTTTCTATTTTCCCTTCACTTCTTTCACATATCTCATTATATACCAAAACTCTACCAAATTTTCCTCTCAACTTTTCGCTCCAACAAATTCCTTCAACCCTCTCTACCATCCACTTCTCTTTAGTAAAAAAAAAAAAATAAATAAACACACTATCCAATAGTTTATTCTATCTTTAACCACCCATTAACATTAGGTTAAAATTCTAAAATCCCTTCTTCTTCATGTTAACATAACATGAACTTATTATGTGTTTTGATTTCTATTAACCCCATAAGCATTATGCTAGGGAGGAAATCATGAAAATAACAATTGTTCATGTTTTCAACACTATATCCTATTATAATTTTTGTTATGTTTTATTATGATTCATACTTCTAACATAACTTTTACATGTATGTATAACTTTTATTTATTCTTTTATGTTCTTGCAATTTATTTATTTATTTCATGCAAATAAATTAAGACCAGTCATTTTAGTTTTACACTTATCCTCATCAAGTCAAAACGATTTTCTTTCTTTCTTTTTAGGACTTGTCCATAATCAAAGTCCGATGAGTTTTGACATAAATCTAAGAATCCCATGTTTTTCTTATTGTTTTCTTGCTTTTCTTTTTGGAACTAGTCCTTTCTAAGTTCTGAAGCCTTGATGCAGGTTAAGACTTCCCAATACTTGATTTTTACATATATGCTTATTTAATTTTCTATGTCCTTTATTCTCTATGTGAAATGTTTTATCATATTACATAGCTACAAGTTCATATTCATGCATGGTCATAATGTTGTTGTCTTAAAAAATTTTCAAAGAAATAAAACGAGTTACTTTCTTTCTTTCTTTTTTTTTTTTTTCATTTAGACTAAACTCTCAAGAAGCATGGTTTTAATACTTAGGAGAAGTTTTCACTAAAACGTAGAATAATGATTTAACTATACTCTTTTCAAAATAATAAAATAAGTTTATTGTTAAATTTTAATAATTCTTTGCTATACAATGTTTTCTTAAATACTTATTTATAAGGTATACATCAACATCTTGAGAAATACTAAGAACAAAGTAAGTTTTTCTAAGTCAAGATCCGCCAACCTGTGAACGACCCGCTATCTCAATATAGGATTCGAACCCAAGGACCATCTAAGAAACTTGGTGGAAAACCATGGCCCGTTGGTTGAGTAATTTTAAGAAACATGATATAGGGATCTAGACCCTTTAGGGAATACCTACCAAGAACCTTGGTATAAAGGGGGACACCATAATCGAGGATGGAAAACCCGATTGATAAGTCATGGTACATGTCACGGGTAAAAACTCGATAGGTTCAAATAAGTTCTTTTCAGAACTCAAAGAGAAAAAGCTCTCAAATTTTCATCATTCCATTTTGTCTCAAAAGATTACATATGATGGGTCTTTATAGGCTTTAATTAGCCTAAAAACTAAGCAACTAAATAATAAATATAAGAAAAATCGAAAAGACAAAAGAAATTTGAAAAGACTCCTAACGTTATGAAGAGGCCGATGGCCTTTGTGTTGGTGTATAAGCTTCCAACTTCAAGTTTTATTATTATTATTATTATTTTAATTTTTCGTGTTGACGCCATCTATCCTCATCATTCCCTACTTCTCGAAAAAGATTCATCATCGAATCTCCAAACTGATGTGAACCACAAGTGACCTGCTTTGAGACCCAACACCAATATGCTTGGAAGCATCGTTCCTCTTTCTTGAAAAAGATTCATCCTTGAATCTCCAAATTGATGCAAACCACAAGAGACCTATCTTGAGATCCAATACTAATATGCTTGGAGACAACTCACCCAAAAGTCTGATTAGATGATAAGCGAAAAACCTTAAACCCAGTAGCTTTTCTTTTTTCTTTTTTAAGTTTCAAGCCCTAAAAAAGAAACCTAATTAAAAAAATCAATCTTTTTTCTTTTGCTCTTCTTCTTTTTTTTTTTTTTTTAAATATAACAAAGACACTGAAACTATCAAACTTAACAACAACACAAACAAAGGATATGAACGACTTGAGTTACCTTTAGTCGAACTGGATATGGATTCTTAGAATACCAAAAGCTCTAATACCAAATGATAGGAATCCCACCAACTTGTGAGCAAGACCCGCTATTGCAATTTGGATTCAAACCCAAGGGCCGTCTAAGAAACCTAGTGGAAAACCGCAACCCATTGGTTGAGTAATCATAAGAACCTTGATATAGGGATCTCGATCATTTAGGAAATACCAACCAATAACTTGGTATAAAGGAGGATGACATAATTAGGGATGGAAAACTCGATTGATAAGTCATGGTGAACGCCATGGGTAAAAACCCAATAAGTTCAAACAAGTTCTTTCTAGAACTCAAAGAGAAAAAGCTCTCAAATTTTCATTCATTCCATTCTGTCTCAATAGATTACATATGATGGGTTTTTATGGGCTTTAATTAGCTTAAAAACTAAGAAACTAAATAATAAATAAGAAGAAAACCGAAAGACATAAAAGAAATTCAAAAATACTCCTATGTTATGAAGAGGCCGATAGCCTTTGTGCCAGCGTACAAGCTTCCAACCTCAAGTTTTATTATTATTTTTTTATTTTTCGTGTTGACGCCATCCGATTCTCATCAACTAGTCCTACATTCACTTAGGAAAAATTTCCATTAAAACTTAGAATCATAATTCAACAACATTCTTTTCAAAAACTTAAATAAATTCATCATAAATTTTTAAGTGTTGACATTATGAAAAGTTTCTTCAAGACTTGATTATGTGGTTGCATTGCTCTGAAATATATTTATTATTAAATCTTAATTGTGATAATTCTTTGTGATGCAAATTTTCTTAAGGACTTAAGATCAACTAATCAATTTTTAAGTGTTGATGTTATGAAAAGTTTCTTCAAAAACTTGATGATGTGGTTGCATTACTTTGAAATAAATTTATTATTAAATCTTAATGGTGATAATTCTTTGTGATGTAAATTTTTCTTAAGAAATTGTTCATAGGACTCACACCCATATATTGAAAAACATTAAGAATCAAATAATTTTCCTAAATTAAGTTTAAGAGCAACTTACTAGTTAAAAATTCGCTTAGGAAAATCTAAAATTAGTAGAAAATTTAAGGAACCGAGTTTTTAAGAAATAAATTCATCTTTATGAAATTAAGGAAATATATAAATGATGGTTTTAATTGAATAAGACATTCATTAGTAACAAACTCAAAATCTAAATTTTCTTCCAACAACTTGAAGAACGATTTTGTGAGCTTCATTTTCCAACTTATAAAATAACTTGATTTATGAAAAATCATAGTTAAGGCAATATCACTAGAATCATGAATATAATATGAGTATATATCTATATTAAAGGATTTTTCAACTATATAAATATCTATGTGTTTGTTAATACTTTTGATGAAGCAAAATTTGGAAAAATTACAATTTAAGGGTTAGGATTTTCGTGTTAATTTTTTACCGACCCATTTCAAAACCCAAATGGCTTTTTATGTTAAAAATAACCTTAAAAATAGATAGATATTTTCGAGTAGGTAGAAAATGATATATAATATGCGACATTCCAAGTTAAATTGAGCAAGTTATGACCGTTTTTAAGTTGGAATTTCCATTTAACCAAATTTTGACAAAAATTAATGAAATAAAAATTATAAGTTTAAGTAGAACTTCCATGAAATACTTATTGCAAGGTATTTCTTTCGTTTAGGTAATAGAGCTTTGGAGGATCTATTCAGAGAACTATTACAAGTAAAGATTTTGGCAAGAATAGCTGAGTGAGTGTATCTCCTACTTTTTTTGTACTTGTTTGTACTTGTAGCTAGAGGCATTAGAAGTAGAAAAAGATGAAAATGGAATATGCATGATAATATTAGTTGAAAGTATATTAAGCATATCGAGACAAGAATTGTTAATTAAATTTGTGTTTTATTATCACGATGGAGTGTTGGCAAATTCTATGATTGCCTTTAAATTACCTTAATCACATATAAAAAACTATGGTAATTGATTCATGCATATCACGGAATGAGTCACAATACATTAGCTACTATGCTCTCGGTGAGGCAAGAGTATAGTAGTGGGATTCACGGGGACCTGCAAGACTGTAATGATGAGCAAATAGGAGCTCAAAAGAACTATTTAAGGATGGGAAAATAGGAACCCGAAAGAAATATTTCGGGATGGAGTGAGTAAGAACCCGAAAATACTACATGATCTGATTATAAAGCAGGGTTTTGAAGTGCCTCAAACACCTAACCCTAAATGGAGAGTGTAAATCCATTCAAACATATGTTTTCGATTGATCATATGTATTGCTTGCTCACGTGTTTGATGCATTTCATATGCCTATTTGATAACTTATTTGATTTTCTTGATATGAGTATGCTAATTTAGGAATATTCTCATTAAGTTAGTTGAGCTTACACCCGAATAGATTTTTGTTGATGTTGAACCAATTTCTTTTATACTCGAGGTCTCTAAATATCCTGGTGAGGTTATGCTTTTTGAAAGCTTTTGGAGGAAATCCTTTTGAAGATCTTAGAGTAGATTTCCTTTAAAATCTTTTTGATTCTAGTCTTGTTTTTAATGCAAGAACTAGGACTATATTTTGATCTTTGGAGATTTATTAGGGGAATGCCTTTAAGATGAAGTAAAGACCACATTTTTATAATTTTGAAGTTAAATGTTTATCTAGGTTCTTGTATACTATATTTACTTTCTCGAACTACACATTCTATTGGTGTCTCCTATTGTTATAATATATGCCTTACATATACTGTTGAAGCTTTCGCATGACTTCGAGAAGTCATTTTTAAGCTTTAATATCGTATGTGGTGGACTGCCATGTCTAGGGTACCCTTTGGGGCGTGACAATAAGAAAAAGTAAAGATAATGAAATAGTAATGAATAATAAACATGACAAATTAAATATTAGTAGTAAGAAAAATACGGGTAAATGAGCTATATTTGATATTTTTAAAAGCTAAAAAATTTTGTAACTGATATTTTATGATTTCTTACCTTATTATGCGTCTGAATATATTGTAGGAATATTTTCATCATTTTATGTGTCAGGACCTTGGTTTTAGAAACTGATCCCGTTCGGTCCGAAACAAGTGAATTTTGTCGATTATGACCTTTTTAGGTTATAAGACATTATTTCAAGCTATAATCTAAGGTCATATCATTTTTATTGTTTTAAGATTTCGAGAGCGGTCTTGCCGAATCTAGATCTACTAAGACTTGTTGTTGATCTAGGTTGAATTTAGGATTTTGGTTTAACTTCTGATCCTAGAGCAAAATGATTAATGTAAACAATAACTTTAGAGAGGATGAGATACAGCTTGAATTTTTCGAAGGCAAAGATGATACTAACAACTCTTTCCTATTGTAGTGCAATTTGCTTGTGTAGTTGTTAGCATCTTACTGGCATAGTGAATGGGTTAGAAGTGGTTGTTCCTCTTTGGCCTAGACTGCTCCCATAGCTGAATCACTAGCATCACATAAAAGCTCAAATAGTAGATTTCAATCAGGTGCAAGCATTATTGGAGCTTATGTGAGCTTGGCTTTTACTATGTTGAAGGTGTCAAGGCATTCTTTGTTAAAATTAAATGAAGTTTCCTTCTCTAGGAGTTTTGTCAATGGCTGGGATATCTTTGAAAAATCCTAGATAAACCATCTATAAAACTCGGCGTGGCCAAGAAAACTCCTAATAGCTGTAATGTCGTTGGTGGAGGGAGTTAGCAATGACGTTGATTTTGGATGAATCCATTTCTATCCCATTCTTGGAGATTTTATGACCAGGAACTATTCCTTCTTGGACCATGAAGTGACACTTCTCCTAGCTCAAAACTAGATTTGTATCTTCACATTTCTACAGGACCTTGCTTAAATTCTGGAGACATTTCTCATATGAATCTCCAAAAATCAAGAAATCATCCATAAATACTTCCATAATATCCTTAATATATTCCTCAAAGATTGCCATCATGCACCATTAAAAAGTTACTAGTACGTTACACAGACCAAAAGGCATTCTTCTGTAGGTAAATGTTCCATAAGGACACGTGAACGTTGTCTTTTCCTAGTCCTCTGGTGCTATAGGAATCTAGAAATAACCAAACATCCCATCAAGAAAACAATAGTAATCATGACTAGATAATCTTTCAAGCATTTGATCAATTAAAAATAATGGAAATGATCCTTTTTGGTGACGTCATTGAGTTTTTGATAGTCAATGCAAACTCACCAACCAGTAACGATACGCATTAGTATTAGCTCATTCCTTTCGTTAGGGACAACGGTCATCCTACCTTTCTTTGGGACCACTTGAGTTAGGCTTACCTAAGTACTGTAAGAGATTGGGTAGATAATCCTAGCATCCGATAATTTCACTAAATCTTTCTTCACCACTTCCTTTATGTTAGGATTTACTCATCTCTATTGTTGTACAACTGGCTTGAAATTATCATTCATCAGGATTTTATGAGTGCAATATGAAGGGCTTATACCCTTTATGTTAGCGATTTTCCATGCTATTGCCTTCTTATGCCTTTTCCAGACTTCCAACAACTTTTCCTTTTGTTCATCATCGAGCTTTGAGGATATGATAACAGAAAACTTATAGTTTCCTCAAGGAAAGCGTACTTTAGATGCTCTGGTAATTCTTTCAACTCCAATTCAGGTGGCTCTTCAATAGAAGTTCTTAATCGCTTTATGTTGTCTTGATTCATCTCTTCTCTCACTTCATACCCTTTAATTTCCTTGTTTATTTCAAGATGTGAAAGCCCTCTTGTCTCCTTCACAGAATCAGAATTTCCCACAATTCCTTTACGTAAGCATGCTTCTGATGCGCACCCATAAGCTATGTTTTGCATTATCTTAATAATTTTAGAATCCATATGTTCAAGGGAAAAAAAGTCATCATCATTAATCATTCCTTGTTTTGTACTTCCTAATAGTCTTATAAACATCTCATCATACTATACTCACAGTATTGACTTCCCATATTTCACATCTATGATAGCTCCTACTGTTGCTAAGAATGACCTTCCCAAAATAAGAGGATTATCTACGCTCTCATCCATTTCGAAAATAACGAAGTTAGCAGGGAAGATCAAATCTCGTACTTTCACAAGAACATCCTCACTTATCCCTTTAGGATGTCTAATAGATCTATCAGCTAGCTGCAAGCTCATCCTGGTAGCTTTTGGCTCTCCTAAACCTAACTTAACATGCTGTAAGGCATCAAATTGATACTTGTCCTAAAATCTACCAAAGCTTTCTCAACAAGCAAATTCCCTATCAAACAAGGGATAATAAAACTTTATGGGTCTTTTCTTTTCCTTGGGAGCTGGTTTAGGAGGACTAATGAGATTTTTTTCCCCAGGGTAGCCATAGATATCTCTTCCATCCCTCTCTTATTTTAGAGAAATTGCTTTAAAAACTTTGCATATTTTGGCATTTGAGATAGTGCATCCACTAAGGGTAGTTTAATATGCAATTGTTTGAATAGTTCAAGGAATTTATTGAACCGCTCCTCGCCTCTTCTTCTTCTGGCCTTAATTGGATAGGGTAGTGAGGGCTTATAAGGATTTACAAGGGGTGCCTCCCTCTTTTCTTCTACTTTCTTCTCCTCAATCATCTCATTTTCTTTATTTTTCTCATTTTTTTCCTTATTTTTCAGCTTGATGTTCTTCCTTTAGAGTTTCTTTTTCAGTCTCATTTTCTTTTTCACTTCCCTCTTATTTTTCATTATGATTTTCTTTTTCTCTGAGTTTTTCTTTCTCATTCTTCTGTTCTTTTCCTTTTCTTCCCTCATTTTTTTCCTTCTTCCCTCCTTTCTTTTAGTTCTCTCCCATTTCTTATTGTAATAGCATGTACTCCTTCTTGAATTGTTTTTCTAATCATGTCTATAACATTATTCATTTATGCTACAAGATTCTTGAGGGAGTTAGCATGACTTTGTATCACCAATTTAGTTTGTTGGCAATGATATTTAGAATTCTTGATAAAATATAGGAAAAGCTTCTCTATGTCGGGCTCCTACTGATAGATGCTTGAGTAGAAGCATCCTTCAAAATTTCATGGAAGCATTCCATAATCATTTCATCAAGTTTATAACTAAATAAACGCTTCTAGGTGCCTATTTTTGTAGTCAAGTGTTAACCTGGCATGGTCCAATTAAATGTCAATACATCACCACTTAAGCACATGTAATGTCATGTTACTTATTTCATATCTATTATTAGCTACCTAGGTTCTTTCCATATTATAACTCATTGGCAACTAGTTTTAAGACATATAGTTATCACAATTGTCGATGCATTCCGTATTCTTATGGAACATGTCTTACACCTATTTAGTTGTTCCTACATCCATTTTACCGAAGAAGTATTAATTCCTCATTTCATATAAATATAAATAGCTCGTATAAAATTTACCACATTTCAAGCTTCCTGGTTTGACAAATAAGTCAATTATAGCCTAAAATCGATATTCATCTTATTTCTTTCCTAAAAGGATATTTTCCCCCAACACATTACATTATTATCTGCCATTTTTAACTTCATTTTAGGCCTTAATCTACTCCAATCAAATCAGGGCTTTCCATCAATATTTCTAATTCTACATTAATTGACAATTTATTCTACCTACACATACTCATTCATTAGCATACCCATTCCTATTAGCTTGTCACTTCGTAATTTATCATCTGAATATAAAATGTGTTATATTTAACCAAAATCTCATATTTGAAAGTTTTGACTTCCCCCTAAACACTAAACACGCGATGGATATAAATACACATATGCAACAAATTTTCATCATTGTTCAATTCCAAATCTCCGATCATCATTATAATTCATAGAAACCTCATAATTCCTTCAATAATTCACACATGTAAATAATTTATTACCAATTCCATCAATCATTTAAGAATTTCTTGCAAACCACGAGTCATTTACACAATATCGCATTAGTCATTATCATCGCAATAGGCAAATCTTCACATAAAATTATTGTCTCACCATTTTTTCAATTGTACAAAAATTTATCATCATACATCATCACTTATCATATAACTAACCATCTCATTTCCCATTTCATCAAATTCATTTTCGATATTAGATAATCAAATTCTCTCATACAACAACTCATTAACAAATTAGTCTTTGATTTCATAAATTGGACAATCACTCATCATAATCTACAATTCCACATGATAGGTCATATGCCTAAATTAATTTATATTTTGCATGAATTATTATCAAATCTTTAAATTCTCATATAATATTATCCAAAAACAGCCTATAGTTCAACCATTTTGATCAAGGCTTCTCGGTTTACTAGTTAAGCTAATTATAGCCTAAAATTAACAATTTCTTCATTTTTTACACAAGGGGAAATTTTTGCTTGACTTATTATATTATAATCTACCAAAACTAACTTCATTTTATTCTATATTTTTGCTTGACTTATTATATTATAATCTACCAAAACTAACTTCATTTTATTCTATAAACAATCCCATTCAAATCAGGTTGTGCACATAATTTCATCAATTTAACACAAATTTTATTTAACACCATCTCTACAAGTTGTATCTTCCATTAGCCATTCCTATTGATTGATTGCTTTTAATTCATCACCTAATTTCAAATCCTCATAATTTATCGTTTTTTTGAGGTTTTAGACATTCATTCCTTTCTTCGTTCACTACACACACAATAACACAAACTTATCTAACATAGGATTCATCAATTTTCGACTCCCAATCACTAACCAACAACATAATCCATCCCACATTCATATTTCCTTCAATAATTCATACATGTAACTAATTAATCACCAATTTCATTAACAAATAATAAATTTCGTGAAGCTCAAACTCAAATCCCTAAGTCATATATTCCACTTACACAATCAATAATCGTACCCATATCAAATTTTAACTCTATTAGCTAGTTTAAGAGTTCACCTTACTTCAATTGGACCCTTAGCTCTTTGCACTAGCTATGAACTCCAATAAAATACCCCAAACTCTTCAAAAACTTGATTTGTAGTTCCTCCAAACATATATCTAAGTACCTATGTTGGTTTTCATACTTAAATCAGAATCACCTTTTAATTTTGGGGTCTTACCTTGGCACGAATTTTGTTGAAACTTGAGTAGCTTCTTTGTCTTCATTTCCTTCATTTTCTAACCTAAAATTTTAGGATAATATAATTACTAAGGGAGTCAACTTTGGAAAGATCTAAAACTCAAGTTTAGTGCACTTTTCTTACCTTAGGTTTGGATATTACAAATTTTGCAACTCTTGAACTCATTAGATGCTCATGTCTTCTTCATTTCATTGAGAAAAAGGAAGAAGAAACATTAATCCTAATCTAGTCGCACATTATACTTAATCATGGACTGAAAAAGTGTTTAAAAGATGAATTTTAGAGGCATTTTATATTATATGGGTCTTAAGGAGGTTTAAATGAAGAACAAATGAAGGAGTGAAGGAGATAAAAGGGAGGAAAAGATGGGTGTGGGTAGCTAGACGAATTTTTAAGGATGGGGGAGGTCTATGTTTTCTTTTAATCTCATGGTGCCACATGATACTATTTATGTCATCCACTTTTACATATGCTAGAATTTGATAATTTAGTTAATTTAGGACCTGTAATCCAACTTAGGTATATATTATGAATTTAATTACTCAAACAAATTTATTTTATCTATTTTAATTAAATTTCAAATTTTAATTTACCCCAGTTTCAGGTAAGGGATAAAATTGAAATTTTACAAAAAAGGGCTTTAATTGTATTGTTTTTATTTTTCTTCTAAAAGTTTCATCTAAAAATATTTTAAAATTATAATTTATTTTTTGAAAATATTTTTCCAAATCATTTTCAAAGTCATGAAAATTGGCTTCTCGATTGGGACAAAATTAGGAATTTGAAAATTTTGCTCGTTTGAGTTTCTACATGTCTTCAATTGGCTTTAATGAGTTCAAATGATTTTAATTTCTTATGATTAACATATAGGTCATTTCATCAGATGAATTGAACCATTGACACTAGTGGTTTACTACGATTATTTGTAAAAATATAGCTTGCCATTGGTACAATTATAGTTATCAAAATCGCGAGTCAAATATATAATTTTGAGTTTATGATTTTATATATCTTTTCTTAATTAAAATGGATGCAAAAATGTTTAGGTGTTCACTTTATGCGGAATTATGAATTTAGGTGTACAATTCTACACCCCCACAATTTAACTTATTTTACATGATTTTATATGATTATATCGATTCTATGCATTTTAAGGAATAATAAAATTGATATTTTGATAACCACAACCCAATTGGAATCTCCTTTTAGTAGTCTAACTTGTATTCAACAACTAAATGATCTAAGACTCACTTTCCAGTCATGGTGGAATTGATGCATAAATTATAGATCACTTCACCTTAAGTCATTGCCTTATGAGGATCCAAAACCACCACTTTCAATACCTTAGAACTTCCAGTACTCCTAATATAAGTATAAGCATTCTTAGCAATTAAATTGATCTTTTGATAGTTTTATTTTATTTATTTACTCTACTTGCACAAGAAGAAAAAAATTAACTACATACTTTGATTATGCTTGACCATCCCAAAATATTTAGAGCAATAATCAATTCCTAAGTTTGCATACCTTAATCAATTACAAACCTTATTCAACCTACCAAAATAATAAATCCATTGTCTATAGCTTGCTACCTTAAGAAAATCATTATAACCAAAAACAACTCCACTCAAATCTTCTTATTGCTAACTTGATTGACTTAAATGTACGTAGGATCAAGTTGCACAAGAAAAAAAGGGTGTTGAGAGGAGGGGAGGTGATCGAAACGGTTAAGCCAATAGATTAATGACCACTCATTAAAGATGGACTGATAAGTCTTTTGTACTCTATTAAATTTATAGGAATTCATGCTGTATTCGATTTATTATTAGAAAAATTCCTAGAAATTTTTGCTATTATTATGAAAATGTTGTTTTTCAACTCCTAAGAATAAGAAAAGAACAAATAAAGTGATTTAAATCAGACTTAGAGCAAAACAACTAAAACAGTTGAAGACTGGATTGAATCACACCTTTAAAGAATGTAACAAAGCCAAGAAACGAAGCAAAAGTGTAAATCACGCCCAAAGTCACCCCCGTTGTAAACCCCTAATTTTTAGGATAATTTCATGCTTAAACCCTAAGCTAGAAAGTCAACCGGAAACCCTAGGTTAACAAATCCATAGAAAACCCTAGCAGTTTAGATCCGACGATCCCGTGTTCTTAAATAAAAAAGTCGAAATATGAGTGAAGAATGTAGATTGACCCGTAATAATATTAGGATGCTTAAAAATATCAGATTGGTAAATTTTGGCCTATTTCGAACCCGATTGGATATAGACTTTGAAAAGCGTGTCCTGGGGCTCGGGATACTAAGAATATACTATTAGTACCATTAGACTCGTAATTTCATAAGGTTTCCAAATATATTAGTTATATAATTTATCGGTAATTAAAAACATTTGATATTGCGATTTTACTCGTATTTTGTTAACTACCGATAATTTAATTATCTAGTTTACATCTTGATTTGTAATCACACTATTCACAAGTACAACCACCCATACCCTATTCTTACATCCTTACAACCTATTCTTACAATCTTACATCATTTTTCTTATAAATTTACTTTTCCAATACATTTTATTACTTAAATTACTTTTAAATTTAAATTTTGTTAAACAAAATAAATCACTTGACTCTCTCTCTCTCTCTTCCTCTCACCAAAACTGGCACCCCCCCTCTCCTACACTCTCTCTCTCATTTTGTTTAATTTTTCTCCTTTTATTTGATCAAAACAAACCTTAATTCCACTTCTATAAATACTCCTTTGTGTCTTTCATTTTTCATTTTCTCTCTTTCTCTCTAAAACAAACTTTTGCATTTTGGTTTTTCTCTCCCTCTCTTCCTCTCTAATGCCGTGAGCCCCTCTCCCTTGCACACACACACACTTTTTTTTTTCTTCAAGTTCTCTTTCTCCACACACTAAATAGGTAATAGATCTTGATCCTACCACAATAAAACATGTAATGGCAAGATCATATATGTGTGGTTCCACTAAAATACTCATGAGCTTTATACTAGGGATGTGGAAACACTCAAGTATGATATTCCTGCCATCACAATGTTGTAGATCTTGTTATTTAAGTTGTTTTGCTAGTATTTTGCTCTATTATTTCTTTATGTTGTTCTTATGGATATTTTGTATATGTATTCTTTCTTTAACCTCATCTATATTATGTTCAAATTGCATTTGCATCCATGACATGAATAATATAGTAGATCTAGTTGTTTTCAGTACATAAATGCCATATATTTTTGTCTTATGTGCATAAAAGACTTATAATAGCATAATCACAATGAGAATATGTCAAAAAGTTCAAGATCTATCTTGTTTCAACAAAAATGATTTTTGGAAATTCAGATGGAAAAAAAAACCCTATTTAGAAAACCTATTTTCCAACTCCAAAATGAAGATCTCACATTATAAACTGAAGGGCTTAGGGAATAAGAATCATAAAGGAATGATTTTGATGAGTTAGACTTAGTTTTAGTAAGAGAAATTTTCAAAATAAGAAAAAGGTTTTCAAAGATAAGTTAGAACTTGATTCAACCCCAATAAAAAAAACTTGAAATTCTTAACTAGGGTGAAATGCCAAGTAAACACCTATTTTCCATCCCTAAAACAAGAGTTTTATTAAAGAAATGGAAGCCTTAAGGAGTAGGTTTGATTAGGATTTAATTTTAGAAAGATTAAATGAGTTTTACATAAGAAACAATCTCAAATATAAATTTCAAAATTCAGATATGGAAATGACTCCCATTTAAACACAAATTTCCAAATACCAAAATGAGGATTTTAATAGAAAAATAGAAGCATTAGGGAATAGATGTAATAAAGACTTAATTTTGGCAAGAATAAGTGGATTTTATCAATGTATAATCCTAAAACAAGGAAAGGTTTCAAAATATAGATCAAATAATGTTTTCATTCCTTAAAATTTTGTAAAATTCGTAACTAGGTAAAACCCCTATTTAAACACATATTTTCCAACTCCAAAATGAAGATTTTATTAAAATAATGAATGTGTTAAGCGTATAGGTCATTAAGGTTGTATTTTAATAAAAATGAGTGTGAATTTGCAAGAAATAAAACTAGTTTTCATAAGTCAAGTAATTTAAAAGGTTTTGAAAAGCAAAGGTTTTTTAAAAGAATTCTTGTAATCAAATTTCATTAAGGATATACATATTGATAGCTCATATCATGGCATTCATGATAATAACTTGTAGATATTGTATGTACATATAATATACTTGGTACAAACAAAGCTTAAGAAAATAGTGTCTTTCAAACCCCATAAAATATTGTCTAAGTACATGAGGAAATAGATTGATCAAAACCCATGAATCATGCATGATATTGAGTTATATATGTATATAAAAGAGTCTTTCAAGATATAATGATAGCTAAGTATCTATCAAAGCTTATGAATGATGCTTGGATTGAAATTAGAATTTGATTTGTGGGTTGGGAATCTTGTATAACATTCTGTACCCTACTGTTCATGAACCAAATGACCTTTTCTGATGAAAATAACTTTATAAATGGATAGCTATCGTCGAATAGGAAGAAATCGGTACATAATATGCGAAATTCTGAGTTAAAATAACCAAGTTATGACCATTTTAAGTTGGAATTTTCTCTTAGGCGAACTTTGACGAACTTATTAGAATATAATTTATAAGTTCATTTAAACTTCCTAGAAATACTCATTAGAGGTATTCCTTTTGATAGGAGACTTGGGAGACGGACTGGACCTTCTCGAGGATTATTACGATTAAGAGGAATTTCACGCTATGGTAAAGTGAGTTCACTTTCTTTAAATTACTTGCTTATGATTGTGCTTGTAATGATAGTGGCATTAGAATTAGGACAAGATAAAATTGGAATGTTCATGTGAATTCTTTTTTATTGAATTGATAATAAGAATATCGAAACGGGAAGTGCTATGAATATTTGTATGATCTAGTATAGAATTGAAGTGTCTAAAATCTCTATGATTGCCTATAATTCACTTAAATACTATGCCATGACTATATAACTAAATTGTTCATGCATAACATCTATTGAGTCACATCACTTTCGTCATTATACCCTTATAGGAAAAAGGCATAATAGCTAAGTGATGGGTGGGCCTGAAAACTCGGATATCGGTGTAGGGTCGCCTGAATTAAAATGGAAGTGGAGTAGGCACTAGAATGAACTATATAATTAATGAGTAGATGGGCATCTGAAACTACCACTAAATGATCAAGAGTAAAATTGAAATCAATGGTCGTATGGGCCTGAAACACCTAACTCCGAATGGAGGGCGTAAATCCATTCAACATAGGACTCCCGGAAAGTCTTATGTATTGTATGCTCATGTACTTGTGCATTTCATATGATTGTTTAATATAACTTGCTTGCTTAATTGTTGGATTGAGTATTTAATTTTGGAAGTGAAACTCACTAAGCCCACAAGCTTATACCCTCACAGTTTCCTTTTGCAATACAATTATTTATGGCTATCCCCAAGAGGCCACTTTTCTCAGGTACAACTTTTGGAAATTTAGGAGCCTTTTGGAGAAGTCGGGACCTAGATGTTAGGCATAGGCTTCTAATTGAATCTCCTTAGTTATATATATGTGGTAAAGGGACATTTTGTGAACTTTAAAGGCTCTTAATATTTTGATGGGGGTATGCCCTTTAGACCTTTGTAATAGATTAATCTTGGTCACATTGTTATGAATTATATTCTTATTGCTATGTATATCTTCTTAAGCTATTTCGATTCAAAGTAAGGTCCCCCACACGGTGAACATAAGCCTTACACCTAGTGTCTAAATTCATGGGATGACTAAGGTTATCATACTTGAGTTTAAATATCGAGTGTGGTGGACTGTCGCGTTTAGGGTACCCTTTGGTGCGTGACACCTACAATACAAACTGTGCCTTAGATGAAAAAACACAACTTATATCGTAGCTAACCTTCAAGCCTAAAATTTATGCCGTGATAAGTGACCCTGGTCTTACTGTCACATATATTGCCCTGAATTGAAGTGCATGAAGATATGGACAAATCCTGTTAAAAAGAGTCTATCACATCAGCAAATAAAATTTCCACATTTTCTATACATTGATACCTATAAATAAGCATGCACAGGCATTGGAATTGTATTGTACCACATGTAACAAATTCCTGACCTAGAATATGCTAGTGTGACAATTTTTTAGTGAGAGAAATTCCTTTTTCGCAACAAATTCAAGTTAGGTAGATTCATATTTATCCCGAAGTTTGTTCTTATAAGATTTTGGTGCTTAATCTGTAATATTAATCTTTAATTTCATATTATTTATTTTGAATCTATGTTTAATGTTTATATCTATGAAGAAATAATCAATTCAACTTAAGGTTTGTGACTCCATTTTTTATTCATGTGATTTCAATGTATTTTAATTGAATATTAACTAGGTACTTGTAATTAGTAGTTCAAAACTTAATTCATGACTTTCTGTGAGTGCATCATGTATATTCATGTCTGATTTCAACCGAGTAGATTGAGAAATCATTCTTTTGAATAGATTTAGACTACTAATGAAGTTGCTCATAATCACCTGGAGATAGAGATGATGAAACTTTCTATCACTTAATTTAAATTCCATCAAAATGGGTTTTAATCAAAGGATTCTTACACCTTATGCGGATCTAGGTTGTTGATAGCTTAAAGAGATTCCAACGGTTTGATCTAGAGCTAGAGTTTTTATCCTTAAGAGAGGTTTTGGCTTAGTTAGTGAATTCAATGGTACAAATATACCTATTCAATAACTCATTGGTTTTTTAAGAAATCACATAATAATGATTTGGTGAAGTAAATCCTAAGCTCAGTCCTGCATTAATAGACTTATCTCAAAATTTGCCTTGAAAATGTATATATAACTAGTAGCTTGGTATTTTACTGTTCATAATATTCTCCTGAGTTTTTCATTGGCTAGATAATATATAAAAAGTGAGTATGATAGATGCTAATGAGCTCCATGGAATACGACATAATCCTTTCTATGTTACTTCGGTAATTGCGCTTAGCTATGTTGGTGATTGTGATCGAAGTTGAACAAAATTTATTAGCATTTTTATAAAAATTTTGGAAAAGTTTGGCTTCGTGTTTGTTTTTAAAAGCAAAAACCTACCATGGACACCTCTTTAATCCCTTTTAATTTGTCAATCTCTTTTAACAATTGATGAATTTTAATTAATAACTTATTATCAAACCATAGTCTAAATTCAAAACCATCACTTGTCGAATCCTTACAATTATTGTTCATGCGTGCAAATTAGTTCAATTTGCGCTTAACATAATTTACTGAAGGAAAACACTTAAGGGTCAAATGAAATGGGAAGCAAAGAGAGATGCAATCGAGGACATGTTTGGGATGGGTTTTATAAAACTCGAACAGACACCTTGTAGAGTTATTGAAACTCGTCCTAAACCTTATAGAGTTTTTGTCCATAAACCAAAACCTATCTAATATACCCTTCAAGGTACTTGAACGCGAATCCAAAATAATGGTCATATAAGAGAATTATAAGGTAATTTATAATATATCTTCAAAATGTTTAAGAGAGATGATTGACATATAAAGTTTATATACACTTGATGGGGTTTGTTTACAAGGAGCTCTTAAATAAATAAGTTTTAATCAAATTGGATAACAAATAGAAAAATTGTTGTGAACTTTTAAGTAAAATATTTTAAAAATTTGATTTGCAAGGATGGAAAGATAATTGATTGACATATATAAGTTGATAAAGTTTGTCATCTCTAGAAACTAATGGAAAATCCAAGCTTGAAACCTAGATTGGAAAAGATTTGTGCAAGTCAACTTACTAATGATATTAGTATTTCACCAAGTAAGTTTTTGGCGTATGATGAGTCAAACAGCATTGAATTGTAGATTATTGATCTAGTAAGTGCATGATAACAACTATGAGTCCATGTGTTAGTGTGAGTGTGATATGTTTATGTGTGTATATATATATTTCTCTTAACGAGTTTAGGTTCCCAATGGGTTTTTTACTCATCCCAAAACCCGAATCAAAATCTTATAGAATTTTACTAAAGATCCCAAAACCCATCTCATATCCTATAAGATATTACCTTATAGAGCATTTATCAGGTTGGGCGAGTTGAGTACCTTATAAAAGCTCATCCAGTTGCATACCTAGAAGGAAAGTTATCTTGAATCCTAAGCAAACATGAAAACCTAGAAGAGAGATAGAAAGTAGTGTAAAAGGGAGAAAGAGATGGGGTGTGCAAAGAGTGATTTTACAATCTAGGTTTTAAGAAGAGAAATATTAAGAAGAATAATATATCTTTACAGATTATGGTTCAACGGATATATTTTGCTGAATGATTTTTAACGATGAAGATAAGACATGCAATTAAAAGAGAAAACTCCAATTATTCAATAAATTTTTGGTTTCAAGATCTAATCTCTATAATTGGATCTTTAATCAAGTTTTAATTATACCAATAGTAATCATGATGATGTATAAAATAACCATTTGTTAATAAGTGATGATGAATGATCGTAAATGAGAAAAGTTATATGATGGGTGGTGTTGCTGGAGAAGAAGCTGTTGAAAGATGCAAGAAGTGATATAGAAAAAAGAAAAAAAAAAATGCCTACTGATAGGAACTTTTACGGTGGAAAGAGAGACTGCATTTCACTAGTCTATTTATTTAAGCACAGATCCGGCAGAAAAAATTTTCTTTATGGAATTTAAAGTAACACCAAGAAATGTTTATTCATATCAATATGTTTATAAATAATGTGGATTTTCATTTTTTATAAGTGAATAGAAGTATTATCTATTATTTGAAAAGGTTGAATATTGGACCGTCGATGATGATGATGATGAAAAGTATCTATCACATCCAAGAAAAGAAGGTGGTTTGTTTTAAGAAAAATATCTTGTATTTAAAAAAATATTTTATATAAAAATATTTTTTGAAAATAATATGTTTTTCATGTGTTTGATTGTATTTATAGAAATATGTTGAAAATTTTTTTCAGTGTTTGACTAATCAATATTATGTAACACATTATCTTATGTAAATAATTTATTATTAGCATGTTACTTTATAAGTACATTATGCCAAATAATTTTATTCAAAGGTTAAAGTATAAAATATATATTATTTATTTGCAAACCATCAATTCATATTTATAATTTTTTAATGATTTTTTATTTTTCTTTTTTCCATTAAATTACTTTCATGTTTAATATATAATTTATTGGTTAATTATGATAAAAAAGAAATAAATATTGCATTGCTTGAGTTTGAATACTTGCAAAGGTTATTTGAAAAATGACTTTCCGTTTTGAAAAGAGTAAATCATTTTCCTTAAAATGAATGTGATTTATTCTTTACTGGAAATCATTTTCCTTAAAACGTAAAACCAAGATATGGCCTATATTTATTGTGTTTTTATGTACTAAGCTGGCAGAAAACCAAAATGGCCGAACTTATAAATCTGGAGAACACGGGATCTTATCTTGAAGGCTTTAAAGAATCATGGCCCCTCTCTACAACCCAACCAATGCGTTTGAATCTAGTGGCACAAAGGAACAAAGAAAGGGGGAAGAAAAAAATCTCAAGATTCATATGACTTTGTGGGAATGGGGTATTGATTCATTCAAAAGAAGTTTCCTCGAACTGTACTTGTCCTAAAAATTAAGACTTCATTCAAATGCCTTGTTCGACTTGGTTTGGATCCTTCCTTCCACGTAGCATTCGTATGAAATCCTGAATTACGAAAACCCCATTTAGTATACATATCCGGTTATGTTTGACCTTAGAATTGGCCACTTGCTTTACACTTTTTAAATACGTTAGTTACCTTAATTTCAGCGTTAATGCTTGTTAGCATAGGTTGGTGACTCTAATACATGTTTTAGCTTAGTTTTTAGTAAATTAAATAATACTCTCTCTTAGTTCTATTCAATGTCATGTGCCTTTTAATCTTTGATAAACTTTGTTTGATATTTATAAAATGGAAACTTTTGTCCTTTTAAGTGTTATCTGTACATGTAACTTAATAAATATGGATAGTTAATTTCTTGTGATTCATGACATTGTAAATAGTAAATACTGAGTCGGAGGATAAGCTTGTCCTTGAATTGTAATTAGGCTTCAAGCTTTCTAAATTTGTTTTGTGAAAATGTGATTTTAATGTCATTCTTGAATTGGTAGATCAAATTATTATACAGTAGAACTTTTTACAAAAATCAAGGGGTGCATTACTAGCGCTATTGCGATCTTTTGATGAATCTTAAATAGTTAAATCCTATCAAACAAATTTCTTATATCATCCTTACCGTTTGGTGCCAGTTTTTTCTATTTAAGTATGATACAGCCTTAAAGGTAATAGATAGATATTTTTCAGAATCAGTTGGAACTAATTTGAATCTTTTTTGAATTTTATAAATATCTCTTATCTAGCTAATTGAAAACGAAACAATATTGAAGATGTGGTAATTATTCGCCATGTCTTTAGATGAGATGCTTAGTATTAAAAAGAAATTATTTTATTCAAAGTTGCTGCAAATTAAGAGGGGCAACCACATCCACATTTATGAGTTCCTTTATAACGTCATCAAGGTATCACATTAACATCTTAAGGAACTCTTCTCTTGAGGGATCTCACTACTTTATTTGTAAGGTTTTTCACAAAATTTTATTTTCTTTTTTCTTTTTTCTATTTTTGTGGTTCATTTTTACTTTTATATAATATTTTTACTTTAAAAAATTTAGTCATAAATAATAATTTATAAAATTTAATATCAATAAATTATATGGAAGTGCAAAAAAATATAACAATATTCATATATAATCAATATTTAATATATTAACATTTGAAAATGTAACTAATAAAAATTAGAGTTAATTTAAGATAATAATTTAATATATTGATATCGTTGCAGGTGAAATTACAAAACATAAATAGAAAAAAAAAATATAGTGCAAGACAATTGAAAAGAAACAAAACCAAAGGGAAAAAAAATGATAACTTGCCTTACTGATGGCCCGTTGCAACGTCCATTATTCCTCAAATAATAATAATGATAATAATAATATTTTTTTTGAAGGAACTTATTGGGTTTCTTGGCTGATCCTAAAAAAATTAAAAAACTCTTTTATATATGTAAGAACCTAGAAATCTATGTTAAAGACCTCGGACATGGATGTTATATTTATCCACGCTAATTTGCAATCACCATGAAGAATAAAGCCCATACAACTATTAAATATTTATTGTGCATCTCGTTCTATTTTCTAGTGACATGTATTAGCTGTAGTTAAATCATGCATTCCGTTTGCAACTTTTGTTCGCACCTACTTTTCTTTTATGTATTTTGCAAGAGATGGCCGTATTTCGAGTTACATACCATAGGCCTAGAATAGGAATAGATTAATTGGAGAATACAACATACAATGTGGAAACATAAATAAATAAATAAATATAATAATATGAAAATGAGGTAGTTTTTACATACGTTACCTATGATAAAAAGAGAAGATGCCTCTTCACGTGAAGTGGATTACGACAATTCGAATTTCATGGTCACTTGCCTATTCCTATTCTAAAGGATGCCTCTTACGTGACATGAATCTGGGGGCATAAACCTATTTCACCTTGGTGACATCAAAATATCATGGCAGAAGTAATTTGCAAGCTAGAAGGACAGCCACAAACAATTGAAACTTAGGATCTTTGATGGCATAGACGCCTGTGGAGACCTGAACCCTGATAATCCGATAATGTTATGGTCCAAACGAATATAGAACTAGAGGCAAGCCAATCTCGGAATAGAGAAGAATCACGGGGATAAGGATAGGGCAAATTACTATAATAAGGACGTTTAAATGCACACTGAAAAACTCATATATGTATATTTGGCACCATAGGGCTGTTAGATTAAATTAACAAAACTCCTCAAACTTATTTTTCCTCCTTAATTCTCATATATTTGGCACTATAAACCACAATGGTAATATATATACACACACACACGCACATGACGACATATCTTCATTATTTTTCCTCCCTGATTCGATGTTATCATATTCTTTTACTTTCTTTCCTTTCTTTTCTTTTTTTTTTCTCTTTTTTAATCAAAAGGTTAAAAATCCATACAAAGAGAAATTATATAAAACCAATAAGGGAGTGATGACCACAAAATTTTAAGACTGAACCCTTTTGTTCATATGAAACCTTGTTGGCGATCATAAGATTATCTTTTAGTTGGTCTCTTTTTAATCTTAAACACATCCAATTTGGGAAGAATGAGTTAGATTAAGCAAAGCTGAAATTTAGTTCGAGCTTAGTGAATTACGTATGTTTTTTCTGAAAAAAAAAAGAAATACATTTTTCTTTTTTAAAGATAAATACCTTACTTTCTCTCTCAATACTCAATTTTTCATTATATATATGACTTTCCCTATATCTATACTAATTTAATGTATTATTGATAGTTTTAACTTGTAGTAAGGTGGGTTTGGGCTACAATCTAGTCTTCCATTTTGGAATTAATGTTTTATGCATTTTATAGTCAGTTTATGTTATTATGGTGGTTTGTTCCTGTTGCTATTCTTAATGTCTACTATTGAATGGCAGTTGAGTGTAAAGAAGCCATGATTATAATTGATATCAAAAGACCATTTTACAACTAACCAGTAGGACAATGCATAAAAAAAGACAAATACCTAATCAAATTACATGATCACGAGGATGGGCCGGATTTATGGAATCGATTGAAATAGCTAACCACATAAGTTAAAAGTGAAATCTTATCAAATTGTTTAGTTGCTTTATATGCCAACCAAAGTTGAATATATAGTTAGTTTCTTAGATTCAATGAAGGTAGCTCAACTTAAGATAATTCTTTATTCATTTGCATTGCCGAATAAAGTTTATTTCAAGTGACATTCCTAGTTGTTGAAAAACCTTCTAATGCCAAAGATATAATGGTGACTGCTTGAAGGGAGGGAGAGTGTTAGTAGCCCAGCCCAATTCTAATAGCCCAGTCCACAACATAACAATCCTAACCTGACTTCTATACTGCTCGGATCTACTTTCTCTCTCTTTCGGCTGCATAATTGCCTTCTATTATGGTAACTCTCCTCTCTTCACTCTCTCTTTCTCTCTTAGGGTTACTCTGACATTATGTTCTTATGCAGGTACTCATCATCTTGCCATTTCGAGAAGGCAAAATCTCCATATATGCTAAGGGTATAATTTTTCCGCCCCTTCTGTATTCTTTATTTCACTATTTATCTTTGTTGTTACATGTTTGAGATCCCTATTCTGTTACATGTTTGTTACAACTTACTATCATCCTCTGTTAACTAGATCTAACTGTTTACAGCTATATATAACTACTATTTGTGAAATACTATGTAATCTTGTAATTTCTAAGGTTCTTTCCTTGTACGACTTGTAACAGTTTCCCCCTCTGTTTGAAAAACCTTGTTCTCAAGGTTGAGATTTGGATACTGGTGGCGAATGATTGATAAATCTTCCCATGAATTGTCATCTGGTAATAAACCCGACCATTGAACCGAGATCTAATCCACTAGAATGCCATTACGTTGAATTTGTCGAGTAGACAATACATGCAAAGGTCGGATAATCGGATGATTGTCAATTGCATGCTCTACTAGGGCCAAAGAAGTAGTCGCATCCAAACTAACCTTCTTTAATAAGGAAATATGAAACACATTATGAATTCGAGATCCCTGAGGAAGTTCTAATTCATAAGCTGAGGCACCCACTCTGTTTAACACCTTAAAAGGTCCATAAAACTTTTTAGAAAGTTTATTAGAGGAAGTTTGAGACATCGAAATCTGTCGATGTGGCTGTAACTTGACCAATACCCAGTCACCAATCAATAACTCTACATCACTTCTATGCTTATCAGCATAAAATTTCATTCGATCTTGAGCTTTCTGTAAATTGCATCTCAATTTACACAAAACTTCATCCCTTGTTGATAACTCGTTATCAACCGCATCAAATTTGTAGACACCCTTAATATAAGTGGGAATTGAAGGAGGGGGTCTGCCATAAACCACTTCAAAATGAGTTGTCTGTGCTCCAATATGATAAGAACTATTGTAGGCAAATTCGGCCCATGCCAAAAATTTACACCAAGTCTGAGGATGATTCGTAGCAAAACAACATAAATACTGTTGCAATGTTCTGTTTAATACCTCTGTCTACCCATCACTTTGAGGGTAATAGGCTATAGACATGTGAAGCTTGGTGCCACTGAGCTTAAACAATTCTTTCCAAAAATGACTTAAAAAAATGGGATCCCTATCAGAAACAATCGTACTAGGAAAGCCATGATGTCTGATAACTATCTCAAGAAACAGTTCAATGCCTTACTCCCCGTCACTTCTCTCTCCCTCTCCCTCACGTCTCTCTCTCTCTCTTTCCCTCCCCACACGTACCTCTCTCTCCTCCTCTTTAATTTCTCTTTCTTTTTCTCTATATTCCTTCGTAGTCTCTCTTTTGTTTCTTTTGTTTCTTTTCCTACAAAATAAGAAAAGCACCTTTATCCTAAAATAGAAAAAATAGAATCTTTAAGCCTAAAAAGGGAGGAATCCATTGGTGGAATCACAAGTATCTTCAACCCACTAGGTAAGCCAAGGCTCCTCCATATTAAAAATTCTATCTTTTTGTGTTAAGGAGCTAAAAATCCTTTTATCCCCTTTTTAGGTTTGGATCTATACTCCAAAGAGTGGAGTGATAAGCTAGCACTCCTCAATCCTCAAGGTATAACATTCCAACCCCCTTTAGTATCTTTCATTTGTAGAAAATAAAGAAAAAAATGGGTGTAAAATCTTTTAAGAATTTGTGTTCCAAATTGAGGCCATCAAAAATGGGCTTTTGTCACGCCCGAAGGGTACCCTAAACGTGGCAGTCCGCCGTACACAATATTAAAGCCTAGGAATGATCACCTCAGTCGCATGAAGGCTTCCATACTATGTATAAGGCGTCTAACACATGGAGGAGACACATTGGAATAATATATTTTATATTGATACAACTTGAGTAACAATGTAAAGGAAATACAATTCACTATATTTTAATTACAATTCATCAAAAGATTTCACTACATAAAACTATTACAAAGCAATTCAGAAGACCTAGCTAATATCTTCAAGTATTCTTACTTCCTGCCGGAATCTCGAAGTCATACTCGGCTCAACCATCTCTGTCCCCACGTAGCATTCTTGAGTTAACCTGTTTATTCAAATATCTATTGTGTTATAAGCTACACTAGCTTAGTGAGAGTTCCCTTAGTTTCGTACCATAAAAAGCAAGTTATAAATCATCCATATGCTATGCATGAACAAACACATGAGTAGATAATTATGTATGGGTATCCGAAACCCATACACAGAATGGATTTACGCCCTCCGTATCAAGGGTTAGGAATGGTATTGAAAGTCTACACGACCGCTGCTAGTCCCCAAGCCCTCCAGGCTCATAGCAGTTGACTTGGCTAGGCTCATACATGGGATGTATCCCAGGTGCGCCTTAGTTCCCTATGAATGAACTTTGATACCGGGTCTCATTCTCCAAACGAGTCCTCGGACCATATCGATCGACCTGCGTAGGAGTAGCACGTTACCAAATGCAACTTGTCAGATGCGATGCATGACAAATTTATTTTTGCTTAGGTCAAATTATTCATACATTCTTGAGAGTGACCAACCAATATCATACACATAAACAGATTTAATATGAACAGTATAGTTACCCAATCAAATCATGGTTTTGATATGCTTTAGTATCCTTTGGCATACATACATCAAAGTCTCATCATCTATCCTATCCCTATTCATATCGGTTTTTATCTTGTTCCTATAATTCTAATGCAACTAGCTACAAGCATAACAAGGTATCAAAATGAGAGGAAAACTCACTCGGCCATTGGATCACCGGTCTCTTAGTAAAAGTAACCCGGTGGTAGGGAATCGTCGATTTCGAGATCACCTAAAAAGGAAGAAATACCCTAATAAGTATTTCATCACTTAACTAATCCAAACTATTTAACAAAACTAGAAAATTCGTAATTCTCGTCCTACGCGGGAATTCCAACTTAAAACGACCATAACTTGGTCTTTTTGACTCGGAATTTAGCAAATTATATACCGATTTCTATCTACTTCGAAAGATCTATATAATTCTAACATCATATTTAAGTTTTGAAAACTTTTAGCTTCGAACAAATCTGATCAATTCAGATCAGTAACAAAATCAATTTTTAACAAATCTGATCAATTCAGATCAGTAACAAAAACAATTTTTAGAAAATTGATTTTGTGAAAGTTCATGGAATTTCTACTATCCAAAGCAAGTATTCATGCAATATGAACAAGCTACTATCATAAATGATATGTCATGAGAAATATATGTACATGTTATTGATGATATTTAATAAAAGAAAATTTTAGAAAACTTTTTCCTTGTAAGACTTTATGAAAAATCAACTTAGAAAGGCTAGTCTTGTATTCTTGACAATCTCCACTTATTTTTAGAAAAATTTCTTGATAAAACATATTTATTCTTGTTAAAATTAAGCCTTTATTATATATATTCCTTAAGGCCTTTATTTTTCAACAAAAATTTCTATTTTACACTTTGTAAACATGTTTTTAAATATGTTTCATCCCAAAACCTGAATTTTGTAAAAATTGTTTTTGTGGTGATTCCCTTAAGTAAACTCATTTGATACGTAGAAATTAAGGCTCAATCACACCTAGTCATTAAGGACTTCGTTTCTTTAGTAAAAATTTCATTTTGAGTTTGAAAAATAGGGGTTTTCATACCATTACTCCATTATTACGAATTTCTTAAAATGACAAACAATTCAAAATTTCCTACTTTATTTTTACTCCTTGTTCTACATATTTTTCTTAGCAAATCCCACCTTAACTTATAAAAATCATTATTTGATGATATCTATGAGCTATACTCTTCATTTTTCATATAAAACACAAGTTTTAGAGTTGATAAAAGGGTTTTTAAGGCATGGTCTTGAAACCATCCGAATTTCACAAGGTTAGGATAAGCTCAAATTTTATACTTTGTAATCTCTTCCTATTTTGAGAATCTCTATTAGTAGATCTACCATTTTCTTATCAAAAACATTTCCTATTGATACCTATTCTATAAGCCTTTCATTTTTTAAACAAATCATTTGTTTTGGTGTTGAAAAATGGGTTTTCAAAATTGGTCTTGGTTGATATCCGAATTTACAAAATTTATTTTTGGACATATCTTTTGATAAAATCCATCTAAACTTATGAAAACTCATCCCTTACATATCCTATCTTAAGAGCCTTCCATATCTTGAATAAAAACTTCATTTTTGAGTTGGAAAACATGTGTTTAAGTTGTGCCTTTGTCTAGATCCGAAAATAGAATTTTGTTTTGAAAAATAATCTTTGGAAATCATCTTTGAACCATATAAAATGAAGTCTTGATGATATATATACATTAAGCCTTCATTATTTTAAGTAAAACTTCCATTTTGACACTTGGAAAGTGATTTTTAAATGTGGGTCTTGCCTAGATACGAATTTCACCATTTTTGTTTGAGTTCAAAACCAAGATCTACACTTTCTATGAACATAAATATAAAAGAAATCCATAGTAGTAAACTATAAACTCATAGATCTAAACTTTACTCCTCAAGATCATTCATTCATGATATCTATTCCCTAAGCCCTTCGTTTTAAATGAAAAATACACATTTTGAAGTTGAAAAATAGCTTTTCTAAATATGGCTCCTTTTTTTATCCGAATTTTCAAAAATGATTTTTGTTGAAAATAAAATATATCTTGAGCTTTTTAAAACTTTCCTACTATCATCATGCTACTACAAGTTATTTATGAACATAAAACAAAAGTTTAATGCTTTTATGAACTCAAAACACTTGATCTAGTTTACTATGCTAGTTATAAATGCACGAACACCATGATGGTTATGTGAATGATGAATATATGCACAAATCATTAGCAATAACAACATAGCTTGAAAATAAAACAAGAAAATAGCAAAATAACTTCAAATAACAAGATCTAAAACATTGTGATGGTAATGATCTCATGTTCAAGTATTTCCACATCCCTAGCTTGAAGCTCATTAGGATTTTTATGTGGAATCACACATGAATGAACTTGCCATTACATGTTTTTAAGATAGTATCTATTATCTACTGGTTGTGTGGAGTAAGAAGTTTGAAAGGGAAAAAAAAAAAACAAAGTTGTGTGTGTGTGTGTGTGTGTGTTATGGTTTTGAGAGAGGGAGAGGAGAGAGTTTTTGCAAAAATTTTCTAAAGAGAGAGGAAGAAAGAAAGAAAGTGAGAAGAAGTTGGCATAAAAGGGTTTATATAGAGGAATGGATTAGAGTTTGCTTTGATTAAACAAAAGAAATAAAACAAATTGGAAAGAGGGAAAGAGAGAGAGGGTGCGCCGGTTTGGAGGGTGTGAGAGGGAGAATGGAGTTGTGTTGTGTAAGATTCAAAAATTAATTAAGTAATTTAAGTAATAAAGTTATATTGGAAAAGTAAATTGTAAGAAAAATGATGTAATTGTAAGTAGTAGAGTATAAGGATGTAAGAAATACGTTATGGGTAGTTGTACTTGTGAATGGTGTAGAAGAATTCAAAAAGTAGATTTGACATTTAAAGTACCGATAGTAATGAAAATATAATAAAAGGTTATAACTGTAACTTTTATAACCCGAAAAATTATGTAACTGATGTATTTGGAAATCTTATGAAGTTACGAGTCTAACGGTACTAATATCATATATTTAATATTTTGAGCCCCGGGACATGCTTTTCGAAGTTTGTACTCGATCGCGTTCGAAATAGATCGAAAATTCGCTAATCTTATCTTTTAAAGCATCCTAATATTATAACGAACCAAACTACACCCTTTACTTAATTTCTGACTCCTTGGTTTAGGAATACGAAATTGCCGGATCTAAACTACTAGGGTTTCTTGGGAACTTGTTGACTTAGGTTTTCCGGTTGACTTTTCGGTTTAGGTCTTTGCCAATTTGGAAATTAGGGGTTTATGTTTATACATCACATTTAGTTTGAGAAATTTATTTTAAATTTTATTTTTGTAAGTGTTTAATATCTCTTAACGTTTTCGAAATTCTTGAATTGGGTTTTAATTCTGAATGTTTATCGTTATTTACTTTTTAATAACTTGTTTTTGGATTTTTTATTACCTGATTTTAGAAGTCAAAGTTAAGTATAGAATCTGTCATACGTAGTGATTTTGAATTTGAAGACTGTTGAGTTCTTATTTTATTTTTAAGGAATCTCATTTTCTGAAGATTAAGAAATTCCTAGATTCGTTTGTGATTTAGGACTAGTTGAAGTTTGGTTTTAATTTGGAGTCATTTTTAGAGTTCATTCTCAATGTTTATTTTTGAATTATTTACTGAAATTTTCTGGGGCTTATAGCTTTACTTTCTTCAAAATGTAGTTTTTAGTGCTAAAATCTTTACAAGGGCCGAATCGCTTACAAATGGAGTTAAAAACGATGTTTTTCTTACTTAAAAATCCATTTCCAACTTGTATGACTACCTAGGAAGCTTAGAAGATCAAGAATCTTGTGTTACTTTGACCTTATGGTGCTTGTTCTTGTAAGATCTCTCTAAATCCGAATTTAGTTTTTCTTTTAACTCATTATTTATGTAATCCCCCTAATTTCTCATAATCTAGTTTTAATAAATACTAAAAATATAATATAAATTTTTAAAAGAATGGTTAAAACGAGTAGCAAAAATCACTCCAAATTTTTCACGATTTAAATTTTTAAGTATTAAAAATTATAATAAAGAATAAAGAAAACTATTTAATATTTATGAGCTCAAGTTTTAATATAAAAATATATATATATATATATATTAAAACATTCAAGTTAAATAATTCTGAGTCTATAAAAACTAAAAGTCTGATATAAACCAGTAATTTATAATTAGTAAAAAGAACTGAATAACAAATATAAAATTGAAATTAAATTTCTAATCTAATAAAAATCGAGAATAAATTTATAAATAGAAATGATTTCATATGTAATTTCAAAACTTAAAGATTTATAATAAAGTCGAATTAAGGACAATATAATTATTAATTTATCAAAATACCACGAAACGAAACTTTTAAATAAATAAAATATAATTTACGATAGCAGGTATAAAAACAGAAAAGTAAAAGTATTAAACGAAGATTCTATATATACTATCATATTCAGAATACTTAATATCGTTAATATGTAATTTTTATTTAAAAATATTATCAAATCAGTATTTATTATACGTGTCATTTAGATCCATAAAATTTAATTTTTTCACCAATTTATATTTTCCCCTACTCCTTACATATTTATTGGTTATAAATATATCACTTTCTTTTTATTTTTATGTTCCATATATTCTAACTGAATTGCATTTTTTTTCCTTTGTTTTAGTTTAGTTCGTATTACGTATGAGTTGTTTTGAAATTCACTCTCTGGACGCGTACAAATCCTCAACAAAAAGCGAAAATTCAAACACATATATAGATATCTTTAATAGAAATTCTATGTATGCCATATATTCATAATATTTAATAAGGAGAATATGGAAATTTTCATCTAAAAATATTACCAAATCAGTATTTAACATACGTATTACTTAAACCCGTAAAATTAATTTTTTTTCATAAATTTATATTTTTCTCACTCCTTACATATTTATTAGTTATAAATTTATCATCTTCTTTTTATTTTTATATTTCATACATCCTAACTAACTTGCATTTTTTCCTTTGTTTTGCTTTGTTAACGTTCTGCGTATTGAATTCACATTTCAACTTCAACTTCTCCCTGGACGCGTATATGATTCAAACAAAAAGCGAAAATTCAAACACATATATACAAATCTTTAATAGAAATTCTATGTATACTATATTGTTCAGAATATTTAATAACACGAATATGGAACTTCTCATCTAAAAATATTACTAAATCAGTATTTAATATACGTATCACTTAAACCCACAAAATTAATTTTTTTCACAAATTTATATTTTATTCCCTCCTTAAACGGTTATAAATTCATTATCTTATCTTTATATTTTATTTATATATATTCTAAACCTAAAATAATTATCAACTAACTATATTATATATATATATATGGCAACTTGCTGGAGACGGATTGCATTGTTGAAGGGCTGGGATGTTCTTAAATTTGGTGAGCCGAAAATCTTCAATAAGCCATGTTAAAGTCAATACAAATCACTTCAACTAATGCAAGTTGGCAACTTGCTCTCCACGTTCAGACTCAATATAAATTCTCATCATTCCTCTTTCTCTCATCCATTCTTCTTGCTCTCTGTCTTGTTCTTTTCTCTCTGTCTTTCAATTTTTTTTTTTTTTTCTTCTTCTTTTCTCTTCTTCCAACCACTTTCTTTGATTATTTCCCTAGGATCGTAATAGAATATATATATATATATATACACAAATGCAAGGCCAGATGCCCCTGTTCAATTCAATAACATTCCTCCATCTATTATAATTATATATATATATATATTAACTTTCTTATATCAAAACCCTTACAAAACTTCTAAATTCCACAACTTTTACATATATCAACTATTTTCAATTCGAAAGACACATAAGGAGTGGGATAGTGCTCTTCAAAACAAGACTATACTTGGTAAGATTCTATCTACTCAAAAAAGAAAAAAAAAATAAATTAATTAATTAATAAGATTTAGTTATAAAATCTGTTATATTCCGAATGTTGTTGTTGTTGTTATTATTATTATTATTATTATTATTATTATTATTATTGTTGTTGTTGTTATTATTCTATTGTTGTTACTGTTGTTAATTTCATTAATATTATCATTATTACTATTATTATTGTCAACAATGATGTGATTATTATTACTACTATAATTAGTGATATTATTATTAATCATATTATTATTATTATTATCATTACCAATGTTAATATTAGTAATATTGTTAATGATACTATTATTTTGATAATTGTTGTTATTAATACCAATTAATATTATTTTTATTTTTATCAGCATTAATGAATATCATTATCATTATAAAATATATATATTATAAACAATATTATTAATGATACTACCACTATTATGATTATTACTAGTATTATTACTATAATGTGTGTTATTATTATTGTTAGTAATATTATTGATTTTGTTACTAAAACTATTAAATTGTTTTTTAAATTGTTTTTACTATTAGTAATAATATTAAAACTAATATAATCACCATTATCTTTGATACTAGTATTACTACTACTTTTATGAGTATCACTAATACTAAAATTAGTATATTATATAAATAAAATATATGATTTTTGGTAACTAATTAAAAATAGATTTAGTAATTGAATTAGGCGATTAGTTTCCAATTAACTCAGTTTAGATTAATATAGTAAGTAAAACCATAAAAAGAAAGGAGTACGTAATTTCTAAAATATGTCTAATATTAGAATTAGTGTAAATAATAGTATAAGTTATACCAAAACTAATCCGGTGAATATGATATTTCAAATATCTTATCTTCGGAACTAATAGAAGAATAGATTAGTAAAATAATAAATATCTGTTATTTCATTCCATAGGAATATAAATCGGTTCTCGGACTACCAGTAGCTTATTACAGCAATATAGCGAGGACCACAGGTGAGGGACTTTGACCTTATCATATTGTTTGTGCTTGTAGTTAGTTGCATTGATAATAACATATCAAACTGAATTACATGTGGGTTTGGGTAAATTGCATGCTGCTTGGTGTATGTATGATTGCCAAAACATCTTATTATAATTAACAATTTCTTTGTATGATGACAATTGTATGGAGCATGTTGATGTTTGTTTGTAATTGTATTATCGCCCTGAACCTGACTAAAAACTATTGGTACCATAAAATGAAATGGGCATGCATCGCATATATTGCATATTTGCATCTCTAAAAGCGTAGTAGTCTATTACGTATTGGCCATCCGGGACTCTGATAATGCTTGGTTGACCTAGGCTAAAGGCTAGTAGATCAACGCAAGGTTACCTTTGATCTGTTAGTACCATAAGAACTAAGTGGTAAATGAAGGACGCCGCTTATGGTATTGATTGGATGACTAATGCTTAGGGAGTTGCTAAAGGTATGTACAAGGGATGGTTTGTTAAGCTATCATATTAAAAGGGATAACCCTAATACGAGAAATCGTAAGATTCCCTTGTATGCTTGGCTTCTTCTGGATAGACTATGTACTACTGGTTCCTTCAACCCTGATGAGAGGGGTAAATCTCCATCCTGCTTTGGACTCCGGATTCTCCAGGCTTGTATTTGTTCATATGCTTGATTGTGGCATTACATATGTTTGCTAAATAAACTTGATTTCCATTGTTTGATATGTGGTCTGGTCAGGTCATCTCACTGAGCGTGTGGTTTTGCTCACCCTCCAACAGTCTTTGTGCAGGTATAACGTTAGCTGGGATTGGGTTAAGCATGAGTGAAGAGGGCTACATCAAAAGACCTTGTTGAAGATAGTTTCATAGATTATATTGGTCTCAAAGGAAAAATTAGATAAATGGTATAATTGATTAAGATCTTGTATTTTATAGGTTTAATCTCAATTTCATTATTTGGTAGGGGATACCGATTCTCTGCGGTTCTGGCAAACTAAGGAAAATTGGAATCCTTAGTATTTATATAATATATTGGTATGACTACATTACATGTAACAATTATAAGATAGAGTCTTGTAATATCTGACTTACAAGACGGTTCTCATATTACGGGTGCACACGTGGTATGATGACTACAGGATGATACTACTAGGCCCTATTTTGGGGCGTGACAATTTATCTCTTATGACTAGTTGAAATGATGTGTTGTGGTTCATTTAAACCTTGTTATACTATATAAACCCATGGGAAGCTTAAAATACCAAATATCTATGCATACTAAAGGATATGATACATGTTTTTGTAAAAACTGAAGAAATCCGAATTTTCACTTTTTGTTTTCTTTTTAGTTATGGCTTATAAATGGTAAAAATTAATGTTTTCTAAGTCCATTTCATCTAGATATATCATATAACCCCTTAGGATGTTTGGAATATAAGAATTCTACACATACTAAACTATAAAACTCATTATTTTGAGCAACTCTAAGAAATCTGAATTTAAATATTTTATTTTCTCTTTGGTTACAAGTTTTATTTAATAAAAAATGATGTCACCTAATTAATCTATACCCATACGTGTTGTATGAACCCTTGGAAGGCCTAAAGTAACAAAAATACACTTTTTAGAATGATTATAAGACCATGGAAATATGGGATGAATTTTTAATCCGAATTTACAAATTGTGATATTCCATTTCTTGTTAGCTAAAATAATATTTGGTCTTATAACTTGATAAAGCATAAATTAAGTAAGAATAAGAGTTATTCCACTACCATAGCATTGGATGAACAATGAGAAAATTTCGCAAATTCTTCATGCTTAGAATCAATCATGACTTTAGTTAAAATGTGAAAAGAAAAAATAAAATTTCCTTGGTTATTTAATTAATATTGGCATTAAAGTATCATTTGATGCAAGAAAGGGAATTACCAAGAGATTGTGGAAAGAAATTAGAAAAACATTAATGAGCCTTAATACACAAACATGGATTAAAATTGGACTATTTTGTTTAATGGGCCAATTCAATTTTTAAGTCCAATTAAGGGGCAATTGAATAAATCAAAGAATCAATAAAAGGTTTTGAATTTGGACATTGGCTTTCAATTATGATTTTTGGGCCCTACCATGTCTTATAAGCTATTAGCATGGAAATATAGTGAGAAGCCCATGTACGTATAGATGTGAGGCCTATATAAGATATGAGATGTGACATGGATAATCTAGGCCCAAAGGCTAGTTACATAGACATGATATAGTAATATGGCCCAATATGTCTTTTTAATCACCTAAGCCCATAGATTCTTAACCTAGAATCAAGAAAGAGAAGTTAAGCCCAAAACTTGGAAAATAAGGAATTTAGGCCCGCAAGGTAACAAACCAATTTAGCATGAGGACTAAAAGGTAAGAATAAGCCCAAAGGCTTAAGTAAAGCCCAAGTAGGATCCTATGCCCCTGTGAGGATAATTAATTAAAGTCTTTAGTAAAGCCCAACTAAGTTAGGCCCAACAATAAAAACCAATGAGGAAAGCAAGTGACAATTACATAACATTATAGCTTTAGCTAGTATTGCTTAATACCTAAAGTATTAATACATGTTATTTTCTTATTTATAGGTGAGCTCGATTACTTATCCAAACCCCCTTCGACTATTACGACACTTGATTATCGATATGGACTGGTGAGTAACTTAACTCTAAACATATTTGTGCTGTGTAGCTTAGTGGCACTTAAATAAAGATAACAAATTGGAATGTATGGGGAATTAGGAACATACCTACTGCTGTGGTTGTTGATTGAATAAAACACTATATTAATAGTGATAACTTGAATTAGTGATAGCATGCGGAGTTGATAGTATGTGATGAGTGTCTGCAACTGCTTGACCACTAAAGAAATTGATTTAATATTATGTAACATACTAATTAATTGATTATGCATAGCATGACTCTATTGCATTAGCATTGCATACTTTTGATCACTTCTGCCATGCATTACCGTTCTAAGTCCATGACGAGTTAGATGGGGATTTGATGGTGAATCCTCGTACCACCTATATTATCATGTGGCTTATGGATTTTGTAGGAACTACTTAGTTTGAGGAACGCCGCCTGTTGGGGGTCCGCGTGAAGTATGTAATGATTAGGGTGTTTCCAAGTATGTCGGGTCGAAACATGTTTTAAAGGTTTTTAAAGGGAACACCCTGTATACTCTGATCCTCTTGGGCGCTAGTGTGGGGACTGGTTCCTTAACCCTCGGAGAGGGCGTAAATCTCTTACTTGTCTGGATTCTGGTCATCTGGACTTATGATTGTTAACAAAACTTGTTTAGTCTTATTGACGTGTGTTTATTGTCTAAGTTTCTTCACTGAGTTGTGGTTCGCTCACACTCTTATAGATTTTACAGATTCAGAGGTAGTCCATGGTTCGTCCCTACAAGAGTCTTCGCTTCGATACGCATTAGCACCTTTTTAGGTAGATCGGGGGAGTGAGGCAAAGTGGAAGGAAGATTAAAAAATTATCTATCTAGCTTATATATATGTCTTTTTTGGATGTTGAAGACTTTAATTCGTATTAGTTTTATTATGTTTGTTGATAAGATGATGATTAAGGAATATTATCTATGATATTATTGTGTGCATATATGCCTTTTTTAATATATACAACCTTAGATAAACATGTCACATTCCTTTGAGTAGCCTAATCTTATCATACCCTTGTGTCTATCTAAGGCCATAGAGTGACATAAGGAGTATTGATACATTTAGGATACCCTTTTGGGGCATGATACGAGTAGCTAAGCTTGAATAAATCATGAATGGGGGTCCAATGAAAAGTCCTTCATGTACTTATTCAGATGTGATAAAATTGTACCACTACTAAAAAGGGAAATCAATGAAGTGAGGCACCAATTACTTCTCGAGGTTGACTTATTGCCTTGTCTATAATGTCTATTTCTTCTTTGGCACACTTTGCTATCGATGCCTAAGCCAAACCCTTTATCTCTAAAGGAATTACCCTATCACTTAAATGGATGATGATGACTCAAATGACATGATTGAGAGGCTCCTAGACTCGAAGGATAGTAAGATAAGCGATCCCTTTACTAAGTTATCACTTAGCAAATCTCCATTCATCCAAACCATTTTGAATGATGTCTTGCCATGAAAAAATTATTGGCCACCTTGGACAATTGTGATGATACCATTGATTTAGACAATCACTTGGCCTACTTCTAGACCATAATGGTGTTACAGGGATTTAGCGATGGCATCTTCTATAAAGCCTTCTGAAGGACCTTATGTAAGGCTTGTCTGACTTGGTATAATCAACCGTAGGTAAACTTCTTTACTTCTTTAATGAATTTATTAGGCAGCTGAAGTCACATTATGGTTAGCAAACCAATAGAGGATACCTTGTCCTTCTATCTCATCAAGTAAAGGATGAATAAGCTGTAAGACATTGGGTGCACTTTTTCAAAGCCTTCCTAAAATCCCATTCCTAAAATCCCAAACCTTAATCGTGGTGTTGCCTTACATGCTGCCACTCATGGTGTAGATCATCAGATGTTTTTTTTTTTCAAGTCCCTTGCCAAAAACAAGCTTGACAACTTAAATTGGTTCTGGGAGAAGACTAAGAAGTATATTATCCATGATGATATTATACATACAAGGAAAAAAGTAGATTGCAAATGGTGAATCACAAGAGAACCATGGCTAGAAGAACAAAACGAGCTCGATACACGATCACTTCGGCCTAACTAAAGATTGTTCTTCCTTTTTCATAAGTAAAGAGGCACACAATATCCTTTCCCACATACACGGAGTTCACGAACCTATTTAATGTACAATGTTTGTATGATATAAATAAAAGAATGTTCATTCGTAATTTGCTTATCTCTTTGCCTTTTCCATAAGTAAAGAGGACCACAAATATCCTTTCCCACATACACGGAGTTCACAAACCTATTCGATGTACAATATTAGTATTGATATAAATAAAAGAATGTTCATTCATCATTTGTTCATCTCTTTGCCTACCCTATCCATCCTTTAACCCTAAGGTTCACAAACTCTTGATGACATTGGGTGTTAGCTTACTCTTACGCAATCAAGTGCTTTATGAATTCCTCCTCATCAAAGGAGAATCGAACTTTGAATGTCACGCCCCAAAGTGTGCCCTACACGTGATAGTCCGCCACACTCAAAATTTAAACTCAAGTAAGACAACCTTAGTCTTCCCATGAGTTTGAACATCGGGTGTAAGGCTCGCTCTCAACATTTATAGACCATACTTTGCTTCGTAGTAGCTTAAGGAGACATACATAGCAGCAAGAACGTAAATCATGAACGTCTTACAGAGAATTATTCTATTGCATGAACTAGGGGGTATACCCCGATAACAATGCTAAGAATTCCCAAGCTCACAAAGTTCCTTGTATTATCCTTCGGACACTGGTTCCGGGAAACAGGATTAGAAATCCATTTCTACTTTTAGGTCCCTGCCTTAACAAAAGCTCCTCAACCTCTAAAAGCTGTACCTGATGTCCCCGGGTCCTCGGAGATAGCCAAAGGTATTCATACTGCAACAGGAAACTATTGGGGTATAAGCTACACTAGCTTAGTGAGTGAAAACTTCGAATCACAATTAATACAAACACTCAAGCAAGTAATTAATCAACCAAGTGAAATGCATCAAACGAGTGAGTTCAACAAACATATGACCAGCCGGAAATCATATGTGGATGGACTTGCGCCCTCCATCCCGGGTTAGCAGATTTACGAATCCTGCGGTACGACGCCGTTTAAGCTCACGGTCAACTGAACAACATTTCGTTTTATGGATCACGATTAACCAACATATATTCGTTTTATGGATCACGATTAACCAACATATATTCGTTTTATGGATCACGAAAAACCAACAAATGCTAATGCTCCATCCCCATCGTGATATGAATGAGTTCAATTATAATTGAGGTCCAATAATAGATTAATCCAATTCTTTTAGGTGGCCAAGCAATGCCCGCAAACAATCAATTCTACTCATCTCTACACAACCAATAACTTATCACCCGGTTCCGATATTCCTTAAGTTCAATTTCGCATATCAACAACAGACAATCATAATTCCCAACTAACCCCATCATACATAATCATTCTTTTTATCTTTACCTAGCAACTAGTGCGGCTATCATTACAATCACAAGCAATAATTGAAATCGGAAGAGAAACTCACTCGGCCATGGTACGCCGGTCTCTTAATAACGGTAGTTAGGTGATAGGGTATCTTCGTGCTCGGGATCACCTACCAAATAAGAATAGCCTAATAAGAATCTCATCACTAAACTAATTCAAACTATGTATCTAAACTACACAAAATCGGAATTCTCGCTATTTGTGGGAGCTCCGACTTAAAATGGCCATAACTTGGTCATTTTAACTCGAATTTCGCAAATTTTATATCGATCTCTATCTACTTCGAAAGATCTATCTATTTCTAGTATTATTTTCAAGTTTTGAAAACATTAAGGTCACGGAACAGTGGGATCAGTTCTGTTTTGTAACTTTTCCAATTCCGGAAAATTGTTTCATATTTGATAAAAATGTTCCTAGTTGATGATTCATGTATAGATGGTATATGAATGAATTCCTAATATGAATATCATGTAATGAGCTTAATATATGCATGGTTTTGATGATCTTTGATTGTGAACTCTTATGAACTTCTAATTATTAAGAATTTTATGATGATCACTTATACAAAGCTATTCTTTCCAACCTTGCATGTCCTAGGGTTTTTATGATTTTATTCTTGGAATTTACTTGTTATCTAAATAAAAATGAGTTCTCAATGTCTATACTAATTATAAACTTCATTTATGCATAGAAATTCACATTTTTCATTTGGCAAATATGTTTTTGAACATGCCCTTCACAAAAATCCGAATTTTGAAAATTCCCTTTTCTTGCATTTTCTTTATGAGAAAACTTGCTTAATGCATCAAAATTGAAGCTTCATTATATCTATTGTCTAAGGACTCCATTTGACTCATAAAACATGCCATCTAAACTTGGATACTAAGTGTTTATGTAGGCATCATCCTAAAATACGAATTTGACTTCTAATCACTATCTCAATATTTTTCATTTATACTCCACTACTTGTTTTACATTTTTCTCATGCCTAAACTCATCTAAACTTATGAAAATCATTCCTTAAGGGCATCTATTACATATACCTTCCATTTTTTATGCAAAACATGAGTTTTAAAGTGGTTTAGGTGGTGTTTAAGGTAGGGTTCCAAAATCATCCGAATTTTCAACTAAGTATTTCTAACCAAATATTTTCCTTTTCAAGTTTCTTGTCTTCTATACATGTAGATCTACCATCTAACCTATCTATACATAAACAAGGCTACATTTTTATGATCATCAATGCATGAAAATCAAAATAACCATATGAACATGAATGTAGATGAAGATGTGAATGTCTAAACACTAGATCTACTAAATATAATGCATGAATCATGAGTTTCATGGCATGAACATAAATATCTATGCAAGATTCCTACTTTACATGCATGAACAAGGTGATATCTCAACAAAAACTCCTTTAAACTCTAGATCCACTTCTTGTGATGGCTTGATATTCTTGTACAAGTGTTTTCATGTCCCTAGCATATGCTCATTGGGATTAAATGTGAAAAACACACATGAATAGCTTTGCCATTACAAGAAAAGATAGGAACAAGGTTTAGAATCATCACCTAAAGAAGGATTTGAAGATGAAATGAAGAGGAAATGAGTTTGTGTGTGTGAGTGTGAGGGGAGGAGGAGGTCACGGCACTACAAGGAGAATGGAGAGAGTTTTTCTTCTTTTGTGATTTTTGAAAGAGTGAAAATGAGAAGAGAGAGAGAGAGAATAAGCTTATATATTGAGTGCATTAGGGTTTAGTTGAATAAAAAGGAGTAAAAATAAAACAAAATGAGGGGAATTGGGGGAAGGGGCGCCGGCCAAGGAGGGGTGGGGTGAGTGTGTGTGTTGAAATTTGACAAATTTGAAATTTGTGTAATAAAATGTAATAAAAGTGATAATTTAATAGGAGACAAAAATTTCTTGGAAAAGAAAATATAATTGAGTAGTTGTAAGGATGTAAGAATAGGGTATGGGTAGTGTGTAGTGTAGGTTGTACTTGTGAATAGTAGACAAGACATCTACTTTACCGGTTGTAACGAAAACACGGGAAAAGGCTATAATGTAATTTTTATAGCCCGGAAAATTATGAAATTGATATTTTTGAAATCCTTATAAAATTACGGTTCTAATGAATATTCCGAAACATTTTTCTGAGTTCGTGGTCCCGGGGCATGCTTTTCCGTAATTGAGCTCGGGAAGGCCCGGAATTGAAAAATTCCGAATTTGAAACTTTCAAAGGTCTAAAATATACTTTAGAATGATAATGCATATTCATTTACTTTATAAAACTTCTTTTGTTATGAAATCGAAGGAAAGCCGGATCTAGGGTTTCTAAGCTCCTCTCACTAAGCTTGCACCAGACCGATATAGGGTTTCGTTCTCCGGTTTCCGAACTTTGTCCGATCACTATCCGATCACTAGGAGAACTAGGGTATACATTATAATAATAATAATAATAATAATAACAATTTAGGTAACTAATAATATTAAATCGTACTGGAAGACTCACTAATTACCGGTAGTAAGGAAATACAAATATATTTGCAAAATCAGATAATTCTAGCTAATTGAAAATTTGTAAAACTAATAACTTAGAGATCCTATAGAAATATGAGTTTAACGGCATTAATAACATATTTTTAACATTTCGAATCCCAGGGCGCGCTTTTCGAAACCTGCACCTGATCGGATTGGAATAGGTTGGAAATTCGTTGATCTCATCTTTCCAGAGTATCCTAGACTTAATACGAACCGATTACACCTTTTCCTCTTATTCCAACTCCTTGGTTTAGGAATACGAGATTGCCGGATCTAGGTTATGGAGTTTCTTGGGAGTTTTGGGGACTCAGGTTTCCCGGTTGACCTTCCGGTTTACACCATTGCCAATATAAAAATTGATATTTTGTACTTATATGACTTATCTGATTGGTGAGATTTAATTTAAGGTCGATTTTCATAAGTATTTAATATCTCACAACGTTCTCGGAATTCTTTTGGATTGAGTTTTATTCCCGAAGGTTAATCACTATTCACTTCTTAACAATTTGTTTTAGGGCTCTATTATATCCGAATTTATAAGTTGGAGTTAAATATAAAATTTGTCGTATGTAGAGGTTTTAGAATGGAAGTATATTGGGTTGCTATTTTTAATTGAGGTTCCTTATTTTTCTCACGATTCAGAAATTTCTAGATTCGTTCGGAATTTGGGACTTGTCGAAGTTCGGTTTTAATTCGGAGTGACTTTCAGGGTTTTATTTCCAAAGTTCATCTTTAGAGTTATTTACTGAAATTTTCTAGGGCTTACATTGAACATGCTTTAATATACAATTTACTAAAATGAAGTACCTTAATTGATAAAATTTTAGTCTATAGATCAAAATAAGGGCAACCAAGCTTTAACCACACTTTAGTACTCTTGGTGATGGACTTTTTAGTCTAAACATTTAAAGAACTTCTATAACAAGAGCTATGAAGTTTTAACTACCCTCGGGGATCACTGTAGATGGAATCCATGTCTAAAGATCCATAGACCTCCCTGAACGGGTATGATTAACCTCTATGTCAACTTGGTTACCTTCATCGATAGACTGCAGTCCAAATATTTAAGGAACCCTCAAGGTGAGTAGTGGTCACAACACTGAGTTATGATTTCTTCAAGTGTTACCAAATTGATACTTTTGCTTCAATTGAATGGGTACCCTGTAGATGATGTTGTGTTTAGAAATTTGAAGAACTCTTAGCATAGACAAAATTGAGCTCCATCACTTAAAGTGCATGGAGCTCGTAGCCTTTTCAAGATCTATTGCATTAAGACCCTCAATTCAGCTTAGTATAGGTACCCTCATTGATACATTAGTGTATAAACATATGAGAAACTTTCAAGATAAAGATCACTGTGTTGTTGGGTTTCCATAGGGTATTAGGATTCAAAAGATTAAATCTTTTGCAACAAAATTCAAAAAGAAAAACCCTAATCCAGTATCCATGTGTTTTGATTAGATTAAAATAAAAAATAGTACGGGTTTATACCTTTAACCTTGAAGCTTAAAAATAATTGGTAGATCAGATCTGTAGGTACTATGAATTTTCAATCCAATCTACGTATCCACATGAATGAACATGCCTTTCAAAGGATATTTTGCATGCTAGCGCTATCTAGAACATTTCTAAATCTGATCGGGAAAATTTTACTCATAACTCTCATGTTTCTCTTTTTAGGTTTTACAAATTTTCTTTGTAAATCTAATTTCGATAGCTCATGTCATTAACCCTTAAAAAACCTCTTATGTCTTATTTATATTAATGTCAAATGAATAATGACATTAATACCCCTAATCTTATTAGGGATAAATTAATTTATTAACATAAGAATTCCTAGTCCAATTTGGAATTATTGTTGCTCTTAACAAATTATATTTATTTATTATTCTTAACAAATTAAGATTAATGATAAATAAATTTATTATTTCCACTGGACTTACATAAATTTAGTCGATGATCCTTTTTGTTCGTTTTTTTGTGTGTGACCTTATAGGTTCACTTAATGTTGGATGTTGACCTAAAAACCATTTTTGGTCAACAAAACATAAGTGGTCTCTAGCAAGACATTATGTTTACTCAAATTAAGTGAAAATTGATGATCCGATTTTTACTTGGTCCATAACTTATATCATTATGCTTTTGTCACATGATATCTAGATTGAACATAAGGTAAGGATAGTGTTACCATCATATCATTCAATCTTATCATTTCTCGATCACCAAGTGAACTTATAAAACAAATGAAATTGATCACACTATAAATTCATTTGAGCATGGCCATGCATTTCTCAGTTGCACTTATTGAGGGGCCTAGAGATATCTCTTTCATAACAAGAAGGACAAATCCTATCTTAATTATTCAACTTTCTTTACATGGTTCACATTATGCCTAATCAAAATCTTTATAATTTTCTGGCTAAAGACAACGTTTGATTGAGTTGAATCATAATGCTCCTCATTTTGGAACCTATGGTGCTTTTAGGTTTAAGGATACGCTGACATTGTTATTGTTAGAATCACTTATAACACTAATCCATGTAGTGATCTCATAGTAGGTCAGCTTAGTATCTAGTTCTCTAATATGTGCTTATGAGTTTGATTTGTATCCCCATATAAATAGACATCTTATGACTATCAAAGAAAAACTCATACTAGATTTACTTCATTATCATTCCCACAATAATGAGCATCTAGGGCATTTAGAATAATTAAATTATTCATGGATCTTATTATAAAGTAAACATGCAAGCGATATAATAGAAATGTCTTTATATCAATAAAATGACAATATCCAGTAATTGGCCTATGGCACAATTATTAACAAAGGTAACCTCATGGATGGCCTATTCAAGCTTTGTTGAATTGATGCCTTAATTTGGCCTAACATGGGCACCCTCATAAATGGACTCAAATCCATACATCTAAGGTGCTTCTTTATTATGCGATCCTTACATAGCCGTCTAATGACTAATGAAACCAAGGTTATTAAACCCGAACCGGGATTTGACCCGGATGTGCTGGGGGGTCAGGGGTCAAGGGGTTGAACCGGGTTAAACTGGGGGTTGAACCGGGGTCGATGAAAAATGAATTTTTATGTTAAATCACAACCGTTACAAAGTAAATAAATGAAATTTACCTTGTCAAATCCATCATTAAAGTAAAATCACATTGTACATATAAAAAACAAAAATAAAATAATATAAACTAAGATATTAATTTAATTTTCAATGAATGTCATCCCACTCTTCATTTGATTTAAAGGTATGCATAAAGTCAGCTCCGTTTTCAATTGTATCCAAATCAACCTCTTCATTAATCTTTGTATCTTTTGGGAGAAAAGAAGGAAAAGAAAAAAGAAAAAAAGAATACTAAGTCTTAAGAAAAAATATTTAATAAACATATATAGAATTGATAATTCAGAAATAGATGACTAAGTATTACAATACGCATAAACCAAAACTAACATACCATGCCTAGGAAGTTGACGAACCAACATGAACTTTTCATCAATCCAAATTTGCAAATATCAAATATGACCAACGTCTTAGAAATCAAAACGTCTCATTCGTTGCTTGGATATGATGGACCAATTGTTAGCAACAGCAGTCTCTTTTTATGTTGGAAGCGGAGCCGGTAAAATCCTCCGACTGAGAACCCTCCATCAAATCCATCCAATCACCCCTCACCACGTTATCATCTGAACCAAAATCGACTTGTCAAGTCAACAGTCCACTTAAAAAAAAAATATCCCCCTCCTTCTTTGCCCCACCCCCCTCTCTGTCTCTTCATCCACCATAAAAACCAAAAACAAAGCTTCACGAGACTCCATTATCCAATCCCTTTCTTCTTCGATCCTTCTCTAAGCTGTATATAAGAATAAGCACATACGTTCTATACAATACAAACAAAACCTGTACATACATAACACACACAAATGGCGGAGGAGAAGTATAATCGTAAGAATCCAGCTGTGAAACGGATCCTTCAGGAGATCAAGGAGATGTAATCGAATCCTGTTGATGATTTCATGAGCCTTCCTCTTGAGGTTTTTTTTTTTTTATTTTTTTCCTTCGGTCTTAATTGAAACCTATAATCGTCGGAAGGAAAAAAAAAACTGAAAAAAAAAGGAAATCCGAAATTGTAATACTTAGCCCTTTTTGTTCCTTTCTCAAACCCTAATTTTAAAACGTACAATCAAATCCATATTCCGCTCAGAGATTGGATGCTTCACGTCAAGGGAAATAATATCAGATCTATCCACATATAAAAGAAAAAAAGAAAAAGTGTTGCAACTCTTACCTGTGGCTATGTATTCCGGAGCTGGTTTTCGTTTTTGCTTTTGATTTTGATTTTGCTTTTGTGTATTTACTGTTCTTGTTTTGGAGCTTTTGCTTTCAGAGTTTAGACTTTTACTATTTTACAGCAGAGGAAAGGCTCCAGTCCAGGCGCGGGAAAGGTTGGGAAATTTTTTTTTTTTTAGTATGTAGCATTTTGACCCGTCAGACCCGGCCGGGTTGACCGGTTCACGGTCGAACCGGCCGGGTCGACCGGGTCTCTCCGGTTTTCTTCCAAAACGGGTTACATAAGCGACCCGGCCCGTGCCCACCTCCGGCTCCGATCGAACCGATTCGAACCGACCGGTCCGGTCCGGTTCCGACTACCTTGAATGAAACTACAACATGCCTACTTTAAAGGTAAGATTGAGCTTAGCATGCTTATGGACATATAAAATAATATAACATATGTAAGGAAACAAGAGGTAAAACCAAAGGAGTATAGAACAACGTAACAAAAAAATTATTTCATTGTTTGAAGTTTGTATATACAAAGCTTAAGGGCGACATCCTGACCTAACAGTATATCAATACAAAAAAACAAAAGAAAAAAGAAGGAAAAAAGAAAAGAAAATAAAACTCTATTTATAGAGCCAAGATCATTAGAAGGCTTGAACTTTAAAGCCTCTATTTGCTTGCCCACCTCAAGTTGAGGGTGTTTAGCCATATCTTCAAAATCCATGAGGTCAAACAAGATTGCGGGATTAAGATTAAAATAAGATTCATAGACCTTGTCCTTATTATTTTACCTACTTACAAGGCAATCCAAGGATAAGCTTCTTCTTGGTTCTTGAACTCCTTTACAAACTAAAGGCTCTCCTTCATCATGGACCACTAGCTATGTAGGATGACAAAGAACTCCATGTGCCAGTACCCTGAAGCTCGCTATGCAATTCAATATGGCATCAACTAGCTTAGTATGAAGGGTAGGGGTAGAAAACTTTACTTAGTTTAGCTATTCACTAGCCTATATGTGCCCTTAAGTTGCCACCATGACCAAATATTACCAGTCCTTTAGAGCTGTATTATCCCATCTAGTCTTAGATAATATACTTACTTAGTTGCTTGATCCTAGGAGAAGTTCCCAAAGATCATAGCACAATCAAAGTAGAAGCTCACGTCATCAAGCTCCATTTAGTTACCTGTCCAAAATAGCTTAACTATGGTGTTTTATCTCTGACTCTCCTTGCCTATTTATAATTAATGAGAGCAAAGAGGTAAGTGTTAATTAGCTATTTTGGACATGGGTTTCTTAAGCCTAGATAGACTTGTTTAGGTAGTGGGTTGAATTGTTTTTACTCTATTTGACCTGTAATGAGCCCTCAATAAGTTGTTCAAGTTAGATTGAGCTTCACTAGTTAACCCTAACTTGATCATCCCTAGTTGATGTTAGAAGGAATACCTTAGAACAATCTCTTATAATTCTGTCATGTTAGGTTGTCCTTAAGCTAGACAAGCAATCGATAGATGTAGCCAGTTGCGTTCAACATATTACTTTGATCTTAGAAACTTCCATAATGGGAAGATTTACAAACATCAATAGTAGTAGATTCCAATGCTCAAGTTCAAGGTATGTGTATGCCTTGCTTGTGGTTATTCTTGTTAAGTTGGAAACTAAGATAGATTAATTATCTAACCAGCTAATTGAAAGTGCTTGCTACTTGTGCGTGGTTACTAATAATAGGTGGTGAGTATCCATGCTCTTATCACAGCATCCCAATGATTCATGTGTGATAACATCTTGAATAAAGTCTTGCATGGAAATGATCTGGGTAGGTCTAGGTTATTGGGGAGTACCCAATAGCCAATATATATGCATGTAGATATATATGTTTGTTTTAGGATAAGAAGTTATCCCTTTGTTGGTTGTGGATCTAAAATCAAAGAAAATTAATCTACTAGTTGATGCATTTGGTATGTTTATGATATAGTTCTATGTGTATTAGGGTATTATGATAGGGCATTCACCTAGTTGTTAATTTGTAATATTGGTTAGTCTTGATGAACTCTCTTAGACATCCATCCATGTTATTTTATAGGTTGTGAGTACTAATTTATCGAGAGTTTGATATTATGTGATCACAGTTCTTCTATATATACTTTTAAAACACTCTTTTTAAATTCTTTTTAATGGCAAAAATATTTACCGGCCAATGTGCTGGGTGCATATGTAGTAATAAAATTTCAATGAACACCAAGTCATGTCCATAGAAAGTAAGAATTAGCTCTCAGTTGTATTAGTTCTAATTGTAGCAAGGAAAATCAAAAAGATTATATTTTTGGATTTTTAGATAAAACTAATCTACAAAGAATTTAGGATTTCTAACACCTCAAATTAAATTAGGTTTAAAGCCGAAAGATCTGAAAATCAATTGAATGTATGCTATTGACCAAAGATATCCTTGCAAATCCAAATTGCTAATGGGTTTAGTGTTCTCAATCAATCAAGTGCTAGGTAAGAACTCCTTTTCCCAAAGAAAGTGATTACCCTAATTAACCAAGCAATTTTCCTTATTCCTAGGAAAGTGATTAATTGACTAATATTTTCTAATTTTACTATACCATAATTGAATTGCAATACATATCCCTATGTGAATTGTAATCTAGATTAGCTAATCAAAGAATTAGTTAGAAAGGAAATTTCCAGTTGCGATCCTAATCTAACATGCATTCCAAAATTAATTCAAAACATATGATCGGTGAATTAACATTAACAACATGAACATAAGCAATAACTCAATCAACAGCAGAAAACAACAACTGAACAATTCAAATCATCAATCAAAACCCTATTAAAAGATGAATAGGAAAAAGCTTTGAATAATATCTAAAAAATGAAATCAAAGAGAAAGGAATGAAATCACCTTAAATAGTGATCTCTGATAATTGTTCAAAGACTTTTATTATTCACATTATTTCAATATGATATTATATAGATTTTTTGTGAATTATTAAGGAAAAGGATAATTATTGGGTTAAAATGTTAATTTCTGGGATAAAGGAAGATTTTAAGCTTAATGAAGATTTTTGGATGAGTTAAGCCAGACTTTAATGAAGAAATAGGAATTTACAAGATTTACAACATACATAACCTTTCTACACAAGTTGTGTAGAACACTAGTGTTGGAGATAATAAATAATCAACAAGCATTTTTAAAGTATATAAGGAGATACACAAGTCATGTAGGATGCTTATGTAGAGCATCGAAAATGGATAGAAGAGTTTTCAATGAAAGTTGACGTGAAGGCTGGCGGCATAAACTTCAAAGCCATCAGTATGCAAGGCGGCCTTCTTCTTCCAGTCATGAAAATTCACCAGTTTTGTCCTACCTGGCCTTGAACATAGGTGGTGTAGGATGGTTGTGAAGAAGATAAATTCGCCTTTTCTTATAAATAGCGGCCTTAACTCTTCTTTTTGATATCGTACCATAATCCTTCTTCCTTTTTACGAACCTTAGAGAAAAAAATAGGTATTTGAGAGTGAGAAAATGCAAGACCTTATTGGAGATCACAAGACTTCGTCTTTAAGGATTGTAATCATAACTCTTTAGTAGTTTTCCTCATTCTATTATTGTATTTCTTATTCTATGCAAAAATAGATCTTTTTACCCTAGATCTTGAGAAACCCTAACCCTAATGTAGAGATTGGATCGCTTTGTTTATGGATGTTGTGTTTCTTGAATCTATTCATGTGCTTTGATTGTTCTTTGAATTAATATGTGTACTATGGCATTCCTTGTTTGATTCTTGTTGATTTAATCGATGGATTGATTGATAAGATAGATTTAGCATTAACAGAGAAGTATGAATCTGATTCTAGAAATAGATTGCATGAGCTTTCTGCATAAAGATTGAATCTTTTTAAGGAATCATGAAATTTAATGCAATTTTGTATACATCTAATGACATAAGACATTTCCATTAGACATATAGGGTTAGAATTCAATTATCTTAAAAGAGAGATTGATGAAATTGGGGATTCGTGCAGTTCAAGAACTTAAAAAACCATTAATGAATGTTTTGTAAGGAATTGGAAATAGAGTTAGTGATGAATCAAGATTAGGGTTAGTTTTGTGATTTAATATTCTTAGAAGCATTGACACTCACTTTGGATAGGGTTAATTAATTAATTAGTTGCTTAGATATATTAAGATCATTCAAGTCAGAAAAGCTAAATAGTAGAATTAAGTTAACTACTAGTAATTACAAGTCTTGGAGGAATGACCCTTGTGCTTACACCGGTACTATAATCGATAGGTATGCTTACCTATGATTAGTCACATAGTAAGAATAGGGTTTTAATTTAATTTGATTTTTTGCGATTAGAAAATCCACATCAATCCCATGCTTAAATCCATATTCAAATAGTATCCTCCACTTAATTTTGGTATGGAATCTACAGTCAAAATAATTTTTTTTTATATTAATCTAAGCCCTAATCTATATCTAGGAGCAAAGGAATAAGCTTTTGTTTCTATCTAGGGTTCAGCTATCCTCCAACAAGATCCACAAGAGAGTATTTACGTGAAAAAGGACGTGCAAAACATAGGATGGCACTAAGGCCGGGGCTTTGAATTTTAATTGGTTGGCCTTGCTAAATCAAATTAATTTTCGAATCATGAAAGCTAACAGCATTTGAGAGGTGTTGGATGTAGGCTAGCCAAAAGCTGGCGATGTAAGTCCCACATTTGCCGGCATATAGTGCTGTTGATTGAAAGCTAGTGTTGAAACTTGTTTGAAAGCCGGCTGTGTTCTTTCCTTCTGTTGGTGTTGCCTTTTTTGTTGAAGGCTGTTGCATTGTGTCTAAAGGCCGGCGACGTGCATTTTCATTTGGTTGGCTTTGAATTTCCATGTCTCCATATTTACAAAAAAACTCTTCTCAACTACGTATTATATGTCCTTAAAGTCCTAAAATAGCACAATAAGTATACTTTAAGTACCATTTCCTTATGATTTCTATAAAATCAATAACAATTTAGCATGATTCATATGATAGAAAGTGAGTATAAGATGACCTTATCATTATGTGTTGTTGACATGGAGTAAGTGTTACTTGTGTGCGTGTTTAGAGAACAATATTTTGTCATTTATTGAAGTTATAGTGGGTTCTGAGCCATTACTTATCTAGGTTGTAAATGCCCTTAAGGTCTTTTTTTTATTTGTTATTTTTTTTATTTGGGGGTGGGGGTGGGGTTGGGGAGGGCATGGGGGGTGTTTATCAAATGCTCTTAAGTTTAGGGCATTACATCTTAAGTGGTATCAAAGTATAGGTTTATGGTTTTTAAGGAACTTAAGCTATGAACTCCTTAGGGCCGTAAGCCATGATGAGCTTGGGAAGATATACGATCAAATAAGTTATGTGATTTGTGTTTTAATGCAATTTACATACTTTACTTGTATACTTATCCTATCACTTATATTATTATGTTATCTATTTTCCTATTATCTTACTTTCCTTCTCTTTAGAATGCCTAAAAGAAACATTAAAGAGACCAATGTTATTGAGAGTAAAAGGGAAGAAACTCTGAAGGACAACAACTTACTGAGCAAGTTCCTATTTATGTTAGGTAACTAATGCAAGTTGTCAACTCCCTATTGACAATGGTAATGCCACGACACCAACAAATGAGAATTGATGTCTAGGTGATCTAGGCCAATGTTGAGGCTAGGAGGCAAGAGGGATAGAAGCAAATGGTTAGAACTAGACATGGTAAGTCCCTCACTCTCAACAAGTTTGTTCGATTGCTGCAAAAGTTTGAACCAAAGTTTAGGAAGCCACTCACGGCTGAGTAATGGATTGAAGAAATTGAGAAAACTTTTATGGTTGTGTTGCTTATCTTTTGAAGGGGACAACAAACGACTAGTGGGTTGGAACCAAGAGGCATATAAAAGGAGAGATTACTTAAAAATGATTTAACAAAACATTTTAAGTAAAGCTCTTCCTAAAATATGCTAGGTAACCAAGGTAACAAATGTTACAAGACTACTATACTCTCTAGAAGGGTAGGATGACTGTGGAAGAGTATGAGGTGGAGATGAATAGGCTAGTGAGATTCCTACCAGAAGCAATGAAGGCTAGTGAAGAAGCAAAAGTTAACAGATTTATGACTGGAGTGGATGCTTTGATTAACCATCTTGTGAAGACCTTTGAATTGACTACTTATGCTGCAATAAGGCAAAATTAGTTTAGTAAAGCCTGACACAAATTTAGGATTAAGAGAGTCATAGGACCAAGCTTCCGTGGGGAAAAAGCCAGTTATAAATTTTTCTTATTCAAGACTAAGTGAAGAAGCCAATGACCATCTATACTAGAATTGTGATCCAAACTATTGAACAAAGATGTCTTAGATGCTTTGGCCCTCAAGATTTGAAACATTTTAAGTGGACAAAAAATGCCTACTTCTTTATGCGATAAAGTAGGTCACAATTGTAAGACATGTATTGAGAAGAATCCTTCTCTAGTTTTTAGCTTCAGGTGCAAGTAGGGTGGAAACAGAGTTGTGGATTGCAAAAAGCTTAATTGTAAACTCGTAGATCATCTAGCTAGGATAACAGCGTCGCAGTAAGCAAAAACAAAAGGTTGCAACACGTGTGTATGCCCTCTAACAACATGATAGTTATGATGTGGATACCATAGCAAGTACACTTCCCGTCCTTAATCATAAAGCATATGTGTTGTTTCACACAAAGCTACCCATTTTTGCATATCTTGGACATTTGTGCATTCTTGTGGTACATTACTTGAATCTTTGGATGTGAATGTGTCTATTAGTAACTCTTTATGGAGCAAAAAAATGTTAAAACAAGTATGTAGAAATATAGATATAATGATAGAAGGAAGGAAGTTGCCAACTAATTTTCTAGTGATAGTCATGGTAAACTTTGATGTCATCCTGGGAGTTGATTGTTTAACTAAGTATCATGCCACCATTGACTATCATAGTATGATGGTAAATTTGAAGTTATTTTATGGAGATGCTTCAGTTATGTAATCGAAGTACAAAGACCCCTACTCTCCCAACCTTTAAGTTATGGGGCATGTCTACAAAATCTATAGTTGGTTTAAATGTAGGGATAGAGAATGTTCCTGGAGTGTCTATGGTAATTATGGTGTACTAAAATGTATTTCCATATGACTTACTAGTGTTAACCCTAGGTAAGGAGATCGAATTCTATATAGATGTGATACTTGGTAAAGCTCATATATCTAAGATGCCATATAGGATTGTACCTACAAATTAGTTAAATTGAAGAAGTAACTACGTAAGTTGTTAGATAAAGACTTTATAAGGCATAGCATTTCACCATGGAGAGCTCCAGTTCTCCATGTGAAGAAGAAGGATGGAAGCATGGGATTATGTATCTGTTATAAGGAACTAAATAATGTGACTAGTACCCTTTACCTAGAATCGATGACCTATTTGATAATTAATAAGAGTAGAAGTACTTTCCAATATGGGATTGGGGTGTTATCAATTCATGATCAAGCTTGAGGATGTACATAACACGACTTTTAAGACTAGAAATGGGCACCATGAATTCTTAATAATGCCCTCTGGTCTTATCAACACACCAACTATGCTTATGGATTTGATAAATAGAGTCTTTAGAGATTATTTGGATCATCCTGTGATGATCTTTATAGATGATATACTCATATGCTCCAAAAGTAAGGAATAACATGAGAAACATTTGAGATTGATGTCAAGCAAGTTATAGGCAAGGAAGCTCTATGCTAAATTTTAGAAGTGTGAACTCTAACTAGAGCAAGTATCCTTCCAAGGTCATGTTGTTAGATTCTCTTTAAGTAAGTTTTGATGATAATAAAAGTGTAAAAGGATTACTAATAACTCTTTAAGTGTGTAGAAAATTATTTAAAAAAATAAGATAAAATTGTAAATAGTACCATGATTCCAAAGCGTTACCTAGATCATATGCGTGATAGACTAAAAGAACATGAAGCACACAGAGCTTACCCAGAGTGTTATCTAAAGCGTAGGTTTGGAAGTAGTGAGGAAAATTGCAAATCTTATACAAAATGATCAAAATGTGTTTTATATGTGTGTTAATTATGATTCCAAGGCCTAGGCCATTCATATATTCCACTAAGTTAGATTAAAATCTACAAGGATTTAAATACAATTTTATCAAGTTATTGAAGTTCTTTTTTAAAGTACAATTGAAGAAGTTAAGAGAATTAAGACCATAATTGAAGATTTATGCTTATCACATGATTTTATGTATTTTTACCATAAAGACTTTAAGATAAGTCCAAGATAAGCCAAAGTTCAGTTTGAAAAACGTTCAAATGAAGGTTCAAATTAAAATCAAGGCTGCTATAATATATTCTTCTATTTTTTAGGGATATCAAGGATCACATGGAGTGAACTATTTCACTTGGATAAGAATAGATTATTTTACATGATTTAGATCAGTTTAAAAGAGATATTTCAAGTGAGGTTAACCTGCATCTAAACAAATGGAAGCTCTAGATGTTTACAAAATTAAATTTGAATTTATTGAAGCTTTGAAAGGGATAAAAAGAAGAAGATTCTATTGCATAAAGTCAGGGATGAGCTTGTCAAATAACATTCGAAGACCAGCTGAGATTTATCCAGAAGTAGCCATTGAAGATGAAGTATAAAAGGATCATAAGTTCTAATTTTATAATATGACACACATTTGATCAAAAAGGTTATCTATACTTAACATTTTGAGTTGCTCATGCACAAAAATAACCTCTTATAATTTTCTTTATTATTTTGCTTGTTGATTTATTTAGAGAAGGAACATGGTATATCCTTTGGGTTTGTGGTTATATTACAAATAGATTCTATAATTATTGATAGCTTAAAGAAAAGATAGGGAAGCTTAATAGAGGGAATTGAGTCCAAGTTGCTGGTAACTATTTATAATCTAGTTTATTAGATTTAGTAGAATATACCCATATGGAATACTGGGTCCCTGGTTTGGAGCAGGAAGAGTAGATGTAAGCACATAGTCGAACCACTATACGTTGCAATGTTTAAGCTTTTCTCTTCCCTCTCTTTAATTCTTTGTGAATCACAAATTTGTGTTTTAACTCTTACATTGCAAACATTGTTATATGCCATTATAATTTAAGTAATCAAGGGGAGTTTATTTTTGAGCAAAAAGTTTTAGTTTGGAAAGAGTAGCCAATTCAATCCCCCTTCTTGGTTACTTAATTGGGACTGACTTATGTAATTAATAAGAATGGAGTATTCATGGATCCTAATAAGGTAAAGACAGTGGTAAAATGACCTTCACCTAAGAATACATCAGAAGTCACGAGTTTCTTGGGATTGGCTAGGTATTACAGGAACTTTGTGGAAGGCTTTTCTAAAATTGTAGTCGCTCTAATTAGGTTGACATGAAAGGGTGTAAGGTTTGAGTGGGACAACAATTGTGATGATAGCTTTCAGCAGTTGAAAGAGAAGCTAGTCTCAGCTCTGGTTTTAACATTACTAGTGACTGGAGAGGAGTATACCATTCATAGTCATGCATAAATTCATGATTTAGGGTATGTGTTAATCCAAAATAGAAGGGTTATTGCTAATGCTTCATGTCATTTGAAACCTTATGAGAATACTTATCTCACTCATGATCTCAAGTTGTCTAAAATAGTGTTATTATTGAAATAGTAGAGACATTACTTGTATGGATAGAAGTACAAGTTTACCTAGAAGGAGCTAAATATGAGACAATGATGTTGGTTTGAAATAATAAAAGATTTTCTTGTAGAAATTCACTACCATCCTAGGAAAGCAAACAAAATAACAGATACACTTAATAGGAAGAGGGAAGGAAACTTGGCTACCTTGATAACTACAAACCCTAGAATTAGAGGTTAACCGGAAACCCTGAAAGTCAACAAAGTCTATATCAAACCCTAATATTTAGATCCGACAATCCCACATTCTTAATCCTAGAACAATAGAATTGAAATAATTGTAGATTATAGTTTGTAATAATATAGGAAATCTTAAAAAGATTAGATTCGTCAAATTTTAGCCCGTTTCGGACTCAAACGAGATCAGTTCTTGAAAAACGTGTAATGAGGTTTAGGATAGTAAAAATATTATGATGACACCATTAGACTCATAATACTATAATGATTTCAAAAATATCAGTCTCATAATTTTTCGGTAGCTAAAAAATCAGATATCGCACTTTTACTCTTATTTTTTTTTACTACTGGTATTAATTTGTCTTGTCTACTATTCATGTCACTATTCACTACTATTCATCTATCTTTACTTTTTATTACTACCTATACACCTATTTCTTACATTTTTTTTATTTCCAATACAATTCTATATCACTCACATCTCACATCTTAATCACTTTTCATGCCAAAAATACAAAATAAATAAAATTTTTCCCCTTTCTTTCAAAGATCTGGTGCCCCTCTCTCTCTCTTACTATCCAATTTCTTTTTTTTTTTTTTCATTTTATGTTATTACATCTAATTTCCTTTCATATATCTCTATAAATACCCCATCTTCCTTTATTTCTTTCACACACTTCGTTTTATATAACAAAACTATACCAAATTCTCTTCACAAAACTCTCTCTACAAAATTTCTCTACAAACAATTTCCTTCCCAACTCCCTCTTCTTCTCATCCCATTACTATCTCCACACAACCAACAAAATTTCTTCTCCATCCATTAGCACTTAAACCTTAGGTAAAAATTTCTAATACTCTTTTCTTTATGTCATGCAACATTTCATGCCATAATGTGTATTTCCTAAAATCATATAGTTAAGAAAACAACAATATGTTCATTTTGTTCTTGTTCATGCCTAAACTCTCATTGTGTTATTATTGTTATTATGTTGTTATTATTATGTTTTTATTATTGCTCCTAATCTAACTTTATATATATATTAATATATATATATGTATATCTATATTTCTTAGAGCATAAAAGCTCACTAATCTAACATCTTACTAACATGCTCTTACTCTTATTGCTCTTATTATGCTTTCTTTTCTTTTCTTTTTTTTTTTTTTTTGGAACTAGTCTTTTCTTAGTTCCAGGATGCCTTGATGAAGTTAAGGCTCCCAATACTTGACCTTATTATTATGCTTCTTATATCTCTTTCTATCTTATTATGTGATATTTTTTTCTTTCTCATAACTATATATTCATATTCTCATAACTCTTTTAGAATGAATTTTTGTCACTTAGCAAGGATTTTCCCATCAAAGGCTTAGAGATTGTTTTTAATAAATTCTTTTCAAAAACTTAGACAAGCCCATCATGAATTTTTAAAGTATTAATAATAAAGATTTCTTCAAGGATGTAACTAAACGAATAAATACTTTCTTTTCAAAATGGTAACATAAAGATTTTGGTTTAAAACTTTAATGTTGATAATTCTTTGCTATACAATTTTTTAAAAAAAACTTATTTATAAGAATTTTTATTGACTTCGTAATGGATACCAAGAACCAGATAAGTTTTTAAAGTTAAGGTAAAATCCACTCACTAGTTTATAAACCCACTTGGAGAAAAAAAAAAATGGCTAAAGAAAGAAGTTTTTAAAAAAATGATAAACTTATTTGCTAAGAAATAGAATAACATAAATATGAAGAGAAATTGTACATGTAACACAACTTGAGACATTAGAGACTATCAACAACTTAGGAAAATTTTTGAAAACTTTATTTTCCCATCACTAGAAATAAAATTTTTAGAAACCTTAAAGAACCAAATTTTCTTTGGAAAACTAATTTATCATTTATGAATTAGGAAATAAAAATATAAAAAGAAAAAACTTATTTATAATAACCCAAGAATTCATAGTTTCCATTACAACAACTTAAAGAAAAATTTGTCAAAATCCAGTTTTTCAAACTCATAGGAGAAGTTGTTTTATGAAAATTAATTTTTAAGACAACACCAATAGCATCATGCATAAAATATGAGTCTATTTATGTATCAAAAGGATTTTTTTCAACCATATACATATCTATATTTTTGCTTAAAGATTTTTGGGTGAAGAAAAGTTTGGAAAATTGTGTTGTCAAGGGCTGGAAAATTCGTGGTAATTCTGTACCAAACCATTTTAGGACTCAAATTACTTTTTATGATAAAATAACCTTAGAAATCGATAGATTTTTTTTGGGTAGGGTAGAAAACGATATATAATATGTGAAATTCCGAGTTAAAATAAGCAAGTTATGACCATTTTAAGTTGTAACTTTTACAAATCCGAATTTTGCTGCAAATAAAAAATAGAGTTAGAAAATTTAAGTAGAAATTCTATGAAAAGCTCATTTTGAGTATTTATTTTGCTTAGGAATCGAAGAGGATGACATGTGCTATCCCGAAGACTATTTTGACTAGGGAAGTTATCGTCAAGTCATGGCCAAGTGAGTTTACTTTCCTTATTTTTTATACTCATGCTTGTGCTTGTAGTTTAGTGGAACTCTAAATAGGAAAATATAAAAATAGAAATGTGCATGTGATTTATAATGATTGGTGAATTCGAGTTAAGCATATCGAGTCTCAAATTGCCTATAATAAATTATATGCTCTAATACTATATTGAAGTGTCTGAAAATTGTATCATTATCCTTAAAATAATATAATTAAATGCTAGACTCTTAATAAAAATTGATTCACGCACTTCACAAATCGAGTCACATTGCATTCGCTATTATACGTTAGGTGGGACAAGTGTATAACAGTGGTGGTTGATATAACAGGTAGTGTCTGCATATGACAAGTAGTAGCTGGTAAGATTTACATGTTTTTTATTGCGAATAGTAGCCGGTAAGAACTATAAAATTTATTTGTTGGCTGTGATTGGCCGGTATACCCAACAGCAAATGAAGGGCGTAGATTCATTTAACATGTGGTTCCCGAAAAACCATATGTCTTGTATGCTTATGTGTTTGTTGCATCTCACTTACTTGAATAATTAAATTTGTTTGACATCTTTTGTATTGAATATGGCAAACCAGGGATGTTCTCATTATGCTAGTAACGCTTACATCCTATAGATTTTGTATGCACAGGATCATTTGCTTTTGTATCTATGATCTCCATTTATCTGCGTATGTAAACCCCCAAATTATTGGAATCGGTTTAGTATAAAACCCTAAACCGGAAGTCAAACGGAACCCTAAAGGTCAATAAAACCCTAGTTTACCGTAACCGATTAAATCTGGCATTGCCGTTTTCTTTGGCCTTGGAAAATGAAGTTGGGATAATTAGCTAGAATAGTTCGTAATAACCATAGGTTTTATAAAAATATCAATTTTGCGAATTTCGGGTGTCTTTTGAACCCAATCGGACACGGTTCTCGATAAACGTGTCCGGAAGCCCGGAATAATAAAAATATTCCGAATACACCGTTAGACTCGTAAAAATATAAGGTTTTCAAAAATATCAATTTCAGAATTTTTCGATAACTAAAAATAACAGATATAGCTATTATACGTGTATTTTCTTACTACCGATATTTTATTAGTCATATCTATCTTATATTACACTATTCATTACTATTATACACTATTCTTTTATCTCTACTTTTTCTTACACCTATTCTTACACACTACATAACCTATAACCTTAACTTTTTACCTTTCCCATAACTTTATTTCACATCTACCTTACACATTACATCTTTCATTTAACAAAAAGTCAAAAAGATAAATCACTTCCCCCTCTATAATGAAGTGGCCAGCGCCCCCCCTCTCTCTACATCCTCAATTTGTTTCAATTTTTCATTTATTTTAATCACACAAAAATCCCTCCACATTTTCCTATAAATACCCCCTCCTCTTTCACTTCTTTCACACCTTCACTACCTACAAATTCTTGCTAAAACTCTCTCAATTTCTCCTCTCAAAACTCTCTCAAAATACCATCCCAAAACTCTCTCAAAATAATTCTACAACAACTTCTACCAACAAACCAAAACCCATAACCACATAACCATACCAAGTCTCATTTAGGTAACCACCTTCTATTATTTTCTTCTTCTTCATGTCATGTAACTTTATATGACCATAGTGTGAGTTTCCAAAGACTACAAGTTATGGAAACTACATTATGTTCATGTATTGTTCTTGTTCATGCCAATCCATTTATGTTTATGTTGTTTTATTATTGTTAATATACTATTATCTATATACATATTCTTTAGAGCATATAAGCTCACTTGCAATTTATTTATTTCATGCAAAGCAATTTATTTATTTTTGCAATTTATTTATTCATTGTCGAATTAAGACTAGCCTCCAGTCTTAGACTTGTCCTCATCAAGTCAAAACAAGTTTTTCTTTCTAACATTTTATTTTGTTTTGAGACTAGTCTACTTCTTAGTCCCGGGAGCCTTGAAAAAGCTATGACTCCAATACTTAACTTTATTATTTATATTTTATGTTATTTTGTTTACTATTATTCTCATAATCATGCTCATTTAGATTGTGGTCCAAAAATTTTTAATTTCTAAAAATAATTAAACAAAAGAAGAACTTTGTCACTTAGAGATAAGTTTATGAAAAGTGTAAAATATATAAGATAACAAAAGATAAACTCATTTCCTTTCAAGTTATAAAAAGAACTCACTATAATTTTAGAAACTACTTTTACTTTAAAAAGCTACTTAAAACTTTATTACTCCACTTTGTTTTTTTTCAAAAGAAACTATTTATTGATACAAAAATAGTTCTTTTTATAAAAAGATAAATAAGATGAACGGTTAAGGAATTTTCAAGTAAAGACCTTTACAAACAAATAGGCAAAAAAAATCTATGGTTTGAAAACAAAAATAAAGTTATTTCTTTTCAAGTTACAAGAAGAAACCACTAAGATTTTAGAAACTACTTTACTATAATAAGGTTTCTTAAGTCACATATTAATCTACTTTGTTTTTATCAAGAAAATAAATTTTTATGCATGGACAATTTTTATGAAAAACATAAGACATGAGGAAAGAATGAGAAATTTCAAATGAAGATTTTTGTAAACAAATAGACAAAGGAAAATTGCACAAGAAAAATAGGAAGAATAGTGTGTTTTCTAAAATAGTAGAAATTTAGAAAATAGAAAATTTATTTTCAAAAAGGTTACTTAGGAAAAATAATAAAACCAACGCAAAGCCTTTTTAGAAAACAAAAGAAAACAAGGTATTCATTTCAAGAAATCTACAAAAACAAATTTTTGAAAACTATATTCTTCCAACATTGTTTACTCAAGAAAAATAATTGGACAACAAAACACTTGAGCATGCTTAAATATGAGTTATATAGTTATAAAAAGAGAATTTTTCAACAATATAGATAACTAAGTATTTATCAAACAAATTTTGATTTTTTTTTTTAACCAAAGTTGTTCTGTGTGGGAAAATCCGTGGTGAATTTTGACATCATTGTTTCGGAGCCTATATGGCTTTATTTGTTGAAAATAATCTTGGAAATGGGTAGATCTTTTCGAGTAGATAGAAATCGGTATACTATATGTGCGATTCTGAGCTAAAATGACCAAGTTATGACCATTTTAAGTTGGAACATTCCTTTATACGAACTTTAACGTTCTTTTGACATTGTTTTGTCAAAAATTCAAGAAAATCATCGAGAAATACTTATTATGGGTATTTTCTTTGGCTAGGTGACCCCGAGGAAGGATTCCTTTATCCGGAAGATTATTACGATTAAGTGGAGTGTGTGTGAACGACTCATCCGCTTAGAGGAATAGTCAACATGGCATCGTGAGTTTATTTCCGTTAAATGCTATACTTGTTGTGCTTGTAAATTAGTTGCATTAGAGTTATGACAAGATAAATCGATATGTATGTAAAATAATTCTTTGAAAGAATTTTAAAGAATATCGGAGCCGGAATTGTTTTAAATGTTTGTTTTAGTATAGCATTTGATTTGTGTGAAGTTCCTTGATCACCTTAAATCCCAAAAATAATTATGCTATGACTTTATTAATAAATGAATTCATGCATGCCACGAAGTGAGTCACATTGCATTTTGGGTTATTATCCTTAGGTGAGAAGGATAGTAAGCTCATGTCAAAAGCAACACTTGGCGAGAGATCCGAAAGCGATTGCTTGGCGGCTTAAGGAAAATGCTTGGCAGAAGATCCGAAAGCAAGGTCAATCAAGTAGATTCGGAATGCTTGGCGATGAGTGCTCACAAGCATGAAAACTTTTAAACTAAAACTACTTGAATTGAGGTTATGTATCACCAAACCCTGAATGGAAGGTACAAATCCATTCAACATATAGTTCCCGGAAAACTATATGCTTGTTTTGCCCATGTGCTTGCTGCATTACATTTGTTTGTTTAATCAACTTGTCTGAAATCTTGTTACAAGAAGTTATTTATGGAAATAGTTCTCACTTAGCCTAATAGCTTATACCCCGATAGATATCTTTTGTAGTTTCCCTACTTATGGTTAAGACCACGTGGACCCTGCGGGCAGGTAATTTCCTTTTGGGTAATAGAAATTTAGATAAAGTATAGTATTAGTAATGATGTATAAATATTCATGTAATAGATTAGAGATCGGGGGAAAATGTTTCCTAAGTTTGTAAAACCATTGATATGAATGAATGATTATTATGATTCCTCTTTTCTTAATATGTTATTTATATCTTCTTAAACTTCATAATTCCATACATGGTCCTCTAAAGTTGTGAAAGCACGCCTTACACTTAATATAAAAACTTTTGGAAATGGCTAAAGTTGTCATACTTAAGCTTTAATATTGAATGTGGCGAACTGTCACGTTTAGGGTACCCTTTGGGGCGTGACAGCGTAAGTCATCTTTTGGGAGTTTTTGGGGGAAATCGAAGCATGGACCTAGATCAGACTTCCTTTAAAATCTTTTGGTGAAGTTATTGAAGTTTCATTATAAGGACTTATAATTTAAAATTTGATCCTTGGAGATTTTAGTAGGGGAATGCCCCTAAGGCTTTTGTAACGAACTTATGAATTATACTATGTGGGTTAATATTTATCTAGATTCTTGCATACTTTATATTACTTGCTCAAACTATACTTCCCATTGGCATCTCCTATTAACGTGTTGTGCACTTTACATATGATATCGAGACTTTCGCGTAACTAAGATAGTCATTCTTAAGTCTTAATATCGTATGTAGCGGACTGCTACGTTTAGGATACCTTTTACGGTGTGACAATAACTTCTAAAAGGCCATTGCCAAAATACATGCGAAGAATGGAATTGGAAATTATGACCAATGAGGTAGAGGTAAGGTTGGCCAATTTGAAGATATAGCCTACAATAATAAAACGGATCAAGGCAGCACAAGTCAATGGTCAAGAGATACACAACATTAAGAAGAGGATAGAGCTAAGTAGAGCTACAGGGTTAAACTTAGACGATTAGGGAATAGCGAGATATAAGAACCGATTTTGCATTTTGAGTAATAAAGAGGTGAGGAAAGAATTACTTAGGGAAACTCGTTATTCTAGCTACACTATCCACCTTAGAAGGAACATGATGTATGAAGACTTAAAGCAATTGTATTAGTGGAACAACATGAAGAAAGAAATAGCAAAGTACGTTTTGTAGTACCCGAGCTATTAATAGATTAACTACCAGAATGGAAGTCGGAGCATGTAACTATGGATTTTGTCATTGTCCTTCTTAAGACTAAAGGGAAGCACAATGTAGTATGGGTAATTGTAGATAAATTAACTAAGATAACCCATTTGGTACTAATAAGGACAATTTATGTAAACCCTTAGATTTTATGATAGTTTATAAGTAGATCTTAGAGCCAAAATTAAAACTGGAACCTTAAAGTTAAACTAAGTCAACCTTAGTTCTTGGATCAAATAGTTTCTAAAACTCTAAAATAGTGAATAAATTAGAAAAATAAAGTAAACTTGAATTATGAACTGAATATCTAATACAAGTCCTAAAATGATCAGATTCGATAAAATTTCAATCGTTTTGAACCTGTACGGGATCAGTTTCTAAATTAGGACACCGACATGCAAAACTAGGCAACATATTCTGACAAGCAATCTAGACTAGTAATATATTAGGAAACTCTCAAAATATCGCATACAATTTTTACAGCTCATAAAAACGTCAAATATAGCATTTATACGCGTATTTTTATCCCTACTGGTAATTTAATTGTCTTATTTATTATTAATTTATTACTTATTAATATTCATTGCTATTCACTCTATACTATTTTTTCCTTACACCTACTTGTGCACACTTACATACCTATTCTTACATTTCATTTTCCCATATAACTTTTACTATATTATATTACATAACTTCCATTTTACTTTTCTTAATCAAATTTCTTTGACTCTTTTCTCTATCTCTCTCTCTTCCCTTCATGTTAGAACTGGCGCCATACCCCCACATGTACTCTCTCATTTTTTTTATTTATTTTTACATCTTTAATTTCCCTTTACATTTCTCTATAAATACCACCTCCCTCCTTAACTTCTTTCATACTTTTTTTTTACATAACAAAACTCTACTAAACTTTTCTCTCAACTTTTCTCTCTATAATTTTGTTCTCAAACACTCTCCCTCTCCATTTCATACCCATTCATCTCTCTTTAGGTACATATTCTAAACACTTTTTAGATATTTATCATATGACATGTTACTAACTTAACTTTCTATATGTTGATATGTATATTTTTAGAGCCTGAATGCTCATTAGTCTAACTCTTTTATTTCATACTTATTATTTCATGCCTTTTTGATTTAATGATTTTCCAACTTCTTGTCTTGGACTTGTAGTAATGCAAGTCTCGGGGAGCTTTAACATAAATCTAAAACTCCGATGCTTTCTTATTTTATTTTGCTTTTATTTATAAGACTGGAAATATTTCAAGTCTCAGGAATTTTTTATGAAATCTAAGACTTCCATGGATGTATTTCCATATGAATTACCTGGATTACCCCCACATAGAGAAGTGGAATTTTCCATTGATTTGATACCTAGAACTGAACCAGTATCAAAAGCTCCGTATCATATGGAATCTGTGGAATTAAAAGAATTAAAGGTGAAATTGCAAGAGTTATTGGATAAATGATTTATCAGACCTAGTGTTTTACCATGGGGAGCATTGGTATGTTTGTTAAGAAGAAAGATGGTTAAATGAGACTTTGTATTGGCTATAGGGAACTAAACAGAGTAACTATCAAGAACAAATATCATTTGCCAAGAATTGATGATCTTTTTGATCAATTGAGAGGAGCAAAGGTATTTTCTCAAATCGATTTAAAGTTGGGATATCATCAAATCCTAATTATGGTGGAGGATGTACCAAATAGGTATGGTCATTATGAATTTTTTGTCACGCCATTTGGACTAACAAATGCACCTGTAGTTTTTATAGACTTGATGAACCGTATTTTCAGACCTTTATTGGATATCCATGAGATTGTTTTCATAGATGATATACTAGTGTATTCATTTACTGAAGAGCAACATGATGAGCACTTAAGGAGTGTATTGCAAATCCTGAGAGATAACAAGTTGTATGCCAAATTGTATAAATGTGAATTCTAGCTTAAGAGCATATCATTCCTTAGACATATTGTTTTTGATGAAGGAATACCTGTTGATCCTGCGAAAGTTAAAGCTACTATGGAATGGGAAAGACTTGAAACTGTTACGGAAGTTATGAGTTTCTTGGGATTAACAGGATATTACTAGAAATTTGTGAAAGATTTCTCAAAAATTGTACGACCACTCACACAATTAACCAGGAAGAATGAGAGCTTTGAATGGAACGATCAACGTAAACAGAGTTTTCAAGAATTGAAAAAGAGATTGATATCAGCACCGGTATTGGTCTTGCCAAATGATAAGGATCCATATGCTGTTTATAGTGATGTATCCATAAAAGGTTTATGATGTGTATTAATAAAAACGGGAAATTAATAGCATATGCTTTTAGACAGTTAAAACCACATGAGATGAATTACTCCACTCATGATTTGGAGTTAGCTACTATTGTCTTTGCACTCAAAATTTGGTGTCATTATCTGTACGGACAAAAATGTGAAATATATATAGATCACAAGAGTCTAAAGTATATATTTACATAGAAAGAGTTGAACACGAGGTAAAGAAGATAGTTGTAATTGATTAAAGATTATGATCTAACTATCAACTATCATCCTGGCAAAGTGAATGTTGTAGCTGATGCATTAAGTCGTAAGAATTATGGAGAAGTGGAATTTAAGAGATTAAACTTGGATTTTTCAATGCAAGGCTTGGAAGTGGAACTTAGAAACTTGATTTTAGAGCCTACTTTACTCTAACGAATCAAAGAAGCACAGAAAGAGGATGTGGAATTCCAAGAAATTAAACAAGAAATACCACAGGGTAAATATAAGGATTTTCACGTGGATGATGAAGAAGTGTTGAGAATGAATAAGAGATTGTGTGTACTACATGATGAAAGCTTGAGGAAGGAATTAATGCATGAAGCACATTATTGTGGATATTCTATACATTCAGGAGAAACAAAGATGTATCAAAAGCTAAAAAGTGCATATTGGTAGAATGGAATGAAAAAGGATGTTGTAGAATTCGTTGCTAAGTGTGATGTATGTCAATGGGTAAAAGCTAAACACCAAAGGCCTAGTGGATTATTGAAACCATTACTAATTCCAGAGTGGAAACAGTACCAAATTTCCATGGATTCTGTATGTTCATTACCTAAGACCAATGCAGGTCATAATGTTGTTTGGGTCATTGTGGATAGACTCACCAAATCAGCTCATTTCTTGCCAATCAACATGATCTATCCATTGGAAAAGTTGGCACGAATATACTTAAAGGAAATTGTGAAATTACATAGTATACCTGCTGATATAGTGTCAGATCGAGATCCACGATTTGTTTCCAAATTCTGGCAAGGATTACAAAAAGCTTTGGGAACACAATTAAAGTCCAATACAGCTTATCGTCCTCAAACTGATGGACAAATAGAAAGGACCATACAGACATTAGAGGATAACTAGAATTTAAAGGAAATTGAGATCAACATCTACCATTGGTAGAATTTGCGTACAACAATAGTCATCACTCAAGCATTGGGATGCCACCATATGAAGCACTATATGGTAAAAAGTGTCGATCACCATTATTCTGAGATAATCTGGAGAAAGCAATGATTAGACTTGAATTGGTACATGACACAATTGACAAGGTCACTGTGATAAAACGGAGAATGAAAGAAGCTCAAGACAGGCAAAAGAGCTGAGCAGGTTTGAAAAGAAGGCAATTAAAGTTTTCTAAAGGAGAACTGTCTATTTGAAGATAAGTTCGATCAAAAGTCTTCACAGTGGACAAACAAAAGGAAAATTGAGCCTCGGATATATTGGACAATTCGATATAATGGAACGAGTTGAAAATCTAGCATATCGTCTTGTATTGCCACCTAACTTATCAAGTATACATAATGTTTTCTGTGTATCAGTACTAAGAAAATATGTACCAGATCCTGATAAAGTGGCTGAATTGGAACCAATTGATCTGAAAAAGAACTTAAGATATGAAAAGCATCCTATTCGGATATTGGACAGAAAAGTGCAAACTCTCCGAAATAAAGAGATTCGTTATGTCAAAGTGTTATGGGATTCTCGAATTGAAGAAATAACTTGGCAATTGGAGGATGAAATCAAGAGAAGTTATCCTCATCTGTTTGAAAATTCAGGTATGCATGCAAGCTTTTGGGACAAAGCTTATTTTAAGGGGAGGAGAATGTAAACCCCGAGATTTTTCATACAAATAAAAATAGATGAAAATATAAAAATAGAAATAGAATGTTATTATAGAACTTAACAAAGACTCTGGAATAAAACTACAAGTAGTAATGAGCCTATATATAGTTTTAAACTCTAAAACAAAGATTCCTAGATAGTATTAAATACTACTAATAAGATTTCATAGTGGGTATCGAAAACTCAAGATATAAGAATATTTTAGTTAAGATTTTAAATACGATAAAGAGTAAACAATCAAATATGCTTATCGTTAAAAAACATTAATCATTTAGATGAACCGTTAGGATTATGAAAACACAATGAAAACAAAAAACAAACCCATAAACTCATAATATAGACTCCAAATAAATAATTAGATCACACCATTGTTTTAATAATAATATTCTTAAGTTATTAGAGCCTAAAAGGAAAATTGACTTATAAGCTTAGAAAACTCTAATCGAGTGAGATAAAACTTTAAAAATAATTTATCGTGTAAACTTTAAACCTAAAGTTGAACTCAATAACAATATAGAAAATTTGTAGAACTCTACATAAATTTTTTGAGATAAAACTCTTGAATAATTATTGTATTAGTACCCGTTTAGCTTAATAAACTATCCTAAAACTAAGATAAATAATTAACTAAATATTTTTATATCATAATTTATACAATTTTCGATGCAATTGGTGAGGATGAGCAGCTGAAACTTCATCGATTTCCTCCAGCCAAAAATGTGATGTAAGTTGAGTCAATACAGGCAATAGAAAGTCCAGAAAAGACCAATAAAAAAGACACAAGTAAGCCTTCATTAAATGCAACAAAATTTGATACTTAGACAAGTTGGGTTCGGTAGAGTCTTTTTCTTCCTTTGGTTGAGATTTGCTGCTCCCTCTTGTCTATATATATATATTATATATTATACACACATCCTTAATGAACATAAAAACAAGACTTTTATGCACACAAATACAACAGCCAAATCAACAATAAACCACACCAATCATAACTCTAAAATTCATTCCTCTTTAAGACCATCAAAACTTTACAAACAAGCTAGGATAAGGATCAAAGGAAGGTAAGTAAATTTTTTTTTAATTTAGTTATATGTTAAATAAAAGCTTAAACCATGTTATTGTTAACCTTAGGTTCAAATCTAGCTCTTGGGGAGAGTTTAGTATCCTCAAATCTACTCAAACAAGGTAAAATCTAATCCTAAAGCTTCATTAATTTGTTTTATTATCTGTTGAAGCTAAAAAACTAGTTGAATGATGATTACATGAAGTAATATGTACCAATATATCATGTACGAAACATGAAAAGTGTAGAAAAACACTTAGAAATAATTTAAATGCAAGTATAATACACATATATTAAAAGAAAAATAAGTTTTGAATTGAAGAAAATTGGAGAAGCTGATGAATAGTGTCAACACTGCCCTTATACTGGCAATGTATATGCTCAACACTGGCGGCATATACGGTTAAGCTAGTGGTGTTAAGACAGTTTACACTGGAACAGAAGCTACGTAAAATTTATTTTTACGTAAAATGAACGAATGCCGACCAATTTGATTTATATGCTGGCAGCGTAGAAGCCGTCATATGTTGTAAAACTGGCGGCCTACAACCAGCATATGCTAATGCAAAATAACATGTAAAACATAAGAACGCCAGCATCTGGGTTTCAACGCCAACGGTGTTGGAGCTAGCGTACACGCATAATTTCCTTATGTGAAATTTGTTTTCCACAAACAGATTATATATATATATATATATATAATAATAATAATATAATAAACATATATTATATACAAATAAAAAAATTACAAAGTAAATAAATAAATACAAAATATTTAAAATAATAATAGGTTTAATATTTGAGGAGTATTAAACCCTAAAACTGTAGGAAAATATTATTGTTATTAGCAGCGATAATTATTAAATATTTGCTTTATATAGATAAATATATGGGAATGAAAATCTAAATAAGTTGAATTTACGAATATGATAAAATAATTATATGAAGTATATCAAGAGAAACACGATGAAACTAAATAATAAGAAATAAATACTAATTACCATAATAAGTTAATTAAAGAACAATATAAAGGAAGTGATAATGATAATGATAAAATATCAAAATACTAAATATAAATTCTACCACTACCCTATAAAATATATAAATATCAAACAAGATCAAGAAAAGCAACATGAAAATAAAAGATTAAATAATAATAATTGTTATCATAAGACCATTAAAGAACCAATATAATAATAGAAATAAAACCAAATATCAATATAGGACACTTAGATACCTATAGAATTTTAGTTCTATAATTTATATTTTATTGATGAATATTTTTATTCATATCAATAGGTGATCTTGATATTTGTGAGGACTTCCCCTTTGACTATTATGACTAGCCAAAATGAGTAGGTGAGTAACTCAGATCTATTATATTATTTGTGCTTGTCATTAGTAGCATATGAAATGCAAAGATAATAATACAATTATTGTGAAAAGCCTGATAAGAATGAATTTTGATTTGAGCTAATTACTTGTGATGCCAAAACGAGTAAATGAAAGTGGTAATACTATTGTATGATGACATGAAATAGTATGATAATTATTGTGTGTGTAATGTATGATCACCATGAATCTGAATAAGAATTATTGACTTATTAAATAACATGGCCATGCATTGCACATACTGCATTATTGCATATACAAAAAAAGGCGACAGCCTGCTATGTATCAATATTTCAATTGTTTGTTAATGCTTGCTTTTTCTAAAGTGTTAATTCTACCAAGGTTTTCTTTGTTTCTTTGGTTCTATGGGAATTAAGTGGCAACAAAAAATGCTACTTGTAGTATCACTTTGAAATAATTAATACTTGGAAGTTTCTAAGGATTGATACAGGCAATGGTCAATTAAAACATCATTAAAATAAAAGTTATCTAAGATGAGAAATCGTTGATTTTCTTGTAAACTTAGTCTCTCTTGGGCAGGTAGGTCATAAAGTAATATCTCTTCAACCCTAAATAGAGCATAAATCTTTTTACTGTTTGGATTTTAAATCACCCAAGCTTGTATTTGAGCATATGTTTGATTGATTGCATTACATATGATTTGTTAATAAATTTGTTTGATGTGTAACATGTCTGGTTATTTACTGAGCTTATGGTTTTGCTCACACTCCTAAAGACATTTCAAGTTTACTCTATGACCGTGGCTAATTACATCAAGAAGTATGTTGCTATAAGAGTTTAGGAGCTGGACGCTCATGGGTTAAATCAAGATAAGTTGTTTTCTATTATTTATAGTATAGATTAGATAGTATATGGTTTATCAAATTACGTATTTGAAGATTTATGGAGAGATTATATGGTCTGTAATATCTTTATGATACTTGTTACTTGTGATGATAGTTATTTACTAATTTATGTCTTACATGTATTTATCCTTTCATATCAAAGCAACTAAAAGATCCTGTTGTCTGAAAAATATGTTGCTCTCCGAAGGTAATCTAGTGATAGTATTCAAGTGTGGCTTGTTTGCTACTACTAGGATATCCTCGGGGCATGATAGCTGATGTATTTATACTATTGGATTCACTAAGTTAAATTAAAGCTTCTCCCGAAGTTAATAGTTCTAGATCTACACCAGACCACCAGAATCTCTTCTCAAGCTATCAACGGTCTAGACCAGTATAAAGCTTAAGAACACTTTGGTTTAAAAAATTAACTTAGTGCATTTTAAAAACAAGAGACGGAAAGCCTCATAACCCCTTTCTCAAGGCAACTATGAATAACTCTACTAGCGGTCAAAGATCTATCCAAAAGAATGGCCCCTTAGCCTATTTAGTTGAAATTAAACATGAATCTAACAGGTACACCACACAATTAGACCCATATAAACAGATTTAAGCTACTAGTTACAAATAATCAATCAATTGACTTGAAAGCGAATTTGATTTCACATGAATCAAGATTTGGAATTGCAAACCCTAAGCCATATGAGGTTATTTCTCCATGGATTTAAAGATTAAGAACATGATTTGAAGAAATAAAATGACATTAATCAAAGGATATTACAATTTGAGACAAATTCTTGTAGAAATTACAAACAATGGGTCAAAATGATTTTTACCTAGAAGACTTCAAGATCTTCCAAAGCAAGAAGAAATAAAATTCTTTTGCCCCAGAAATTCTCTCTCTATACTACATTAGTACTATTCTATCGTATGTACACTATACACCCTATCGCGTACCTTTGCACATTTATTTATAGGCTCAAGGCTCGAAAATCATGAAGATTTTATTATTACTGTAGTAGATTCTTTATAATAGAAAGCAAATTCCTTATTCACGTACGCATCTAAATCACATGCTTGATTGTTGCGGGTCGCATGAGAGCTATGGTCGGTGTGTTCGCAGAAAGAAAAAATCAAGCTCGACACTTAAAATGCTTAAGAACGCTTGTGTTTTTGTCCATTGCTCTTTGAGAGTAGAATTAAGGCAGTCAAGGCTTGTATGGCTAAGGCTTGAGCTAAAATGGATAGAAAATGATCTTCAGAGGGCAACTGTCGAGGTTCAAATAGGAGGCTCGACTCTGAGGCTCGATAAAATCTTTTCTGTAGAATAATGCTCAATCTCCTTAAACAAAAGTTAAGAGTCATGTCGAGAGCTCGAAGTTGAGGTGCGACAGACCATTTTTCCTTGTTTTCCTTCCTTTGTTTGGCATCAATAGTGATTCATGTAAGGCTCGATTTTGTTCTTCTTTGACCTTTATTTGTTGTTTCTACTCTAAATCTGATATGATCACTTAAATTTTACTTCTTTGGATTCAAGGAGGTACAAAACAATAATTTTCATTAAAAGCATGAGTTTTATGGGAATTTTACTTTAATAATCCAAATTTCCTTGAATATGATAGAGTAAATAAGACTTATAAAATACCTAACCCCAAATGAGGAGCGTAAATTCATTCAAACACATGTTTCTAGATAATCATGTGTATTATTTGCTCACATGTTTGTTACATTTCATACGCTTGCTTAAATAACTTGTTTGATTTATTTTGTACAGGTATGGTTAATTCGAGATTATTTCTCACTAAGCAAATTTAGCTTACACCCCTATAGATATTTGTTGTAGCACCTATATCTCTAGTTGAAGCCAAAGGCCTACGTTTCTCAGGTAGCAATCTTTAGACTCTAAGTAGTTTTTAGAAGAAGTCTGACGAAGAATATTAACCCTAGACTTTTGTAGAAATCTCCTAATATATTTTGTTATGAGAATTGGACTTTGATGACTCTTGTAATATTTTGATGGGGGTATGCCTTCTTGATATGTAAAGCCTTTTAAGTTATTTATGTTATGAACTATATTCTTGAATGCAATTATTATATCTACATAAGCTATTTGTTTCAAAGAAAGGTCCTCTATTGTTGTGAAGTATGCCTTATACCCGATAGTGAAGCGTTTTCATGACTAAGGTAGTCAATCCTAAGCTTTGATATTAAGTGTAGCGAACCACCATGTTTAGCGTACCATTTAGGGCATGACACCGATAGGTATAATTGTCTATATTGGTGAATGCAACCAAAGTTGAACAAAACTTATTAGTATTTTTATAAATTTTTGGAAAATTTTAGCTTTATGTTTATGCTTTTAAAGTGCAAAACCCACACACCAACTAACTAGCTTGAAGAATTAGATGGGGAATCCTGGATATTCTGTGCCTCTATCCTTGCCATTGATGCCCAATTGTAGCAAGGTATTTCTAATCTCCACCAACAAATATACAACCACCTATCATGGTAAGTAGGAACGATGAAGGGATAACTTTCATTGTGCTTTTTTTTCATCACTATTGTACAATTAGCTCTAATTATTTTCTATTTGTGGGTGACATCTTTCACCCCAGCTAACCAATCATTCCCATCATAAAGTAACACGAACTATACCATAACCAGTAGTTCTTTGAGATGGCCTAGGAAGAGGACAGCAGCCATCTAAAACAGTTCATAGAAACCGTTGAATCCTCTTCAAGTGGAAAACCAGCTAAATTTGCTACTTGTTGTATTTATGGCAATATATTTAAATGTAGGTCTCGCAATAGCATGAGACACTTGAATCGATATATAGAAGCACACATGTCCAAAGGCATGTTTTAGTAGAGGATCACACCATTGATGGCTGCTCCCGTACCGAGTGTGTTGATCCCACCACCTAGCAATTCAACTAGAAAGACGCACAAGATAGGTTGTGGAATTAATAGCAGTTACAAATAAATCATTCCATGTGGTCGATCATTATAAATTCGAAAGTTAGGCGATAGGGGGCATGCAACCCTAATATGAACATGTGGGGTTGCAAACATTGAAAAATGATACAATTGACCTTTTCATGAGAAAGCATGAAGCTCTTAAGGAAGTGTTATCGAACTTTTTTTTTAGGTATGATCCTTTTAAAATAATTTCTTATTAATGACATTTTTTAGATCATGTGATGATTTATTATGTTCCTTTTTGTTTAAATAATGAACTTGGTTTTGCTTGTGCACATCTTCCTCACCTCAAATGTGTGGAAATACCCAATAAATGATGTTGAGAAGAGATTTACATGTGTAACCACTCGCTAGATGGATAATAAGCGGTTAATCCAAAAGTGGATTATCACTTTTAGAACTGTTTTGGGAGAAATATACTAGCCATGCCATAGTAAATGACATCCTAGAAACCCTCCGATTGTATAGTACACGAACTACATTAAATAGATCACTCAACAATGTGTCAATACTACTTCCATTCGATATCTAAAGTAGACATTAAACCTAGTATGCAATGGGAAGTTCTTCCATGCTCGATATTTCTACCACATTCTAAACTTGGCAGTGCAAGCAGGCCTTAAAGCTTGTGGCCTTGACATACACTTCAAAAAGATAAGATATGCAATCAACCGTCTTCATGCTTCGAAGAGATAAATAGATATATATATATATATATATGGAGTTTGTTAAAGCACATTGTCATGCCTGGAAGGATACCTTAAATATGGTAGTCCTCCATACATAATATTAAAGCCTAGGAATGGCTATCTTAGTTACACAAAGGCTTCCATATTATGCATGAGGCGTACTTTACAACAAAGGAACACACTAGAGTAGCACAATTTATGATGGAAGCAATTAATAGCAATGCAAGAGGACTATATAACATCAAACTTTAACAAAGTAGATTATATTTCTTAGGGGCATACCCTTGCTAACATCCCCAAATGGATCAGAGTATTATAGTCATTCATTATAGTCTCCAAAACAATAGCATATCCCATGTCAACATAAAGGGTTTTCAAGAGAAACTTTGTCTTATGCTCTCAAATTTCTCAGTAAATCTCTAAAGTCCACTAGTAATTTCCTTGAAGTATTGTCCTTTAAGTAAAGCCTCAAGTATGCTTGTTTCAACAAAGATCTAAAGGGGTATAAGCTTATAACATACTTAGTGAGATAATCCCTTTATTCATACCATATAACTCTAACCAAACAATTTTATTAATTTCAATCATATACTATGCTTACTACACAGTAGACACATGATACAAGCAAGCATGTATAGATACCCAGAAACCATACATAGAACAGATTTACGCCCTCGGTGTCTAGGTTAGGGAATAGGTCTTTAGGATCTTCATTACTAGTCCCCAAGCACCTACTCACAGCGATCAACTGGGCAGCTCATCCTTGAGGTCGTATTCCCCATACAACTTAGTTCCCTTAAGAATGAGCCAAGCCACCCTAGCCCTTCCAATTCCTCGCGTACAAGTAGCATCCTTAACATGTGACTCGAAGGATGCATGCATGATCATTTTATTTATATCAAAGCTTAATATAATTACAGCATGCTTAAAGGTGATCAAATAAGTATCATACACACATAAGTAACATGTAATATTGATGATATACTTAAACATTCACTCATTAGTTTCAATATGCTTAGCATCCCTTGTCACACATTTATAGAAGCACATACACATATACCCATAACCCCATACGTATTCATTTTATCTTGCACTTATAAATCTAGTGCAACTATCTACACAGTATAAGCAAGGTAACAAATTAAGGAAAAAATCACTCGTCCATGGAGCAGTCCTTAGTCGAAATAGTCTTCAAGGAAAGGAGTCTTGTAATCCTCTTAACCTGAGTAAAGGAATACTCAAAATGAGTTTTCCATACTAGTCTTACTTAAATTTTTACTTTAGTAAACTAGTTCTAGGCAAAATTCTTGGTTACTAAGTTTCAACCTTAAATCGGTCATAACTTTCTCATTTTAACTCTGAATTTTGCATATAAGCAATCAATTTCTACCTACTTTGAATGCTCTATCCATTTCTAAGGTTATTTCAACAATCAAGGTCATTTAGTTCAGAATAAAATGTATTGGATTGTACTCAGTTTAGATTAAAATTTATTTAACACTTTTTGCAAGTTTTATCCTTTATAGACTCCCTAAGGCAAGTATATTATTATTTCTATATTTAAAAAATTAGAGACTCTATAGTTCATGGCGCATATATGATCCTAGTGATGTTATTTGAAATAAAATTTTCACTAAATAGTCTTTGCAATACGTTTTAGAAAACTTAAGTTCATGGATAATAAAACTTGAAAACTTGTAGTGAAATTTTTGTTTCTTAGTACTTTTGAATAGATAACTCAATTTTTAAAATAAAGTGTTATACTTTATTTTATTCTGTTTAATTTTTTTAATTTTTATTTGGAAGTTTATTTTCCAAAACCTTGATTTCTATGTGTTTTTTAGAAAAGAACTTTAAGTTACAAAAAATTCTAAAATATATGCCTATGATCTTAGCATGTTTTTAGAAAATTAGGCATAGGGTTTGTTTCTTAATTGTATTATTCATAAGCATTCAAAATACATTAGTTTAAGAGAGAAAAATCAAATATTCACATCCATTTTTTATGCTTGCATGTCACAACATTTTTGAGAAAATGAATGAATGGTTTTGTTTCCGAATTTTTCTTTAAAGAAGGATTTCTCATGTATAAAAAATGAGTTTTAGAAAATATTTTGTATAACAAATAATTGTCAATACGTAGAGGTCCATCACTTTATGAATCTCCCATATTATGCTAAGCTCTCTAATTTAGTAAGTGATTATAATGACAATTTCAAGATTATCATCATGTTCTTACATTTAAACTTAAAAGTTTTTACTCATCATTGCATTTAGGTTCAAAATCATTTTGGTATTATAACAACATTACTATGAGCATTTTATGTACATGAACATAAAAATAAGACTATGGCTATTATAATACTAAGGTGGTCATGGACATGAAGTAAAATAAATTATCAATAAAAATAGTAAACAATAGCATAAAAGCAATGAAACAAAAGATGGGACTTTTAACTTGTATTCAAGGCTCCCCAGGACTTGAAGTGGACAAGTCACCAAGAAAATAAACAAAACAAAAGGAAATAAAATAAAGTGGGAGTCTTAGATTTTAGACAAGGCTCCCTAAGACTTTGAAAGGACAAGTCCTCTTAAGACCTAAATATGGACAAGTCCAAGACTAGATATTGACTAGTCTTATTACGACTTGAAATGGACAAGTCTTCAATAGAATAAATTGCATGGAAATAAGTTGCTTGAAATAAAAAGAACATGAAGTAAATAAAATGTTAGATTGGTGAGCTCTTATGCTCTAAAACATATACATATACATATAGATACATATATATATAGGAAGTTAGATTATAGAACATAAGGTAAAAACATAAACATAAGATAAATAATAATCAAGTGCGCAGTCCTATCATCTTGCATCATGGGGATATTTTTATGAAAATTCCATGAAGACACACACATGATTCACATATCATAAAATAGGAAGAGTGTCTAGATGGTTTACCTAAATAGAAAAAAAAAAAAAAGAAAAGAGGGGACATTAGTGTGTAAAATAGTGAGAGAATTCTTTAAAGGAAAACTTTAAGGGAAGTTATGAAAAAGAGGAGCGAAATTGAGAGTGTTTTGAGAGTTTATGTGTAGAAGGTAAAGTATGAAAAGTGAGAGAATGAGAAGGTATTTATAGAGGGTGTAAAGGAGTAAAGAATGATAAAAAAGAAAAGAAAAGAAAATTGAAGGGGAAAGAGCTTTGGGTGGGTGGGGGGTTGGGGAAGAGGGAAGGAAAAAAAATAAAGAAGAAGTTATGTGAAAAGTAAAATTGATATGTATAAATATAGGTATGTAAGAGTAAGAATAGGGAGGCAAAAGTGATTAATATGAATAGAAGAAAAGAAAAATAAGGAAGAAGTTAGGTGAAAAGTAAAATTGATATGTATAAATATAGATATGTAAGAGTAAGAATAGGGAGGCAAAAGTGATTTATTTGAATAGTGGTGAATAGTGACAAATGGTAAAATGATATGACAATTATGTATTCGCAAAAATTAAGATACGCATAAAATTCAGTCCAACTAACGTTTTTATTATATGATAAAATAAATTGTGGTACTAGAAAAATAATTTAACATTATTTTACTATTAGTTGTTGTTTGATGATATCATCTTAATTTGCATTCCAGGGACCAGGTACAAAAATAATTTCATTTAACTGATGAAATTTTGATTTGATAAATCAATATTGTATTATAGGAAATTATTTCTTATTATTTTATTATAAATATTATAGGGATATATTGACTCAATTTGTGTGTTAGAGATCAAATAGATGACTTGTTTAGCATAAGGTTTATGAGTCAAAGAATTGTCAAATTTTCATTCTGCTTTTTTAGGGTTTGGTATTTAGGGTTTTATATTCTCATTTTACTCATCAGATATTCAGGGTTACCCGACTTATCTAACATTGTCTAATATTTCCAGGACTTGTGATTGGATCGGATCGATTATAAGGTTTATAAGGTTTTAGGGTTGAACCGGATCGATTAGATTGTATTATATAAAGTTGTTTTCACAGTGATACATTTTTGTTAAATTACTTACCTTTAGTGTTTCGGCTTTGCCTAAGTCGTCTGATATCCTAAGGTTATTAATCTTTCTCTGATCTTATTTAAGGTTTTTAGAGTTTAGTTTTTAACTCGGGTTGGTTTTAGGATTCCTATTTCAATGTCATCTCTAGGGTTCTCATCTAAGAGTTCCCAAAAATCTAGTGCTTACACACACGTTTAAAGGAAAAGTTGCTTGCACTTGGTTGCAAAACTAGGTGGAACTCTATATTCAAAATGCTTCATTAGGTAATGAAGTGCAGAAGGGCTCTAACTTATTTGTACAATATTCTACTCGATCCCTCCAATCCTAAAATTGGTCTAATGGAGGATCTAGATTGGAAAATAACACACAGACTTAAAGAGGTCCTAAAGGCATTTATTGGCCTAACATAACATTTATGGGGTTGCTACAACGCCACTAGCAACTGTGTACTTCCCCACCTAGTTGACATATCGGATGTGCTGGGTAACTACTATTGTGATCTTGATCTAGCCACCATTGTGTCTATAATAGTAAATAAGTTCTAGGATTATTTTGTCCCTCTTCCCCTATTCTTCCATGTTACAACAATACTAGATCTATTGTATAGGTTTCGTACAACTAAATCACTCCTTAAGGAATTCTACAAGAATATTAGAGTAACTAATCTTGAATCACAGGTATCTGTATCGTGATCAAACAAATCCATATCCATCCAAATCATAAAGATCCAACAATCACTCACCCAAGGGTTTTTCCAAGAGAAGTAAAGAAATTGCCTAAAGCTACTTCCCAAGAAATCTTTAGTGACATGCTGGTGTACGAGGTACAACTACTTGAGGAAGAAGAACCAAAAGAGGGAGAGGGAAATAAAGGGGATGATTTCAATTTCCTTGGTTGGTGAAAGAAGAGGACACACATGATATGGGTGCTTTTCGTAGTGACACAGGATGTTTGGCTCCTCCGGTTTCAGTGGTTTCATCGAAGTTAGGTTCCAATTCAAGTAGATAGGTCCTTAAATTGTACTGCCATAGGCTAAAGGAGGAGATCATTGAAGCATGTGTATGCTTAGAAGATTGGTCTAATGTCGATGATAGGAAGTAGATAGACCCACACTTTTGGTGATTTGATGATAATGACTTTAGGGAGGGAGGGGTTGTTACTGTCACCATCAGAATTGCAACCGTAAGCATAGACGGAACGATGGGATGAAGGTAAAGGATTCTAGGAAGATATTGATGTGGTATAATATGACATGGATGATGTATGATTGATGACCCCATTTTTTTTTCAATCTCCTTATAATTTTTAAAAGATAAAAAATGTTATTAATAAAATTTATTTTTCCACTTATCTTAATGCATTTAATAATTTCATTTGTTTCATAATTTAAAATTATTCTAGATAAATTAATTAAGTGAGTTTAACATTTAATATAATTTAATTACTATTATAATATTATTTCATAATTTCATTTTTTTTATTTGCTAAAAAAATTTTCAAGTTAATAAGTTAATAGTAATATAAATAAAATTATATTATTTAATATGACAAATAGTTTTAATTAGAATAATAAAACAAGATAAATTATTTATTTAAATATAATTTACAATAAATTAAAAAAAATAAATCACTATATTTTATATTATTATTTAAAAAAAAGAGCCCACATGCTAGTTCGCATATCGTATCATGCGTGCCAGCCCACACATGCTCATGATTTTATCTTTTTCCTTCTTGTGCCTTGCCAAGTCTGCACCTCTATGCTAGCCTTGAAGTGTTGCAGCCCATTTGCAAAGAAATAGTTGTTAGGTTATTTTTTTTCCTTTTTATTAGTTTTCTTATATATTAGATAATGAAGAAACAAATAAAAGTTGGAAGTAGACCAAAGCACATGACTGTCTTCTGCTTTGGGCAACCGAGTCCAGAAGCCACGAGAGAAAGAGAAAAGTGAAAGGAAACAAAGGTATCTTCGAGGTTTTTATATGATGTTATCGTAAATCTTGATGAAATCCGACCTAAAACATGATTATGTAGCAAATTAACATTTAAAATTAATATAAGTCGGATTATTTTTCTAGAAAGAAAGCTTAGGATTTCTTCTAAGATGAATTCTAGAACCTCTATACGATAGATAATCTTAGTTCGTATTGATATTTGCAAGCTTTTCTTCATTGAAAGTATTAAAATAACACTAATTAAGTATTTTAAAAAATTAAAAAGAGCAAAAACCTCCCTCAAACTCTCTCTCTCTTCTCTAATGTTTTTTTTTCCCCAGCCACTGTATTTGGAGCCACTGGCAAACTGCCATTAACAGCCTCCTCTTAATTTCCACTTTTAGAAAAACACCATCTTTTAAGTCTCTTCTTAATCTATAGCACGTGGTATTTGTTGTAAAGCCATCAGCTAGAGAGGACAGCTCTCTTTCTTTGTCTCTCTCTTTTACTTACACACACTCTCTCTCGCCCACATGACACATGAATAGGAATTGACAACAAAAAGGACTAAAAGCAACCTTTTGGCTTCAATTCCCACTAACTACAAAGAAAACCAGCTAGCCCTAGCCCTAACCCACCACCCCCACAACATTTCATCTACCTTAATCTCAAATATGACCCTATCATTGGCAATCTCTTCACGTGGACATCTCGTGATTTAAGTGGGGCTGTGTCCCTGTGGGTACTACTCTCTCTCCCACATGTTTCTCTCTTTCCCTCTCTGATTGACTTTGTATTTGTCAATTGGGAAACAAAGGAGAGAACTTGCATTTTCCAGCTCCACAAAGATTCTTCTATTGTAATTGAAAAAAAAAAAATAAAAAGCCTATGCCTCAAGTGTGACAAGATTCTGCCATACAATCACGCGGACAAGATTCTGCCATACCCGTTTTCCGGGGTGGTACGTGTGCACTAAATCACATACAGTGGCCTATTCTTGTACCCCTATTTAATACGCATTTGGACCCACAATATCTGGATTCCATGCTAAAAGCCAGACACACCTATCACTATCCTCTAGGTTTCTCCCTTTTAAATCCTCCCCTTTACACTGTAGATAGTATTTCCTTTTTTTTTTTTTAACCCCCCTTCCCTATAAAACTATATAAACCAGCTCACACTCATTTCAACACATCTCACCACCTCTAAGGCTATTTCAAGTCTTGTTCCATAAAATTTTAAGGGGGAATAAAAAAAAAAATCAAAAGATACACTGTTGTGATCCTCCTCTCTCATTAATAATAACAAAAAAAGAAAGAGAAGAAAATGGCCGGAGTTTGGATGTTTGAGAACAATGGCGTGATCCGGCTGATTGAGAACCCACAGTCGGATACGCGGAGAAATAAGGTGCTGGTTCATTTGCCATCTGGTGAGGTGGTTTCGTCGTACTCATTCTTAGAGAACATTCTAATGGGTCTAGGATGGGAAAGGTACTATGATGGTGACCCTGATCTCTTCCAATTCCATAAACGCTCTTCCATTGACCTAATTTCTCTTCCAAAAGACTTCTCCAAGTTCTCTTCCGTCAACATGTATGACATCGTCATCAAGAACCCCAACGTCTTCAAAGTTAAAGATAACTAAATTAATTAAATGTACCTAATACTTACCCTTGTTGTTATCTCTGTCCGGCCCGTGTGTGTCGTTCCTTTGTCGTCGTTCTTACCTTATGATCACATTAGCTGTGTCATATATTCTGTCTTCAAGTACTTTTTTTTTATTTTATTTTTTCTACTTTGCTATATCGTATTGGTGTAATGTTGTAGAATTTTAGTTGGTGCATTGTTGTCTATATCAGTAGAACATCCAACGTTTCGTATGTACTTGCATGCTGTGTTTTCTGTTTTGAATGCAGATAAAACGTGCGTTTCTTTCTCATTTTTCAACTAACGCAAAATTATTCAATGCCTAGCTCACGCCTTGTGTATTTATAAGTAGTACATAATGCTAATTATATTTTAATATACCACTCATATAATTATATATTAAAAAATTATTAATAGTTGCTCAATACATGTATATTATATATGATGTGTAATACCCACTTTTTTACTTACAAACAGCAGCCTAACAAGAGTCAAAATAAATGCTGCTTTCGAATGGAGCTGGTTTCATTACATCATAATAAATGATAAGGTAAAATTGCAAAAACACTTCTTAAATTTTATGAGCCATGGATTGATCTCAAGATTTTAAAAAGTGTAATTTTTTACCTTTATAACTATAAATAATTTACAAATATGGACATCTTGTCCTTTTTCTATCAATGTCCTTGTGCAATCCTCCATATATATTTTCCTACAAAAAATACATCTTAAACAGTAAAATTTTTGTATTTTTTTTTTAACCAAAAAATATCACATATCCTTATTTGCAAATTATTTATAGTTATGTATGTCAAAAATCATACTTTTTAAGTTTATGGGATCAATTTGTACTACTTCTAAAATTTAGTGGGTGTTTTTGCATTTTATCCAAAGTAGAAAGTATAAAGGGAAAAAAAAAAAAAACCATGTGCAATCAACTTTTATAAAACCTTTTGATATATAGTCTTTATATGGCACTTACCATGCTATGAGACCTTTCAAATACTACATCCGTACATGCTTATTCAAATGCTTATATTCTGAGCCAAATGAACAAACAAATAAAAAGAAAGAGTAGTACAAGGCAAACATTGCTAAGGTTTTGGAGGGTGATGGTTCGGACCACCACGCCACGAGACAGGAAACGCATGCCCCCATGGACCATAAATGCTTACAAATATTGACAGCGGGAATAAAAAACGTACACTTCTGAAATGCTACAGCCCATCCTGACTGACTTATAGAACTTGAGTTGTGTTCGGAGGATAGGTCGGTGTCAACTTTTGATGAAATTTCACGAATGATATGCAATTGCTAAAAGAGACGGATCGAGTTGTCGCAATCCCACGTGTGAATAGCTTTTCTTAGGTGTGACACAAGAAGGCAACAGACAACAGTATAAAGCTCTCCGGTTTCTGTTTCTGGAGATTAAAAAAAAAAAATTTGAAAATTGAAAATTGTGAATGCTTCAACAAACATGTAACTACTTGCCCGTAGGATAATAAAAACCGGATCAAACTAAACAAATCCATAAAATAAATCATACTTATTTAGTAATTTGATTAAGAAAATTTGAAACCGAACTAAATAATGAATTTGTGATTACTTTAGATAAGTAAACCGAATAGAATTGTTTAAAATAATAATAATAATAAATTCATGTTTGCTAGAACTAATCTTAGCAACTTATAGTTAACCTTTATTTCTTAGTACTTACAAATAGAAATTTTTGAGTTGAAAATAAAGTGTCACACCTTATCTCATCCTTGTAAATCTTGTTTAAATTTTCACGGAAAACTTATTTGTCAAAAAGTTTGTTTTCAAGTGTTTGTAAGGACAAGAGTTCAAGTTGTAGAAATTTCAAAATATTACCCTATATTTCTTGACAATTTTGAAAAGTTTAAGGGGCTAATTTTGTTTTAAATTTTCTTTCATACAAAAGAATTCTAGTCATTGGAAATAAGTTTTAGAAAATATTTGCACAACAAAGAATTGTCAATATTCAAAGTTTAAGAATTCATTTTAACATCGTAACACCACTATGAGCATTCATGTACATGTTTGTAAAATTAAACTTATGAACATTAAATTAACAAAGTGAACTTAAACTACGAAAGTTGACAAGATGAAAATCATAATGTAAACATAATTGAAATAAAAACATGGGAGTCTCAATTTATGATTAAGGCTCCATGGGACTTGAAATAATCTAGTCACCATGTATAATAAATAAAATCAAAGCATAAAGAAATGAAAATGGAAGCCTTAGATTTTTTAAGGCTTCCCGAAACTTGAATTATTACAATCCCCTAAATAAAATCAAGAAAGATGAGAAAAAAAAAAAGGCATAGGAGTCTTAAATTTGTGTCAAGACTCCTAGAGACTTAAATTTGTGTCAGGTCTTATTCTAGCCTCTTTCGGACTTGATATTTGTAAACCAATCCAAAACTAAAATTGAGTAGTCTTGTGAAAATATAGAACATAAAATAAATAGAGTGCATGAAATGAAAAAAAAAAAAAAGTTTTGTTCGTGAGCAGTATGCTTATAATAGTGTAAATACTTACATATACATATTTACATATAGAAAGTTAGATTAGTAAGCATGAATAAAATAACATAAACATAAACAGTAACATGACATTGTATGACATGAACCTAGTATGTTGTCTTATATTTTCATTCCCTAGCATCATGTATCATGAGGGAAAAATGAAAAGGGAATGGGTATTTATAAGTAAAAAAAGAGGGAATTGAAGTGTAAAAATAATTGAAAAAGAAAATAAATTAGAGAGAGAAAAGGGAGATGGGGTTTGACCATGTAAAGGGGGGAGGGGAGAGAGAGAGTGAATTAAAATTAATTTAAAAAGAAAAAATACTAAGAAAAATGTAACAAAATATAGTAGATTAGATGTGGTGTAAGAAAAGGGTACGATTTTTGTAAGAGATGTAAGAAATAGATATAAGAGTAGAGATGTAAGATGTATAAGAAAAAGTGATTGATTTGAATAGTAAAAAATAAGGTGAAGCGACAAATTAGTTACTGATAGAGATAAAATACACGTATATAAACTATAACTAACGTTTTTATAACCCGAAAATTTTTTATCTTATATTATATGAGTATTTTAATATTATTCTGGTATAAATTGTTTGTCAGAACATTTGGTTTGGTTTCCAGTGTCGATGTCCAAATATAGGAATTGATCTCGAAAAGGCTCAAAGCGGTTGAAGTTTTAACAAATCTGATCATTTTAAGACATATACTATATATTCGGTTCGTATTTCAAGTTCATACTATTTTTCTAATTTATTCAATATTTTAGGGTTTTAGAAGCTATCTGAAAGGGTCTGGGGTTTAAGGTTGACTCAGTTTGACTTTTATGGTTTCAATTCTGTTCTCGACTCTAAGGTTTTACATATAAGATTACTGTAAAATTATGGGGGTTTACAATTATAGGGAATTATTTCTTATTATTTTAATATTAGATATTATTTATATATAATGTCTTGATTTGTATGTTAGAGATCAAATAGATGAATTATTTAACATAGGATTTCCAAGTTGAACGATTATCTGATTTTCATTATCTTTTCAAAGGTACATGTTTTCTTAAGATTCAATATTTAGGATCTTTTATTCCCCTTATACTCATTAGATATTTAGGGCCATCTAACTTATCTTACATTACCTAAGGTTTAATCGGTTTGGATGATTCTAGGGTTTCTAGAGTTTAGTGTTAATTTGGGTAAGTTTTTCAGGGTTTTAATTTCAATATTAGCTCTATAGTTCTCATTTGAGAATACTAAAAATCTAGGTATTTACAATGGGTCTCCCAAGTCTAATTTAACACATTAACAACATGACTAGCCTATTGGGCCTAAGCCCAACTCATCTTGATAAGGTCTAAAGCCTCATTAAAGCCCCAATCCTTTTGACTCAAGGAATTAACTATCCACTATTGCATCCAGACGGTACCCGGCCTAGGGTCATTTGACATGTGTCCTCCACTTAAGCTCAACACGGTTACAAGTGGATTAGTGGACTCACCCTATATCCACGATAGCCGTTGTTAATCGTGTACTGACCCGTGATCCCATAATGGACTCAACCACCAAGGATCTGCACAAGGTAGTGTCATTCGGACCCTCTCTCTCTCTCTCTCTCCTCTCTCTCTCTCTTTCTCTCTCTCTCTCTCTCTCTCATACTTATTACCTGCCCTTATGCTAACATGCTTGCTCACTTAAGTATCGAAGAGGCATCACCAAGCCCAGCCTTGACACACCACTAACCATGTTTTATTTTGCAGGCCAAACACGCACAAGGGTCCAATCAAGCAATCTTTTCAACCTTTAGTAGATTTAAATTAATGACATTTGGCGCCATCTGTTGGAAACTTACCCATTCAGCAAATATCTCCATGTTTGTTTACTTCTCAAACTACTTAACCTCAAGCCCCAAAGTCCCTCATTCAACTATGCCACTGTGTTCTATGGGCAAGAAGCCACTCTAGGGTCTTGATCCTAAAGGTGATTCAAATTCTACTTCTAGTCCCCCTTCTCCACAAACAATTGGAGGCTCAAAAGCATGCCCTAATGTTGTCCCCTCCCTGACCATTCTTAGGAGCAAGAATGCTTTAGTAACCTAGAAAAACATGTTGTACCAGATTGTCGAGCGGGAATAGTGAAATGATAAACCATAATAAAGAGGTAGGTGGAATAGCATCTCAAATATTTGGAATTGGGAATTTATGCTTCTTAGCAAAAAGTTAGCAACGTCAAAACTCAGCTATCTCAATTCCTCATTTTAGCATCTCAATTTCCATTACAAGAACAATGTCAAAATGGTCCTTCTCAAGCTTGGGGATATCCTCAAGTGCATTCCAACCTTTGAAATTCTCATACTTAGGAGTTTATAGGGTCAGAAATCATTCAGTGGCATCAACTACTTCTAGAATTCACATTAATGACCCCTCCCTTGTCAACTTAACCATATATCAATGTGAGCATTTAGAGGATTTGATCCTAGAAGAAATGGAAGAGGAAATTAAGGGAATGCTGGAAGTCAAATAAAGCAAAAAGAGTACCCATATGTCAAAAGCGGTAACATTGTCTATCAAGACCTTCTAACTCGTTTGGTGATTGAGGAGTTGTTCCATCCAAGCATGAAATCGCTTACATAGAAGATGTATAATGAAACCATCGATCCAGAAGAGCATTCATGGTGATACAAAGACCAAATATTAGTTTTTGGGGTCAACGACACCATATTTTGATAAATGTTCCCAGGGACACTATAAAAGGCCACCTATCATTAGTATCACCAACTATTGATTAGTTCAATCATAAGTTTTGATGAGCAAGCAATTGTGTTTAAAACACACTTCATGGTCAATCGGCCTTCTAAAAGGGCACCTCATCTTTTTTCCTGATACAATAGAAAAAGGACGAGCCCCTTCAGGACTATGTTACTTGGTTCAACCAAGGCGGAATAAGGAGCTAGGGGAATTGACTCTAGTTTCCTCCCACTGAATCGCTTTCAATAAGAAATATCCTTGACATAAGAGACTTAAGCATTTTACTTGAACCTAGCAAAATGTGCAAGAACCTCGACCGAAGGAACTTTGGTAAGTATTGCCACTAAAAAAATTTTAACTTTAATAACGGTTATTAAATGTCACAAAAACTTAGTATTAGGTCAAAAAAATTTGGTAATGTTTGTTAAATGTTATTAATAAACGTGCGTGTAAAGCAAAAGTTGATAAACTTAAATGCTTTGAATGTTCTTTGGCCTCCGATATTTATACAAGAGCGAGGGAGAGAGAAGCATTGGCGCAAGCTACGGGTGTGATCACAAATGATTTAGAGAACTGAACTTGGTACATGGCATGGTAATAGATGATGCGCAAGGGAGGTCCCCAGGGAAAAAGGAAGATGCCTCTTCACGTGAAATGGATTACGACAGTTCGAATTCATGGTCACTAGCCGCGTGTCCCGAGGGGATGTTTCGTCTAACTGTTCCTACTCTAATGGATGCCTCTCACGTGACCTAAACCCCGATTATTGATCCTATCCCTCCTTGGTGACATCAAAAGCAAACACGTGTCTGTCTAAAGTCTTTGTTGATTTGACGGGGACCATACCACAAAATATTTTTTCTTTTCCAGCTTACCTTACCACAATTGATTTTGAGCTCGATTAAATATCATGGCAGAAGGGTTTTGCATCCAAGATGACGGCCACAAAAAAATTGAAACTTAAGAGGAAGTGCGGACGCCCGTGTAGATATAAAAATGAGGGTAAGCAATCTCGAAGTTGTGAAAAATCATGCAAATAAAGGAGCGGCAAATTACCATAATAGTAAGGATGCTACACATGCACACTCGAAACTTGTGAACTTCTCATATGTGTATAGTTATGTATAGATTCATGACAGCATTAGATTTTTCCCTATTTTTCCTCCTTAATTTGACGATATTTATTCTTTCTTTTTTCAAATATCTCAAGGTCAAAAATTCATACAAAGACAGTCATGCCAAAGATCCAATTAAGGAGTGATGAGCACAAATTTTTAATACAAAAACGCTCAGCTCATTATTATTAAAGGAAAGAAAAAAAAAAAAAAAAAACACAATTCATATGAACCCTTATTGGTGACCCTAAAATCATCATTTAGTTATATCCTCTAGTCTTTAAATATCCGATATGGAAGAAATTAGTTGATTATGGAAAATTAGCCCAAGCTTAGTAAATTGAATGCCTTCTGAGAAGATTACCCTACTTCTCTTTAGGCTCTAATTGTTCATTGTATTTAGGATTTTCCTTACGTTATACTAATCTAGCTTGTTGTTAACTGTCTTAACTTGTAATTAGGTGGGTTTTGAGCTACAATGTTCGTCTATCATAGTGGTCATTTATTGTAGGGAAATGGTGGATTGTAATTGATATCAAAAGAATCATTTTGCTGTTATGCACTAGAATAATGCTTCACAAGACAAAAGTACCTAGCCAAATCACTAATCACAAGGATAGCTAGGATTTATGAAATTGTTGAAATTGCCAACATGTGTGTTATGTTTCAAAGTGAAAAGCTCATTAATTTCTAGTGTTTAAATGTTTTATATGCACAGCCAAGGTTGAATGTTACGGTGAATTCCATGAATTAAATGAAACTAGCTTAGATGCTAGTAAATTTTAGCTAGTAAATTTTATGATGTCACAGATCCAAAGGTAACTGTCTGGAAAGAGGGAAAACTTGGCCATCGAGTAATGGGCCAAAGGCAAGGAAGAGAGCGATTATGCCTTGATTGTAGTTGACCAAGAGTGGTCCTGTGGTAGGAATAGTTCACATTTGAAATTTTCTTTTATTAGTCCATTTTTAAAGTTTTAAAATTTTTGTGTACTTTCCTTCCGTAAGTGGGGTAATGTTTCATTTGTTATGATATTAAAACTATTTACTTTTATATTTATTCTTATTTCGTCTACTAGCTATTAAGGTTTTTTGAGTCTATATAAATAAGTAAGAGATGCAATTATTCAATCAAAATTATGCCATATCGTGAAAGCAAGCTTTTCTTGTAGGAATTAATCCCATGGATGGATCAGTCTTGTATTGATTGTGGTGAAAGTCATATATTGATTACTATAGATTGTCAATCATATTTGATGGCAGAGTTTTCATACCCCAGTTAGCTTGAATTTTTAAATTTTTTTTTTTTGTTCAGCTCATTATGGTATTCTAATTCGCTACAATAAAGTTTATGAATGAAATGACAAATTTGTTCATTTTCAAGGACTATAGCTAGAGTCTTCTTATTCCTTCAATGCAAGAAAACGCCTAATCTTAAATTATAGGGTATTAATTCTACCAACATTTGGAATCAACAGTGCAAATAAACTACACGCTCTGCAAACTCACACAATTAAGAACTCCTTCTTTGAATAAGAAAGAATCTCATTGGCTTATAATAATGTTTGCTATCTTATCTGCTAGTATTTTTACTTGGAGTCAATTTACAAGCTCAACATCACCTCTGTATAGCAACATGCAAATGATATATCGAAACAACTAGCTATGAACCAACTTCCTTAAGATAAAAGTTTGCAACTTTCTTCAGTCTAGGATATGAAAAAAAAAAAATCGACCGAATCATGAACTAAACTAGACTGAGCCAAATTGTATTGAAATTTTTTTATTTTTTTTGAAATGATTTATTCCTGGTTTGGTTCAGTAAAGCATAAACAGTTCAAGGTTCAGTTTGGGACCCTAAACCAAATTGTATGGTTCAAACCAAATCGAACCATTTTACATATTTAAAAAAAATCAAATATATAATTTTTTTCTTTTAATTATTTTCTAAAAATATAATTTTTTAAAATTTTTTACTTAGATTTGTATCATTCTTGATTTTTTATTTATATTTGCCTCTAATGTTCTCCATTCTAAACATTTTTTATTTTTTCACTAATTAATAAACTTCTATTACTATCACAACCCTAAAAAGAGGCCTAAAAGGATAACCTAAAGTTATCATATCACGTGTGGACCTGAAATATAAGAATCATCTTGCAGTCAGAGTTTGCAAGACTCTACTTAGATAATTACTTTGTAAACTTCTAATATATAATTATATGTGTGATAAATAAAGGAAATCAAATTTCCTATAGTTCACCCGAACTGTAGGGAGTCGGTATCCCCCACCAAATAATAAATAAAGATAGATCATCTTCATTTTACAAACTTTAAACTATTATCAACTAAGCTAATTCATGATATAAACTTATGTTACATAAAACAAAATCTTAATACACAAAACAATCTATTTACTTCTTATATCTAACTTTTCTTCTATCTTCAAGGAGTCTTCTCCACACAAGCTTAACCCATTCCCAAAGCTTTAGCCATTCTTGCAACAAAAACTATGGGAGTGTGAGCTAAACCATAGCTTAATGATAACATAACCACACCACACTTCAAATAGATGCCAAACAAGTTTATTAACAAACATATGCAATGCACCCACTCAATCATATGATATGCACTGTTTGGATGATCGGAATCCCATCAATGGAGATTTACACCCTCTCTTAGAGTTGAAGGACCAGCTCAAGAGAATCTAAGAACTAAGGAAGGGGGATTTCTTTTCTCAAATTCCTTTTCATTGCATATTTACTATCAACATAACATCTAACTACTCCTTAGATATAACTAAGAAGGGAGGATTTCCTTTGAAAATCATTTTGTAGAAAAAAACCTCTAACTGCTTCTTAAATATAACTAGAAAGGAAGTTTTCCTTTGAAAATCATTTTGTAGAAAAATAACCTCTAACTACTCCTTAAATATAACTAAGAAAGGAGTTTTACTTTGAAAATCATTTTATTGAAAAATAACCTCTAACTGCTCCTTAAATAAAACTAGGAAGGAAGGATTTCCTTTGAAACTAATTTTAGTGAAACATAGCCCTACTTCTCTTTCTCCTTCGAAAGAACTAAGGAGGGAGAACTTCATTTTGAAACTCTTTGGTTCTCCTTGATACATGCTATTAAAATATCCACCACTTCACCTTAGAACTTTAAAAAACCCCTAAGTATTATCATTCTATGCTAGCCCTCAGTAGGCGACGTCCTTCAAGCCTACTTAGCTCCTGTAGAACTGGCAACTTTATGGTAACCTCACCAGATTCACTGGATTTCCCTAGGCATTACCATAGAATAGGAATGATAATATGTAATGTGCATACTCCATAAATGCTACTACAACTATGCTTTCATGCAATTCAAGATTGTTTAATTTAATGAGTCAGTCAACGTTTGGTCCATTTATTAAAATGACCAATCAATTAACAGACAATCATCAACAATTGCAATTTAAAGATTATGAATAAGGTCTGATCTCTTTCAAATTAGTAAATTATCCATCAAAACAATCAAAAAGCAGCACACAAATACCCAATTCCCTACACATAGCTAATTACATTTATATTAGTACAAATGCAACTAAATTACAAATACAAACAATGTGATAAGGTTGATGTTACCCACAAGCCATGCATGCTAAGCTATAATAATCCCTCAAGGAAAACTAAAGCATCATCCCATCAATCATCCAGTCATCATCAACAATACCATTTGCATCAAATCATCATCCTTCATATCGAAATCTAAACAGAAATAGAATATTGACTAAGGTTATTACAGAAAATAAATAACAAAAGCAAACACACATTTGAAAAACATATTCCTCATATAAATTATGGTTATCACAACATATCATTATAATCCAATTATTAGCTATTAACCCATTTTAACTTAATCCTAACCAAATTGATTAGAATTAATCATTTAATCCAATTACTAAGTCATTTTGATTAAAATTAATCAATCTGATTCATTTTAGCTTACTAAAGTCTATTTAGTCAAGTTGAACTTAATTGATTGACTGAGTTCATTTTATATCTAAGATTCACGTTGACTTAAGTTTATGTTAACTTAATCTTGACCATGTTGATTAAACTTAATCAATCTGATTCATTTTAATTCATTTAAGTTCATTTAGTCAATTTGAATCTAGGTTTATTAGCTAAATCCATTTTTATACATAACCACATACATTTAACAAGCAAATACAATTTTTCAACTTTGTTTGGAATATGCAGTAGCTGGAATCAATCAAAATTTAGGACTTGATAATTTTAGAATTTGAAAAAATATAAAAGTTGCATATCTCTTTTTAAGCTTTTCGTAGCATTTTGAAACACCTCAATCTGAGGTTGGATGAAAAAGTTACAATCAATTTAAGTTAAGTCTATAAGGAAAAAAGGACAAGATGACCCCTGGTTCCATATGGGACATATCAAGGGTGGTGGTGGCCACTAGGCACCTTGTCATGCTCCATATGGGTTCAACACGGGAGACCACCACGCCCTTTGCCACGCCTCGTATGGACCTAGATCACATCCCCAGCTTATGTTACTTCATTTTAGCTGCTTGTCTACTTGTTTTACTCACAAAACTCCATCTACAACATCTTAACAACTCAACTGCTCAACACCATAACTCCCAACATTTCTAACTATCATTACATCTCATCTCTTCAAAATCATCTCATCAATTCCTAGTCCATTAATGAACATATTATGCTTAGGTCTTAAGGTACAAGTTTATATACTACATGTTTACAAGTTTCATCTCACATTTGACTTGTAACTAACAATAACTCATTAGTTACATGCATTTATAACCATCAAAATAAGAAAACAAGCGTACTTACATGTTTTATGCATTTAACTTTCTTATTCTTCACTACTACTACTACTTCATGGTTGTTGTAACTCTTTTCATGCATGCTTCTCATCATCTATTCTCATTTCATATCTAATTTCTCCTTCTAATCTTGTTGAAAGTTGATATTTTGGGTTGATGATTTAAGAAAAAGTAGAGAGGAAAAGAAAAAAGAAACGTATGGGGGAAGGAAGGAAAAAGGAAAGGCAGATTTTTAAGGGAACAGAAGGAAAATATTATTTATATAAAGAGATTCATCAGAATATTAATTAATAGGTTTTGTTCTAAACTTGTCAGATCATTTTCTTAAGTATTAAAAATAATTAGAAGAAACTTTTACGATATATATAAGTAAAATCGATAACTTGAATTGGGAATCTAGTTTAGAAATTTAATTTTATAAAACTTGATATTTAGTTGAGTTTGTGCATAGAAACTAATATTTTTAAATAAGTAGATAAACTCAAAACTTATGAGGATTAAAAATATAGAATTTAGATTAAAGGGGCTATATTTGAGTATTTTATAAATCTAGGTATTTGAACTTAAGAAATTTTTGGATTATTTGTAGTTTAATAGAATTGAGTTTACAAATTAAAATTGGTTGAAATGATAGTGAAAATTGATTTGTTGAAAAAAAAAATCAATTAAAGTAAATAGATAATTTGAAGGAAACAGAGTTCGAATTTGTTAATTATAAAGATTTGAAAATTTTGGTTCATGAAATGAATAATTGAAGTTAACAAAAGATTAGAAAGGGACATTTGAAATCTCAATTTTCAATTAAGTGTATTTACTAACTTGATCATGTTAATCTATCTACTTATAACCTATAATTTAATTTACTTATTTTAAATAAACTATCTAAACTCAATTATTAAATTACATTATAAACAAACTTTCAGATTAATCGTCCATTGGTAGATGACATTATATTAGCTTTGGTTTTCATAATTCAAAAGCTTTCAATCATTTTAAGATTTTATTCTTTTATTCACGTTTTCATTATTTTATTCCAATTAATTTAGACTAAAAGTTTGATATTGTTTTCACTTTCATTGTAATTTTGAAATATTTGGTAATCTATTATTTATTGAGTTTATGTATTATATTTCTACATTCATCATCAGGTTTGTTTGATATTTTTTGTTGTTTTATTCTTTCTTATTATGTTGATTTGGTGTTTCTTGTAATATTTTTGTTTGTATAAAACATCTTAAGATTTATATTATTTAGATATATTACCATAATTTTATGATTATTTATTTACTTATCATTTATTTCTTTGATTATCCAAATGCTTTATTCTATAACTTTGATTATTATTACTTAGTTGAACCTCATTTTCATTATATATATATATATATATATATTTCTTATCTTATCCTTGTTATTTTTTTTAGGGTTTTATCAAGAAGTTATGGAAGAATTTTATCTTGAAACATAATAATCCAGATTTATAAGCGATCATTAATTTATTTATATTTTAATATTTTTAGATTGCAAAAAATTAAGAGTGTTTTCTATGATTTTTCTTAAAACTTCTTCAAAATTTTTATATTACTTTCTTAATGATTATTATTTTTTGAGTTGTATAAATTTGGGTGATTATAATTACTTAGATACTTATTGATTTATATAATTAAAATTGTATTAGTTAAATGTATACAACAAATTAAAATTTGCATCTTATTGGGATAGAGTATAATTATCATTATAGTTCAACATAATTTAAGAGAATAAGAATAGTATATGATTATAATTTTATGGTGGATGTAAATTCTTACCCACTAAAAGTTTTACATGTTTATTTAAATAAATAATTAATTTTAAATATTGTTTTTTATTTTTGCATTGGTTATAAAAAATATGCAACTGAAGACTCTTGATAGAATGTATTTTTATTTAAAGATTAAAAACTCAAACCACAAATCCAACAATTTTTTTTTTCCATTCAAAAAAATTACGAACTAAATCATATGATTTGGTTTGGATTTAAAAAAAAAAAAAAAAAACAAACCATAATATATGGTGTAGTTTGGTTTGGGGGCCAAACTAGACCAACCTGTAGCCCACACTCCTCTACTTCAACCACAGTTCAAACAATCTAAAAGTTGGCACTTGCATTAAAAACAAACTAACAATAAAAATTAAACTAGATAAAAAATTTATAGACATGACATTTTTGTTGATTATTCACAACAAAGGTAGGCAAAAAAAAAAAAAAAAAAAAAAAACGATGACATAGGAGTGGAATACCAACATCGCAATAAGCTCACAACATCATCAAGTCAGCAAGTAAATTGGGTCTAGTTGTTGATCCCAAATGAAATAATGGCAAGAACTGGTAAGTTTAAATGGAAACTTAATCTATAAAACAAAATGATAATGCTAAGTTTAAAATTTTGAAAAAAAAAAGAAAAAGAAAAAGGAACTACTCTTAAAACTCAAAAGTTAACTAAGATATTAGGAACAATAACTGAAAAATTACAAAGTATTAATAGACTCTATATCTAGCTAACAAAATGAGAATGAGAAATTTATTTATTGTCTACTAGCAAAGCAAACAAGATACCGATAAGAATAACTAAAGATGGGGTTCATAACTTTGTGGCTCATTTTCATTTTTATTGGATATGAACTCCAGCATACAGGTTTCAAAAAGGGATATTTAAATTGAGTTTAAAGTACTGGTAATATTTAAAACTATATTTATTAAAAAGCATCATAAGACCGTAGCTACATCAATTGGTGATCATATCTACTTCAATTTGTTGATCATATCTAATTCAATTTGTTGTTGCTAAACAAGTTACAAATCATTGGGCCAAAAAAAAAAAAAAAAAAAACAAGTTACAAATCATCTACTCACCTCTTATGTTGATGATGATTAGCAAACTATATTTTTCAAAACTGAAAGCATTGAGAAAAAGTATAAGAAAATAGAGTTCTAACAAAACTCTTTAGTTTGGAAAAAGAAATCCCATCTCGCTAAAATTGGAAAAAAAAAAAAAAAAACTTTAACTACGTCACAACCTATAGAATTATAAAGCCATTTGTTATACAACTACAAAATAATTTAAAAAGACAAGATACTTCTATTAAACTAAAGTATTTCAATAAGAGAAATAAAGTGAGAATAGAGATTTAAGATTATACAAGCTAAATAAAATAAAACTTCAATAATATTTGTTAATATTAAGATAATCTAGGTGATACGAATCATAGGACCAAAATTAAGTTAGGGGGCTAAAAAATTGGGACATGACATTCAGAGAGGCGGGTTCGAGTAGTTGAGAACCTACCATGGTTTGACTGGCCCTAGTCGATCGGTCTAGGTCAAAATGCAAGCGAGATGCGTGTTTTATACAAATCATGATGGTTTCTTTTGTTCGTGCTGTACAGTTGCTTCCATATTTTCAAATTATGTGATTTCATATTGTTGAGTGCCATTTATATTGAAATGATTTAGACATCAATCATAAGAAATTAAAATTAAATAAAATCAATAAAATCCAATTAGAGTAATGCACGGGATTGGACAACTAATTTTTTTTTTAAATTCCCAAATTTGTCCTAAATTGAAAAGCAATTCAAATATCGAAATAAATTAAATTATAATTTCATAATATTTCTTTAAAAGGAAAGTTTTGTAAGAGAAACCAAAATAATGTCCTTAGAAGTTTTGATTTTGTAAAATTAAGATTTTTCCCCTAACCAAAAACTTACCGATATTAAAAATTTAAAATTATAAATAAATTAGACTTGGTCGATATATTTAAATCATTACTAGCCTAGGCGGTTAATTAAAAACCCTAAACTAATTAAAACAAGCTAAGAGTCTTTCATATGTAAAATTTAGACACATCAAATCATGCCATGTGGCAAAAACCCTAAAGTGATACCCCTTTTTCCCTCGTCTAAAACCCTAATTCTACCCTTTTCCCTCTTCCATATAAATATTCTCCTTCTCTTTTCTACCATGCCCGTTAGAAGACCCTCCCAAAACCCTAAGGTAAATTCTCTAAAATCCTAACTCCTTGTTAGTGCTAAATGAATGGAATTAACAAAAATATAGCACTAATTAACTGATATGGTGTCTTTACATGACAAAAATGGAGAGGATGAAGTAGTGCTAGAAGAGGTAGAAGACCCATCATCACAACAAAATTCGTGTGTAACGTAAGCATGAGGTCTTAAGACATCATAATGTTAATGTTCTAGTATTTTAAGCATGAAAACTGACTTGGGTGAGTTAATACATGTTTGAGGAGTCAATGAGTCAAGAAATCAAGTTTTGGAGTGATTTTGAAGTCTTAAATCCCCTTCCCAGCTGATGCAATTGAAAACTATTGATTAGAATGAGGTAAGACATTAAAACTAACTTATTTTCATAAGATTATAATGGTTTTGAAGTTAGGTCTGCTAATGTAGCAATAAATGGTGTTTTGGGTGTGTCTTATGGTTGAGCTTTGTTGTAAGTTGATGTTAGCAGGGTAAAATGATGAATTCTTGTATGAGCATATTGTAAAATTGTAGAGGAACTACGGTAAAAATGGATGTTGTTGTCAAAACTAGATGATTTAGACTTTAACTTGGATTAATCATGTTTTAACAAATGGAAGATAAAAATAGATAAGTCTAGGCATAAACATAACCTTTAAATACCTTTAAGATCACCAAAATTCAACCCAAAATATGTTTTTGACAAAAATATCAAGCTGAAACACGATATTTCATGAGCCCAGAAAAGCATGGCAAGAACACGAGGTCATGTTCTAACCATGATTCTCTCTGCACCTTTAAAAACACAAAGAGTTGTGTTTTCCAAAAAAGCACGGCATGTACACGACATCGTGTACCTACCCCGTGCTTCTCTTGATTATGAAACCCAAAAGAACATGGGGAGATATATAAAACCATGTTCCCCCCATGCTTCTCTTTGTTCCTAAAAATGCCTTGAAACCCAAAAGAACATTGGGAGATGCATGCAACCGTATTCCCTTTATGCTTCTCTCTGACCCTAAACAAAGAAGAAACATGGGTTGATCGTCCCCCATGTACCAGCCATGCTCTTTGCTAGCCCCCTTTACTCTCTTCGATCTTGGTCTAAAATGAACCAAACTTGATCCAACTTATTCTTTAGACTTAAATAACCTTCTAAGACCTTCAAAATATATATTTAACAAGCTCTAATACCCTATTCATGGTGTACATCCTCCAAACACGTTTAATCCAAATGTCTCACATGAATGGAAGTAATTCATACTTAATAATTAGAGTAGGATACTAAGAACTAAATGAGATTGGTGGACTATGGGAACCTATTCTTGAAAGGTTAAAAATCAAGATCCATAAAGTGTAGCCCACCAAAAGTTGGTTAACCTAAGGCCCAAAACTGAACCTAGTCTACATAATTAACTAGATAACTTGGCTAGATGAAACAAATGACCCTTCAAACATTATCTTTGAGTAGATATGGTTAAATTAAAGTTACCTAGATGTAACAAACAACATAAATGAAAGAAAGGTAATAAAACTTGAACTATTCCCAACTTCAATTGTTAGTAGTTATTGGACATCAAGCTTTAGAAGGGATTTAAAAGCTCAAATCAAATGACAGATATGTAGTAATTGCGTATTGTTTGCTAGGATAGTGTTAATAACCAAACTAAGAATTTAAACTGGACTTAATTGAGTGTTGGTTGCTGTTTAGCCATTTACTCCAAGAGTGGTACCTTTAGACTAGGTTGCGAGTCTGATCACAACTTTGGGATGATGCGATAGTTTAGGCACTTAGGCTATCACAGATGCATGGTTTAGGCTCGGAGAGTAGTCAATAGAGAAATTTTCGAGATCGGGCGGTTGACTAGGAGCAAGTACCAAGTTGTGACAAGTTATATGGCGTAATGGGACCCTATATAAAGAGTCACAATAGACCATACTCATCGATGGCAACCTATGAAGAGATGATCTGGATGAGACTACTTCCTTCTTTTCTTTCCAATATGTTTTGGGAACTTATCGAACCTTCCCCCTCCCCCAGCCCCCTGCACCCCCCAACTTCTTAGATGCATGATCAAACCCTCCCCTTTTTGTTTAGCAGGAGTCATGAGTACTCTTATGTGTGTTGGTATTTTTGGGATGTTGGGAATACTTGTTTGCTAACCTATAACTTAAATAAAGGTAATTTATGCTTGTTACATTGGTCTAGGCATGCATGTATATGTTTGGTTGAGGTGTACTAGGCTTTGCCACTCATTTTTCACTATTTCAGTATCGAGAATGATCATTTCGTAGACCTTCATCGTGACTCTATGGGTTTCGAGTCCGAGGAGTTTAGAGAGTGACTTAAACAGGTTGGGGATCAGGTGGACTTTGAGAACACTTTGGGAATCTTTATTTTTCTTATATTTTTATGGATGATTGTAAACTTTAAGCTATTTTATTACTTTTGAGCCAAGCGCCAAACTTTGTAATCAAGTTGAGCCTTACTCCCCTTTTGTGGTTACTATCTTAAAATGTTTTAGACTTTATGTTTTGTTTTATACTCTTAACTTCTTTTCTATATGTTTTGGATAAGAGGTTCTAAATCTTGCAAAACATCAAACTAATTACAATTTCACATTAACAATTGAATAGTTACCTACCTAAATATCGAAAGCCTTGCACATGTTGCCTAGAGATGTTGTGTGCAGCAAAACAACAATGCCCTTGAGCACATAGGGGCTGGGTCCTTTCATAGATCTTAAGCTAGTAACACACAGACTTCTCAGTAGATGTCGAGTAAAGGATCATTGGTAAACATTTAACTAGCATAATCATTGTTTGTAAAGAGATGAGTATCTTCTTAATCTTTTTGATGGGTTCCTCATATGATGTCTTCTACTTCAACGGGGTCCCTTTCTTCATAAGTTGTAAAGGGTTGGTGATTTCTACTAATACAAGGATGAATCTCTTGATACAAGAGACCTTTTACAAGAACATATTCAAGTTTTTTGAATGAATAAGTGAGGGCATTAACAGTATAACCTCTAACTTTTCTGGAAAGACATCGATCCCTTTTTTGTGAATGGCATATCAAAGGAATTTTCCGAAGGATACTCCGAACATGCACTTCAATGGGTTTAATACACAACTTATAAAGTCAACTCCTTTCCAAAACATTCTTGTAGATGGACCAAATGACCAAGTGCCTACATGGACTTAACGACTACATCATCGATGTAGTCTTTCATGAAATCATGCATTATGTTATGAAAATGTGCAGTCATTGCCCTTTAAAAGTGGCACTCACATTCTTATGCCTAAAAGGCATGACAATCTAATAGAAGTTCCCATTGGTGTTCTGAAAGCAGTAAACTCGACATCTCTAACAGCCATCATGATCTAATTATATCTGCTAAAGCCATTTATAAACAAGAATAGCTCTTGTTATGATGTACCATCTAGTAGCATATTTGTAATATAAAAATAAATAGTTTTATAATGAGGGACAGGGAATGTCATTCATTAAAAGATAAGATGGTAGTATAGTCTCTTTCTAAAACTTACAATATTTATTATAATGTATTTTATTTTCGTAACTCCTAAAACCTTTGCAAACCCTAGAATACTCTTTACTAAAAACTCTCTGGAAAAATCAAGAAGAGATCGATGTGAGTTTTTCTTATTCTTTTACCATTTATAAGAGAGAAACAACACTAAGAGACAAGAGCTATGGTTATCAGGTGTTGAGAGCGATTATGTTTTAGCCTAATAGGGGAATCCACGACAATTTCAATTGGCTTTCACGTTTAGGTTAGGAAGGAGAAGAAGAACAATCGTTGGATTTCATGTAAGCTATATATAAATTGTGCTATTTTGATTATTTTTTACGTTTTTAGAGTTTTGGAGAGAGGTTGATCAAAAATCAAATCTTAAAGAATGATTTTTCATGTTTTAAAAGTTTTGGAGTGAGGTTATTTATAAAAATCAAATCTCTAAGATTTTGAAGCAAGGTGACAAAATATCGGATCTTTAAGAGTTTTGGAGCAATGCTATTGATAAAAGATTGAGTCTTTAGTGAAGGAATATGTAGGAGATTGAATTAGGGTTGATGATAATAATATTAACCTTATTTTCAACAAATTAATGTCTTTAAGATATCCAAGATAAATAAATAACTTAAACATTATAAATAGTTTAATGACCTTACAACTCTTAAGTGTAGATATCTTTCTAATGAATTAGTCTCAAATTTAATGCATGCCTATTATTAGTTTTTTTATTGTAGTGCTTCGGTTTCGGTTGCAACTATCAGTTCAGGTATGAAATACCTTATTTATTGTTTATGCATGTTAGGTACTAGTAACTAAAAGCAGACTAATTAATTATTCAACTATAATAATTGTTCTACTGCTTGTGGTTAGCCAGGCCTAATGGACTGAGAGTACCAATAATGCTAGGGTAGCACCCTGATGATTCTTGTGTGCGTTATCCCTAGTAGAGTCGCACCTAAAAAGTATTCCAGTAGATTAGGTGAAAATGGTTGTAGTTCCAGGGTATTAGGGAGTACCCAATACCCAATATATGTATATACTACTATTTGTTTATTGTGGAGTCATGAGTTACTCCAAGTTTAGGGTTAGACGTAGGTAACCCCATGCTATGTTGGTTATTGGCTTAAAATTAAGATAATAAAAATACGATTACTGGATTAAATGCCACATTGCATGTGATTGTGTGTGATGGTTGTTCATGCGTGTGTACTTGTGGTTATGGCATACTGAGCTTCGCCTTAATCTGTCACGCCCCGAAGGGTACCCTAAACGTGGCAACCTGCCACATATAATATCAAAACTTAAGAATGACCGTCTTGGTCATGCGGAAGTCTTAGTATTACATATAAGGCGTCTAGCACCGTAATAGGAGATGCTTTTGGGAAGTGTGGTCTAAGCAAGTAAAAATGAACATACAAGAATCCAGAAATAAAATAGATCATAATATTAATAACCAAAGTCTATTACATGATTCTTAGGGGCATACCCCTGCTAAATCCCAAAGATCGAAATAGTCTTTACAATATTTAAATATTGCATCAAAGATTTCAAAGGAATTCCAATCTAATTCTTCAAGTAGATTTCCTCCAAAAGCTTTAAAAGAATACTTACGCGGATATGAGAAGACCTCGGGTACAAAAATAGGTATTCTTGATAATGCAAATAACTATAGGGGCATAAGCTTACGGGATTAGTGAGTAAATCCCAAAAATTCATACTTGAAGTAAAATATCAATCAAGTTTATTAGACAAGCAAATTGAATGCATCAAACACATATGCATACAAGACATATGATTTTTCAGGAATCATATGTTGAATGAATTACGCCCTTCGTTCGGGGTTAGGTATTCCGACCAATTACGGCCACAACTTCTTTTTAAAACATTTTTATAGATCTTACCGGCTCCTATACGCCATCAAAAACATGTAGTTATTATAGGCTCCTACTAGCCACCAATTTATGTACTTTTTACCGGCTCCGACTCACCACTTACATGATATACCGATTATGCCTATCACCACTATCATACACTTGTCCCACCAATTGTATAATAGCGAATGCAATGTGACTTAACATATGAAGTACATGCATAATTTCTTAATTAATGTCTAGTCATTATATTTAATTTATTTTAAGTGAGCAACTAATTTCAAACACTTCAATGTAACAATATACATATAAATTTATTACAAGCAATTCATGTTTCGATATACTTAATATTCTTTTAACATATTATCATACAACTTCCATTTTATTTTGCTTAAATTCTAATACAACTAAATTTACAAGCACAATCATAAGTATGAAAAATAAAGAGGAGTAGACTCACTCAGCCATAATGACACTTTTCTTCTAATGGATGAGTCGTTCGGGATTTCCACTAATCGTAATAATCTTCCGGGTATGAACAATCCTCTCGAGATCACCTAATCAAGAAGAATACCCAATATGAGTATTTTTTTATTCTATGGTACTTATCAAAAACTGTGGGATAAGATCGTTAAAATTCGTATAGAGAGTAATTCCAACTTAAAATGGCCATAACTTTGTCATTTTAATTCAGAATCGGGCATATAATATACCGTTTTCTACTTATTTGAAAAGATCTATCCAATTATAAAATTTTTTTATCAAACTATGTATTTGAGCTCCGAAACAATGGTGATCAGATTCACCATGAATTTTGCAAAACTTACTTTTTCTCTTTTTATAAAAACTTGAATCAAAGAGATAGATATTATAATAGTTTGTAAGACCTTTGAAATGTTATATATATATATATATATATTCATTTACTCATGTTAAATGTATGAAATTTATGAAGTTGTCTCAACCATGAATTTTTGGTAAAAGTAAAGTCTTAAAAACTTTGGAAAAGTAAACCTTTTGAAAATTTCTTCTTAGCTAGAAACTTTCTCAAGTTATTTTGAATGAGTATTTTCTTTTCCTTAATTCCATTTCCTTAGTATTTTTTTAAATTTCAAAAGAATGATTTTTATTTTCCAAACTTCTTATAGTTTAGTTTCTAATACTTTTTGAAAGTAGTAATAATTCTATATTTAGAGAAATGATTCTCTAAGTTGTTTATTAATCTTACTTCTTAAGATCATTTTTATTTTTATGAAAGGGGATTTCTTGGTGTTTGTCAAACTAGTCTATTTGAAATTAAAGTATAGATGAAAAGTGAAGTTTAGTAAAACTTTGTTTAATCAAGAATTCCTTTCCATTTTATGACTTTGTAAAGTGTATGCATGTATTATTTAAAAATTCCTATGTTTATAATGAACTCATCTAGATTTCTAGAAAAGATTTGTTAAGATAAATTCCTAATTTTTTATGAAAAATCACTTCAATCATAACAACATTCATTTTTAGATAAGAACTTCTATTTTTAAGAAAACTTTTCCTTCTTTATCTTGTTGGGACAAAATCAAAATGTTCATGCATGATCATGAATATGAAATCAGAGTATTATGAAAACATAAGAAAGACATAATGGGTAATAAAATAAGCAAGGAAAGAAATCTATCAATTATTGGGAACCTTAGCTTCATTAAGGTATCTCGGGACTAAGAATGGACTAGTCCCAAAAGAAAAATAAGAAAAGAAAGCAAATATTGTTTTGACTTGATGAGAACAAGTCTAAGACTAGAGACTAGTCTTAAAATAACATGAAATAAATAAATTAAATTGCATTACTTGGAAGTAAATAAATAACATTGAGCTTATATGCTCTAAAGATTATGTTGGGAATTTACGATCCAAATCTGAATCGTGCAGCGGAAAATCGTTTTTTTTTTTTTAAATTCCCAATCGGATCCAAGCTTTTCAATTAAATCAGAAAGAAAAGGGAATCATGTACCTTTTTTTCTTTTTTCTTTTGATGATGGGATCAAGAAGATGCAGATTACACCAACTCCCTCTATCGGTATCCACGCGAATGAATTGGATCTTCGTGTGTGCTACACGTCGAAAAATTTCGACCTTTGGGAATCCCTCACACTCTCTTTCTAGGTTACGAATTTTTTTCTAAATGACGGCCAGCGTCAGATAATCAAAAAATTAACCTAGTGGAGAATATATATAGTGATATATATAAGGGTTATGTCTTTTCAAATTACCCTAATATATATATATAAGGGTTATGTCTCTTTAAATTATGTAGAAAGACATATATATCCTTATTATCCGAATTTATTTATTTTTTAATTTTAATCTAATTAAAATCGACAAATAAATAATTAATCAATTCCCAATACGATTATCGAAGATCCGTCTTATTAATTCTTTGTGTGTGACCCTGTAGGTTCACTTAAAATTGGTAGTAGCTCTTAAACATTTTTTAGGACTACAAGACATAATTGGTCTCTAGCAAGACATTATGTCTACCCAATTTTAGTGAAGATCGATGATCCGACTTTACCTACTAACAGTTAGTCATTCAGTCCTTTTGTTACACGATATCTTATAATCAAACATAAGGTGTGGATCAAAACACTCTTATATTGTCTAATTACTTATTTCTTGAATCTAGAGTTTGACTGACTTAAACAAATGATATTGATAACTCTTTATCAATTCATTCGAGCATGGCCATGCATTTCTCAGTCTTACTCATCAAGGGGCCTGATAGATATCTCTCTCAAATTAATGAGATGAACAAATCCCTTCACTAACACTCACATTCCTCTATATAACATATTGCATGTCCAAGTTTATTCTTACAATCATCTGATTAAAGATGATGAAGAGATGAATCAAAACATGGAAACTGCTATATAGGAATCCATGGTGCTATTAGGTCAAAGGACTAAAACAACATTGTAAATAAGAATACTTATTGCATTGATCCATACAGTATTCTTATATTTGGTCAATCCAATACAATACACTCCTGTTTGTATCTATGTGCTGAATTGATATCCCATATCCATGATCAGTAAAACTTGATCATCATACAGCAATCATACTAGTCTTAATTCATTATCATTCTACATAATGAGTGACTAGGGATAATTTAGAATAAAGTTATAATTCAGCTTATGGTTCTACTATTAAAGTCACATACTTTAACGACATAAGGTATAACTAAATATTCAAGGAATAACATTACCAAAGTAAATAGGCCAAAAATAACTTTGATAATTAAAATGACTTGATAACAAACATACAAATGATAAAGAATCCATATGGCCTAGGGCACATTACTAGCAATCTCCCACTTGCACTAGGCCTGACTAACAACAAATTTGATGCCTAACGCACAAGTATGACCATCATGCTTAGACTGGGAAAGAGGCTTAGTCAATGGATCAGCAATATTGTCATCTGTGTGTACTCTGCATATCTTGACATCTCCTCTATCGACGATCTCTCGAATGAGATGGTATCGTCTGAGTATGTGTTTGGATCGCTGATGTGATCTTGGTTCCTTAGCCTGTGCAATTGCTCCATTGTTGTCACAATAGAGGGCTACAGGATCTGCAATACTAGGAACAACTCCCAAAGAAGTAATGAACTTCTTGATCCAAACTGCTTCCTTAGCTGCATCTGATGCTGCTATATACTCAGCTTCTGTTGTAGAATCTGCGACTGTGTCCTGTTTGGAACTTTTCCAGCTTACAGCACCTCCATTCAAACAAAACACATAACCATATTGCGATCTGTAATCATCTAAATCGGACTGAAAACTGGCATCCGTGTAACCATTAACAACTAGATCGCCTTCTTGTCCTCCATATGTCAAAACTACATCCTTAATCCTTCGTAAGTACTTTAGAATGTTTTTTACTGCTATCCAGTGACTCTCACATGGATCTGATTGATATCTACTAGTGATGCTTAATGCATAAGCAACATCTGGTCGAGTGCATAACAATGGCATACATGATGGAACCAATACCGAGGCATAAGAATCCTACTCTGTGCTCCCGCTCTTCCTTTGAAGCAGGACATTGAGTCTTACTCAATTTGATTCCATGTGACATTGGTAGGAATCCTCTTTTGGAGTTTTCCATACTAAACCTTTTAAGTACTTTGTCAATGTACGCACTTTGACTTAGGTTAATGATCTTTCTAGATCTATCTCTATAGATCTTGATGCCTAGAATATAGGCAGCTTCACCTAAGTCCTTCATTGAGAAACAATTTCCTAACCATGTTTTTACGGTCTGTAATGTAGGAATATCGTTTCCAATGAGTAATATGTCGTCTACATAAAGCACCAAGAAAACTATTGCGCTCCCACTAACTTTCTTGTAAACAAGGTTCATCTTCATTCTTGACGAAATCAAACTGTTTGATTGCTTCATCAAAACGAAGATTCCAACTCCGAGATGCTTGCTTCAATCCATAAATGGACCTTTGAAGCTTGCAAACTTTATGTGAATTTCCTTGAATGTCAAACCTTCGGGTTGTGTCATGTACACATCCTCGAGAAGGCTTCCATTCAAAAAAACTGTTTTGACATCCATTTTCCATATTTCGTAGTCATAATACGCAGCTATAGCAAGGAGAATTCTAATAGATTTAAGCATGACTACAGGTGAAAAGGTTTCATCATAGTCTATACCATGAGTTTGTTTAAAACTTTTGCGACTAGTCGAGCTTTATATGTATGTACTTTACCATCCATGTCAATTTTCTTTTTGAAAACCCATTTACACCCAATGGTTTTGACACCATCAGGTGGATCAATCAAAGTCCAAACTTGATTATCATACATGGATTGCATTTCCGTTTTCATAGCTGCTAACCATTTCTCAGAGTCAGGGCCCTTTATCGCTTCCTGGTACGACATGGGCTCACTTTGATCTATGAGTATCACATCACGATCGTCAGTAACTAGAAATCCATATCTCAAAGGCTCATGAAGAATCCTACCAGATCTGCGCGGGCCTTCAGCTAGTGGTGCAGGCTCAACAACATTTTGTGAGTCTGATTGAATATCCATCAAAGGTGTTATGTATGTTTGTGGTTCTCGAACTTCTTCGAGTTGTACTTTACTCCCACTAGTTCCTTTAGAGACAAATTCTCTTTCTAGGAAGTGACCGTTACGAGCAACAAACACTTTATTCTCAGATCGGTTGTAGAAGTAGTATCATTTTGTTTCTTTTGGGTATCCCACAAACAAACATTTATTAGATTTGGGTGCCAATTTGTCAGACAATTGACGTTTGACATAAGCATCACAGCCCCATATCTTTAGAAAAGACAAGCTAGGACATTTTCCAGTCCATAATTCATATGGTGTCTTTTCAACTGATTTTGATGGAACTCTATTTAATATGAACGCAGCAGTTTCAAGGGCATATCCCCAAAAGGATATTGGAAGATCTGTCTGACTCATCATCGATCTAACCATATCTAATAAGGTACGATTCCTCCTTTCAGAAACGCCATTCCATTGTGGTGTTCCTGGAGGAGTCAATTGTGAGACTATCCCACAATCCTTAAGATAGTCAGAAAATTCTTGGTTTAAATATTCACCACCTCGATCTGATCGAATGGCCTTAATATTTTTACCAAGTTGATTTTGCACTTCATTTTTGAACATCTTGAACTTTTCAAAAGATTCAGATTTATGCTTCATGAGATACAGATATCCATACCTACTGAAGTCATCAGTGAAAGTAATGAAGTACAAATAACCTCCTCTAGCAGGTGAACTTAATGGTCCGCATACATCTGTATGTATTAGGGCCAATAAGTCAATGGCTCTCTCACCTTGTCCAGTGAAAGGAGCTTTTGTCATCTTACCCATTAAACAAGATTCACATGATTCATATGATTCAAAGTCAAATGAATTCAGAAGTCCATCTTGATGAAGCTTAGATATGCGTTTCTCATTAATGTGTCCCAAGCGACAATGCCAGAAGTAGGTTGGATTCAAATTATTAGATTTGAATCTTTTGGTATTAATGTTATGGATGGACTTATTATCAGAATCATCAAAGTTCAGAACATAGAGACCATTCACTAAATGAGCAAGACCATAAAAGATGTCTCTATGATGGATAGAAATTTATTATTCTCAATAATAAATTTAAAACCATCCTTGTCTAAACAAGAAACTGAAATAATGTTGCAGCTCATAGCTGGCACATAATAACAATTATTTAAAATTAAAATAAGTCCAGAAGGCAAAGTCAATTCAAAAGTTCCTATGGCTAGTGCAGCAACCTTTGCTCCATTTGCCACGCGTAAGTCCACTTCGCCTTTAGTCAACTTTCTACTTTGCTTAGACCCTGCACATTTGCACAAATGTGAGATCCACAGCCAGTATCTAATACCCATGATGCAGAAGTAGATAAATTGATTTGTATGACATAAATACCTGAAGTGGTAGTCTCACTACCCTTCTTCTTTTTCAGATCCTCCAAATATAGCTTGCAATTTCTTTTCCAATGACCCGGTTCATTGCAGAAAAAGCAAATCCCTTCTTTGGGTGGCTTGGCCTTTTTCTGAGATTTGGGCTTTTAGCATTGGTCTGACCTTTTGCTTTTCCCTTTCCCTTACGTTTGCCATTGCCATTCCCTTTTTTCTTCCCTGTCCCGCTTGAACCATCAGAACATTATTGTTTGTCTTAATGTTCTGTTCTGCATTCTTAAGCATCCCATGCAGCTCCATTATAGACGTATCCATTTTGTGCATGTTATAATTCATCACAAACTGGTTATAGCTAGGAGGTAAAGAGCCTAGGATCATATCCGTGGCTAACTCCCTACTAATAGGAGAACCAAGTCTCTCAAGTCTATCAATGTAGCTCTTCATTTTGAGTACATGTGCACTCACTGAGCTACCTGGAGCCATCTTACAAGAATTCAATTCCTGTGTGACTGTAAATCTTTCATGCCTTGCCTGTTCTTGGAACATTTCCTTAAGGTGTACGATCATATCGTACGCCGACTTGTGTTCCATCAGCTTCTGAAGCTCAGGTTCCATGCTAGCAAGCATGATGCAAGTCACATCCATTAAATCCTCTTTATGCTTGTTATAAGCATTTTTCTCGGCTCTTGGAGCATCAGCAGTAGGTTCATTTGGGATTGGCTCATCAATCACATACAACTTCCTTTCGTAGTTAAGAACAATTCTTAAGTTTCGATGCCAATCAAGGAAGTTTGTATTATTTAGTTTATCCTTTTCAATGATTGAACGCAAAGATGCATTGTTTGTTGCCATGATCTACATATAGAAGAATGCAGAGTTAATAATCTTTATTCAAGTCATCTTACATAGTTCCACTATATTATCAAATTAAAACCCTCCAAAATTAATTTGAAGTTACTTTTAAAAACATATAGTGGGTGAAGATCCATATTTGACTAAATATTGAGTCAGCTATGGCATGACACTCAATATTCAGTTAATTAGGTAGGAAACTCATTCCAATTACATCATATGTAATTCTTGTTTACGGGATTGACATTATAAGTACTGGCCTATTAATCCCATTCAATGCCATAGGCCCAAAACCGTTTTGATGGCCTATTTAAGTCTAACCATTACGACATGCAAATAACACTATTATTCACTCCTGTCTAACTAGGATGGTCTTTTGTACCCTGCTTTGGCAGAACCTACAATTGGACAATCTAAGTCTTGACAGGTGTCGAAACATGGAAGGCATTTTATGACTTAGTATTTTGTAAAGGTTTATTTTATCTATATGTTAAAACCTTATCATATTAGATGGATACTAAGCATGTAAATGTGCAAACGTGGTATCACATACATTCACATATATCATCATATATGGTATAACATGCTTATAAAGAAAAAGAGAAAGTGTCATAGTATGGCCCTTAATCTATGTTAATCTTCATAAGCCAATATGAAGATCAACGGTCCAAACCTAAGGTGAGAATCCATAAGCATGGATTTAAAATGATAGAACTCATATCTTCATCATGGTGCTTTGACTTCTCCATCATCATGGGTTCGAAAAGTCTTCATTACATCTTCATGTCTTCATTACAAGATAAAGAAGATACAACAAAACCTACTACTACTAGTAGAATATAAATTACAACAAAAACAAAACGACACGCAGGCCGTATTTATAAAATTACAACCCAAGATGTAAAAGAAAGCAACCTGCCAATCACATAGGTCTTAGGGCCATACTATGCACCATACATTCAACACAACATATATGAAAATCATACATATGGCTTAAAACAATTCAAAACCACTCACATATGTTGACTATCATAATAGTCGAAAAATTGCAGGGGTCAAGGGACTGCAATTTTTTACAAAATTGAGAGTAACAATTTTCTTTACAAAATCGAGTTGTAAGAAAAATTTTCGTCAATGAGAATCCGTAAATTTATGTTCAAAATTGTTAAGGCGTTTGTTCATGTATAGCAGAAATAAAATATAAGAAACCATTCTGCTATCAATTCTCATTGAGAGTAATAAACAAATTTGATAAATAAATCAAATCATAATGTCCTTTAAAATTGCAGATCACTGTTCGTCTAATTGCAGGAGTCAAACATTTGAAAACCGATTTAAAACTATTAAATATGATCTGCACGGTAAGAACATTATCTATTTACTTTTGTAATCCGATTACAAAACAAAACAAAATTCAATTTCGTCCAACGCTGAGAACCCTAAATTCTAATGTAATCACATTACATTGGATCTGTTCTGTAACGAACAAAAATGAAGACATTCGCTACTCATGTCAAACTCTAGATTCTGATGTAATCACATTATATTCAAAATTAATGCGATCATATTATCCAAACCTTTCAACAATTGTACAGAATAAGACGATCCAACATTCAAATATTATCAACATATATTTGTCAGATTTGATGTAATCCGATTACACAAAAAATAATAGCGAAAAGGGTTTCGTAATAAGCATGCATAAAATTGAAATTCAAAATTTCGAATTATATGTCATTACAAGCATGAACAGATCCGAAATCAAATCCCAATGAAACAATTTCAATAAGCATAAAATTATCACATGCATATCTTTAACACGATTTCAAAACTTGTACATGTATCACGCATACATACAGTCTAGAGAACCAATTTAATTGAAATCGCAAGTGGCTTTGATACCACTGTTGGGAATTTACGATCCAAATCTGAATCGTGCAGCGGAAAATCGTTTTTTTTTTTTAAATTCCCAATCGGATCCAAGCGTTTCAATTAAATCAGAAAGAAAAGGGAATCGTGTACCTTTTTTTCTTTTTTCTTTTGATGATGGGATCAAGGAGATGCAGATTACACCAACTCCCTCTACCGGTATCCACGCGAATGAATTGGATCTTCGTGTGTGCTAGCACGTCGAAAATTTCGACCTTTGGGAATCCCTCACACTCTCTTTCTAGGTTACGAATTTTTTTCTAAATGACGGCCAGCGTCAGATAATCAAAAAATTAACCTAGTGGAGAATATATATAGTGATATATATAAGGGTTATGTCTTTTCAAATTACCCTGATATATATAAGGGTTATGTCTTTTCAAATTACCCTGATATATATAAGGTTATGTCTTTTCAAATTACCCTAATATATATAAGGGTTATGTCCCTTTAAATTATGTAGAAAGACATATATATCCTTATTATCCGAATTTATTTATTTGTTAATTTTAATCTAATTAAAATCGACAAATAAATAATTAATCAATTCCCAATACGATTATCGAAGATCCTTCTTATTCATTCTTTGTGTGTGACCCTGTAGGTTCACTTAAAATTGGTAGTAGCTCTTAAACATTTTTTAAGACTACAAGACATAATTGGTCTCTAGCAAGACATTATGTCTACCCAATTTTAGTGAAGTTCGATGATCCGACTTTACCTACTAACAGTTAGTCATTCAGTCCTTTTGTTACACGATATCATATAATCAAACATAAGGTGTGGATCAAAACACTCTTATATTGTCTAATTACTTATTTCTTGAATCTAGAGTTTGACTGACTTAAACAAATGATATTGATAACTCTTTATCAATTCATTCGAGCATGGCCATGCATTTCTCAGTCTTACTCATCAAGGGACCTGATAGATATCTCTCTCACAAATTAATGAGATGAACAAATCCCTTCACTAACACTCACATTCCTCTATATAACATATTGCATGTCCAAGTTTATTCTTACAATCATCCGATTAAAGATGATGAAGAGATGAATCAAAACATGGAAACTGCTATATAGGAATCCATGGTGCCATTAGGTCAAAGGACTAAAACAACATTGTAAATAAGAATACTTATTGCATTGATCCATACAGTATTCTTATAGTTGGTCAATCCAATACAATACACTCCTGTTTGTATCTATGTGCTGAATTGATATCCCATATCCATGATCAGTAAAACTTGATCATCCTACATCAGTCATACTAGTCTTAATTCATTATCATTCTACATAATGAGTACTAGGGATAATTTAGAATAAAGTTATAATTCAGCTTATGGTTCTACTATTAAAGTCACATACTTTAACGACATAAGGTATAACTAAATATTCAAGGAATAACATTACCAAAGTAAATAGGCCAAAAATAACTTTGATAATTAAAATGACTTGATAACAAACATACAAATGATAAAGAATCCATATGGCCTAGGGCACATTACTAGCAGATTATATATATAAGTACATAATTATATCTAGTTACATATATATAAGAGATTAACATAAAATCAATAGTAATAGGAGCAAAAGTAAAATAACAACATAGAAATACATGCATATACTTTCATGAGCAAGAACAATACATGAACATAGTGTAGCTTCCATAACAGTAAGTTTAGGAAACTCACATCATGGTCATATAAAGTTAGAAAACTTGGTAAGAGAAATCTAAAGAAAATTCTCACCTAAAGTGTTTGTAGAAGAAAAAGAAGAGGGTTTTCTAGAGAGAATTTTAGAGAGTTTTGGGATAGAAGTTTAGAGGGGAATTGGAGAGAGTATTGGGAGTGAAATTTGTGAGTAGAAGATGTGTGAATGAAGTGAAAGAGGAGGGGGTACTTATAGGAAATTAGGGAGTGATTTTTGAGTGATTTAATTAAAGAAAAATTGAAAATAAATAGAGGAAGAGAGAGGGGGTGAGGCGCCGGCCATGTAGAGTGTAGGGAGGATAGATTTGAATTTTTTGTAATTTTGTGAATTAAAAGTAATAATATGTGAGATAGATATGATATAAAGTTATGGAAAGGGTAAAAAGTAAAGATAATAGGTTATGGTGTTGTAAGAGTAGGTGTTAGAAAAAGTAGAGATAAAAGAATAGTGTAGAATAGTAATGAATAGTGTAATGTAAAGTAGATGTGACTAATAAAATACCGCTAGTAAGAAAATACATGTATAAATGTGATATTTGTTATTTTAAGTTATCGAAAAATTATGAAACTGATATTTTTGAAATCCTTGTATTAAATCGGTCCCATCGGTGTTATTGGAATATTTTTATTATTCCGGGCTCCGGGACATGCTTTTCGAGAACTAATCTTGTTTGAGTCCGAAGGACATTTGAAATTTGCGAATCTGGTATTTTTATGTTTCCTCAAGTTATTACGAACTATTATCACTAATTATCTCAACTTCGTTTGCTAGGGTTAAGGAATACGGGAATATCAGATCTTAATTCTAGGGTTTGTACTAGACTTGTGTTGATTTTTAGGGTTCCAATTGACTTTTAATTCTAAGATCAAACTTAAAATCAACCGAAAATTTTAGAGGTTTACATAATCTTTTTCATCTTTTTCAAAAGCAATTAGGGAGCTAAAGTGTTCGACCTATCAAGATATGATATTTATGTGGATTACGAAGACAATGATAGTGGACCAGATTATCTAACAGATTAATGATCATTTGAGCGATGAGATGTTTTAAGATTGATGTTTAAGGAACAATGTTTCATGTTCTGGTTTATGTAATGAATCAAGTTTAGTTTTCTCAGTTAAGGTAGGTATGTGTTGGCTTTCAGCTATGCCAATTTATTATAAATTATTTAATTTTGCATTTATGACCATTGATGAGAATATCTATTTATTGTGAGTTTTGACTTTTTAAATGCTATTTGAGAATATTAGCAAGTTTTTATGCCTTTAAGTTTCATCATCTTATTCTGACACATGGTGGGTGATAATGCACTAAGATTAGGGCATTACAATATCATTATTAAGGAGTGGGAAATCATCCTTTAGGCATGCATTGAATCACAAAAATCTATACATATACATGTATTTAACCATTCTTATTTCTCACTAGCACAATATTAGCCAGCCAAGTAAGGTACTTGATTGGCTAAATGAAGCCAACTCGAAGTAGCTTTTCAATCTCCTTTTTTTTTTTTAATATAAACTTCAGTTTTTAGATAAAAGATACGTTATGTTTGCTAGACTAGCTTGACTTAAGCACAATATTCAATCTTTGCAACACTAAAGTAAGATCTAGTTTTTAACAATTTCACTAAGTAGACCTTGATCTTTAGTTATAGGCTCTTGCTGATGAAGAGGGGTCGTGAAGCCTCCCTTGGTCTTGCTATGATTAAGTACGTGAAGGTCCAGTGGACAAATCAAACAGAAAGAGAAGCAAATTGGGAGTTAGAGGAGGAGATGCAAGCCAAGTACCCCGAGCTTTTTAATGAATCAAGTAACTTTCGAGGACAAAAGTTTCTTTTAGGAGGGGAGAGATGTAATATACAAATAAATAATTTATATTGAAGGATAGAAATGTAATAAAGTGTTGTTAAAAGGGTATTTTTGTCGTTGAACAAACGGATTTGGACATGGGGAAGTCACATGACAAAAACTAGATTAATACAATCAAAGCCAACCTTAAAGTTGCTAGCTTTTGATAAAGGACGTCGCCTAAACAAGCACACGTTGACCTATATGTAAACCCTTGAAATTTTTTTAAGTTTATACTTAAATCTTAGAATTTAAGGTCAACCGAAAACCCTAAAAGTCAACAAAAGACTAGAATAAATCCTAATGTTTAGATCCGATAATCCCGTATTCTTAAACCCTAAATAATGTAATTGAAATAATTATGGATAGTATATCGCAATAACATAGAAAAGCTTAAAAATATCAAATTTGTTAATTTTTCATGTATTTCAAATCCAAACGGGATTAACTCTCGAAAATTATGTCTTGGGGCTCGAAATAGTAAAAATATTTCGATAATACCTTAGGTCAGTAATAATACAAAATTTCAAAAATATCAGTTTTGTAATTTTTTGAGAACTAAAAATAATAGATATCACTTTTATACGCTATTTTCTTTACTACCGATATGTTATTAGTCTTGTTTACTATTCATTATCCTATTCTACTATTCATCTATCTCTACTTTATCTTACTACATATTCTTACTACCTATACACCTATTTTTCTACTTTTTACATTTCCAATGCAACTTCACATCTACCATACTTCATATCTTAATTACTTTTATTACAAAACAATAAATAAAATCAATTTCTCTCTCCCTCCCACTCATGGCCGGTGTCTCCCCCTCTCTCTTCAACTCATTTATTTTTTTTTCAATTTATTTTATTACATTTAATTTCCCTCCACAAAACTTTATAAATACTCCTCTCCCTCCATTTCTTTCACACACTTATTTTACATAACGAAAACTCTCCCAAAATTTCTCCACAAATTCCATCTACTAAAACTCTCTTCCATTCAATCTTTCCCAAAATTCTTCACTACACATAAACCATCCATCATTCATTATTACTCACATAATACCACACTCATCTACCATCTTCATTCAACTCAAAAACACTCTTAGGTAAACTTCTACCATTATTCATTTACCCACGTCATGTAACTTAGCATGACCATGCTGTTGTTTCTTGAAACTTACATGAGTTATAGAAGCAACATTGTTGTTTTTCTTGCACATGCTAAGAATTCTAATTTGTTATTTTATTATTATCATATCATGTTGTTATTATTATCATTATGCTCCTAATCTAACTCTATATATATTATTTAGTATATGTATATCCATATATTTTTAAAGTCTAAATGCTCACTAACATCCTCTAACTTACTCTTATTATTTTTGCTTTTTCTTTTCTTTTCTTTTTCTTTTTCTTTTTCTTTTTCTTTTGGGACTAGTCTATTCGGCTTGCCTTGATGAAGCTAAGGCTCCCAATACTTGACCGGGTTACCTTGATGAAGCTAAGGTTCCCAATACTTAATCTTAATATTATGCTCTTATTGATTCATATATATATATATATATATATATATCTATCTTATTATGATATATTGTTTAATTTCTCATGACTTCATATCCATGTTCATGCATGAGCATATTGATATTGTTCAACAAAAATAAAAAAGGGGAATTTTGTCACGCCCCAATGGGTACCCTAAACGTGACAGCCCTCCACACTCAATATTAAACTTAAGTATAACAACCTTAGTCATCCCAAAAGTCTCGATATTGGGTGTAAGGTGTACTTTCACGATCGTAGTGGACCAAACTTTGGATCATGCCATTTAAGCAGTTATGCACAATAGCAATTAAGAAAATACATCATAACAATATAACCGAGGTTTCATAACAACTTATAAAGAGTCTTTACAACATTAAGGGCATTTCCCTATCAGAGATAACTAAGTCCAATAAAGAGTCTATCTTGTAATTATTTTACACTTTTGAAACTTTTCTTGGAATTCCATGTCTACTCCTAACTTGTACTTCTATCCAAAAGATCTTGGCTCGAAAGCATTACCTGGGTAAAATAACCTCTTGGTTCCAACCAAAAGTACGAGAACTACAAAAGATATCTAAAGGATATAAGCTACACGCTTAGTAAGGTTTATTTCCATAATTAAACACTCAACATCCAATATTCAAAGCAAGTTTATTTAGACAACCATAAGAGATGCACAAGCACGTGGGCAAACAATACATATGATTTTTTGGGGAATCATATGTTGAATGGATTTACTCCTCCATTCAGGGTTAGGTGTTTCAGACTGTATAGGCTGCTATCATAAACATAATTCCATGGTAATCTTTATTTTAGTTACTACCTTACTTTCAAAAATTTAATCCAAGTTATTTTTAGTTTATTTCTGAGCCACTACATAGCTGCCAGATATGTTTTTGTCAGGTGTTTTCTCACCGCTATTTAATTCCAGACGACCCTTTGCCGCCTTATAGAATTTACAGACTCTATGAATCTCCTTACTAAGCCTTTGTCCCACCAAAGATATAGTAATAAAAGCAATGAACTCACCCAATGATATGCATGAATCAATTTAATTAAGTACTCATTGTATGCTTAAATATTTTACGGGTGATCATGAAATTTGCAGACAATCATTCTTACTCAAGATCAAACATTCATTATGAACAATCTCACCTCGATACACTTAATCATAAATTTCAACCAAGTATGTAAAGCACATGCATCTTTCCATTTTATCTTTTCCTAATTCTAATGCCATTGATCTTACAAGCAAAATCATAAGTGCATAAATGTAGGAAACAAACTCACTCGGCCATTTGTGCGGATACTTCTAGTTAAGGTAATCATCGGGATACGGGAACTCAGTCTCAACGGCACCTAAACAAGAGAAATACCCAAAATTAGTATTTATTGAAAGTTCTACTTAAACTTGTAATTTTATTCTACTAAGTTCGTCAAAAATCGTATAGAGTAAAATTCCAACTTAAAATGGCCATAACTTGTTCATTTTAACTCGAAATTTCACATATAATATACCTTTCATCTACTCAAAAAGATCTACCTATTTCTAAAGTTATTTTTATCATAAAAAGTCTTTTGGGTCACGAAAAAGGTTCGTATAGAACTATAACAAAAATCTCAACCCTTCAAACTTCATTTTCAAACTTTTCTTGATTCCAAAAATCCTTTAGCAAAAATATAGATACTTATATGGTTGAAAAATCCTTTGAATATTATATATAGACTCATATTGTATGCAAAATTTAATGGTGTTGTCTCAACGATATTTTCTTCGTAAAGCAATTTATCTCATTGGTGTTGAAAACATGAATTTTAACAATTTCTTTTCTAAACGTTTTGAAAGAACTACTATAAACTCCTGGGTTATTATAAATGAGTATATTCTTATTTTGTTTCCCAATTCCTTTTCTAGGATAAGTTAATTTTTTTTTTAACTTTGATTTTCTACAAAATTTTACTTCTAGTGACAAGGAATGAAATTTTCCAAAAATTTTTATTAAGTTGTTGACAACCTATAATAATTTGAGTTGTATATATTTTCCTTAAATAAATAGCTTTGATAAAAAAAGCCTTTTTCTTCTTATATTTTCATTCCTAACTTCTTTAAAAATACATTCTATTTCTAAAACTTGGCCTTTTAAGTCTTTTACAAATTTTACTTGGAAGAAAATCATGCTTCACTATTTTGTTAAGTTTTTTATATTATCTATTGTTCTTTTGCAACTTAACATGTTTATATTCGTTTTATATCTTCGAAAATGGTTTATCATTTAGAAATTTGGCAACCTCTATTTTTCGAAGTGAGATTATAATTTAGTGAGTTGATTTTATCTTGACTTATAAAACTTAGTCTAGTTATTACTTTTTATTATGGAGTTGGTAAAATCCTACAAGTAAGCTTTTTGAGAAAAGGTTACTTATCAAAGAATTATTATTACTAAGTTTTAATAAATTTTATGTGACTTATCATAATAAAAGAAAATGTTTGTTTTTGTTGGTTAACTTCTTTGAGAAATTCATTTTTATTGTCATTTAGGAAAATTCTTGATGAGTTTGAAAAGAAGTTGGAAAAAGAATAATTTTCCTAGGTGTGTGATAGCAAAATCTTGATTTAGTGACAAGGATATATATTAAGAAGGTTTGTTTCATTTTCCTTTGTTAGAGAAAGTTTCCTCTTAATCTTTCTGAAAACAATATCATTATGATTATGCATGTACATAGTATGTAGTATGAAAATATAAGAAAGATATAAGAAGCCAATAATAAGCAAGATAATAATATCAAGTATTGAAAACCTTAGCTTCATCAAAGTAACTCGGTTAAGTATTGGGAGCCTTAGCTTCATCAGGTAACCTAAGACTAAAATAGACTAGTCCCAAAAGAAAAGAAAGAAAATAAAAGCATTAAATAGAACATGAAGAATAATAAAAGCAAGTCAGTAATAGTTAGTGAGCATTTAGGCTCTAAGAAATATATAATATGCATATAGATAATAATATATATAAAGCTATGTTAGGAGCATAATAACAATAATAATAACATAATATTATCATAATAACAAGATAATAAAATCGAAATTTCTTGGCATGTGCAAGAACAAAACATTAACATGTTGTTGCTTCTATAACTCATATGAGTTTTAAGAAACAACGCCATAATCATGCTAAGTTACATGACATGGGTAAAATAAATGGTTGGAAGTTTTACCTATAAGTGTTTTTGTATTGAAAGAAGATGGTAGATGAGTGTGGTATTATGTGGATTGTCATATGTAGTGAGTGGTTTATGTAGAGAAGGAATTTATGAAAGTTTGTTGTAGAAAGTTTTGGTAGAGAGGATTTGTAGAGAGTGGAGTTGTGGAGTAAATTTAAGAGTTTTGTTATGTGAAATGAAGGTGTGAAAGAAGTAGAGGGAGAGGGGGTATATATAGTTGAAGATGGAGGGAATTTGTGTGAAATAAAATAAATTGAAAAGAAAAAAACATTAATGATACAAGGGCGGAGGGGCCCAGCCATTGAAGGAGAGGAGAGAGAGGGATTAAATTTGTAATTTTGTAAGAAAATAATTAATATGTAAGATATGATTTGATATAGATATATTGGAAAGGTAAAAATAAGAAAATAGGTGTATAGGTAGACAAAATAGGTAATAAGAAAAAGTAAAGATAAATGAATAGTAAGATAGAACAATGAATAGTGAACAAGACTAATAAGTTACCGGTAGTAAAAAAATACATATAAAATTGCGATATCTATAATTTTTAGTTATCGAAAAATTACAAAACTGATATTTTTAGATTTCTTATATTATTACGAGTCTAATGATTAACGAAATATTTTTACCATTCGGTGTACCAAGCCACGGTTTTTAAAACCGATCCATTCGAATCTGGAAGACACTAGAAATCAGTGAATCTGATATTTTTATACTCCCATATATTATTTCGAATTATTATAAGCCATTAATTCAATTTCGTTATCTAGGGTTTAAGAGCTCGGGATTGCCGGATCTAAACTCTAGAGTTTGGCATAGATTTTTGTTGACTTAGGGTTTCCGATTAACTTTGGTTGACTTCCGATTCTAAGGTTTGATCCTAAGAATTTCGTAAAATCTAGGGGTTCACAAATTTTCTTAAATAAAGAATACGAGAACTCTTTTTAAAAATAAACTTTTGTCACTTAAGAAATGATTTTTCCAAAAAAAATTTAGGAATCTATCTTAACAAATCTTTTCCAACATCTAGATAAACTCATCACAAGTTTTTAGTAACAATAGAACATAAGAATTTCAACAAATGATACATAAAGTAGATATATCACACATACCCTTTTCAAAACAATAAAATGGAAAAGTTTCCTTTAAAAACTTAAAATTTCAAATTCTTGATTAGCAAAGGTTTCATTAAACTTCCTTGTGAAAATTTCACCAATACTCTAAAATATGAAGGATTAGACAAGTTTTGTAAAATCATTAAGAAAGTTTCTTTTATAGAAATAAAATTTTCTTAGAAAATAAAATTAGTAAACAACTTGGGAAATCATTGTTTAATAAAGTAAAATGGACTTTAGGAAAAGCTAAGGATATGAAAACTTTGATAAATCTTAACCACTACCCAGGAATACTTAGGAGCTATATTTTCAACTCCTAAAAGTTAAGTTAAAAGACTAAAAAAAATTATATTTGGAAGAAATTTGATTACTTCCAAAGATTAAGAAATAGAATTAAAAGAAATACTCACTTAAAATGATTCAAGAAACTTTTCCAACAAACTAAGTGAAAATTTTCAAAGGTTTGCTTTTCTAACTTTTAAGATACCTTGTTCTACAAAAATCATTTTTGAGACAACTTCACTAAATTCATGCATATGAGATGAGTCTATATATATATATATATTCAAAGGATTTTTCCAACTATACTAATATCTATATGTTGGTACAAGTATGTTTGGAGAAAGAAAAGTTTGCAAACTTATGTTTTGAAAACTAAATTTTCATGATGAATCTATACCCTATGGTTTTGGAGCCTAAACGACTTTTTATGATGGAAATAACATGGTATATACTATGCAAAATTCTGAGTTAAAATGAGCAAGTTATACCATTTTAAGTTGGAATTTCCACATATATGAATTTTACTGCAACTAGAGAACAGAATTAGAAATTTTGACTAGAAATTCCATGGAATACTCATTTTTTGGTATTTCCTTTGTTTAGGAAATGAGGACGAAGATGTGCACTACCTCAAGGACTATTACAATTAAGGGAGTATCATCAAACCATGGCTGAGTGAGTCTACTTCCCTTATTTTCATACTTATGATTGTGCTTGTAGCATAGTTGCACTAGACCTAAGAAAGATAAAATTGAATATGCATGTAATCATAATGCAATGAAAGAACTTTAAGTATATCGAGCCATGAATTGCTTATAATGAGTTGTATGTTCCATTAGCATGTTGAAGTGTTTGAAATTGGATGATCATTTGCAAGAAATTGTAATTCAAATGGCTAAACTTTAAATAAAAATTGAGACATGTACTTCATTCGTTGAGTCACATTTCATTTGCTATTATACAATTGGTGGGACAAGAGTATGATAGTAGTGGCTGGCATAACCAGTGGTACCTGTATGTGGCAAGTAGGAGCCGGTAAGATCTACGAATTGATGGTGAGGAGCCAATAAGAACTATATGTTTTTTATGGTATATAGTAGCCGATAAGATCTATGAAAATAGTTTTGAAAGAAATGCTAGCTGTACTTGGCCATAATTCCTAACCTCGAATAAAGGACGTAAGTTCATTCAACATATGATTTTTGGAAAATCATATGTCTTATATGCTCACATGTATGTTGCATTCCACTTGCTTGTTTAATAAACTTGGTTGTTATCTTGTTTTAAGTATGATCATCGAGTTCATTCTCACTAAGCTTGTAAAGCTTACACCCCTATAGATTTTTATATACGTAGGAACATCTGTTCTTATACCCAAGGTCTTACCATATCCGCGTAAGTTTTCTTTTGGAAGCATTTGAACGGCCAGCAAAAGTTGAACAAGAGGCATGCACGTTGGATGGAGTATATCAAGACATTTCCTTATGTCATTCGCTGCAAGCAAGGTAAAGAAAATATTGTTGCTGATGCGCTTTCCCATAGATATTTTTTAATCTCAACACTTGATGCTAAGTTACTTGGTTTTGAACATGTTAAAGAATTATATGCTGTAAACCAAGGTTTTGATGAAACTTATGCTAATTGTGAAATGACTACTTATGGAAAATTCTTTAAACATGATGGTTATCTATTTAGAGAAGATAAGTTGTGCATTCCAGATTGTTCAATAAAGGAGTTGCTAGTGAGGGAAAGTCATAGTGGTGGATTGATGGGTCATTTTGGGGTAGCAAACACTTTAAGTGTTTTGTAGGAACATTTTTGTTAGCCCCAGATGAAAAAGATGTTGAGAAAATTTGTAAGAAGTGTATCACTTGCAAGCAAGCTAAATCCCGAGTACAACCACATGATTTGTACACTCCATTACCTATTCCTAGTGAGCCTTGGGTAGATCTTTCTATGGATTTTATGTTAGTTTTTCCTAGGAGTAAGAATGGTAAGGATTCTGTATTTGTTGTAGTGGAACGATTTTCTAAAATGGCACATTTTATTCCATGCAATAAAACTAATGATTCTTCTCATATTGCAGATCTGTTCTTTAGAGAGGTTGTTCAACTTCATGGTATGCCTAGAACAATTGCATCTAATAGAGATGCAAAGTTCTTAAGTTACTTTTGGAATACCTTGTGGTGTAAGTTAGGGACTAAATTATTATTGTCTACAATTTGTCATCCATAATCTGATAGTCAAACTGAAGTAGTAAATAGAACTTTATCTACTTTGTTAAGGGCTATCATTAAGAAGAACATTAAAACTTGGGAGGAATATTTACGTCATGTGGAATTTGCTTATAACCGTACCATTCATTCTGCTACTAAATATTCACCATTTGAGATCGTGTATGGTTTTGATCCACTGACTGCATTGGATTTGTTGCCTTTACCTGTTTCTGAATTTGTTATTTTAGATGGTAAAAAGAAAGTGGAGTTTGTCAAGTAGATTCATGAAAAGGCCAGAATTAATATTGAGGGGAGGACGGAACAGTACGTCAAGTAAGCTAATAAGGGATAGCATCAGATGGTATTTGAACCCAGTGATTAGGTTTTGCTACATATGTGCAAGGAAAGATTTCTTAAGCAAAGACGCTCCAAGTTGCTTCCACGAGGCGATGGTCCTTTTCAAGTCATAGAGCGCATCAATGACAACGCTTACAAGCTTGACCTACCAGGTGAGTATATTGTAAGCGCTACTTTTAACGTTACTGATCTAAGTCCTTTTGATGCAGGTGATGAAGATTTGAGGACAAATCTTTCTCATGAGGAAGGGAATGATGGAGTCGTGGCAAGAAGAGCAAGATTAGATCAACTTGTGATGCCTCCTGGACCTGCTTCAAGGACTTGAGCTAAACGATTTAAGGAAGCTCTCAATAGGTTGATTCAGAAGGTTCAAGGCGAGGGGATACACTTTCACAACATCCAAACCAAATCCAAGCTGATTAACATCATCAAGGTAAGCTCAGGAATGAATCAAGTTAATTGTCAAGTAGAATGGACCAAAGCTGGCAAGGAAAGCTGCAAGCTTACATTGGAGCACTGCCGGCCCGCATACAAGTGAAGTCGGCCTTGAAAACATTGTCAACGTCCTCCTTTAGTGTGCACCGGCTGAACGCTGCCGGCTTTCATGGCTACGCCGTCGGCGTAGGAGTTAAAGCCACCGATCGAATCTATTTGTCTTAGATTTTTTTGTAATTTGAAGGCCTCCAGCTTATATTAGAAGACAAATTATCTTCTTTCTTTGTCTTTTGGTTTTCTTTGTTTTATTTATAAATACCTATTTGGTTGTATGAAGAAGACAGATTATTATGAATGAAAATTGAGAGTATTTCTCTTAGGTGCTTGAGTAAACTTTTTTTTTGAACTTATCTGATCTAATCCATGGCATTCAACTTTTCAACTTATCAATCTAACTTTCCATATTCGATTGTGGCGTCTCCACTTAATACTAAGGTTTTTATCTCTCTATAGACAACCGGTTGCGGTTTTCATACAAACACGAATGGTCTTAGGAATTGAAATCAAACTTATTAGTATTTGGTTGTGTCAATAGATTGGCATGGTTCATATCAGAGGGGGTAATGAATTTAACTAGCTCCTAGCTTTATCCCTAAGAGAAAAAAGGAACAATCTAAGGCATATTGCATTGTCTAATACCCCATTACTTTTGATTGTAGCACAAATTTGTATAAAGTGTGTCAAGTGAGCATGTGGATCTTTAGAAACTCCCCCACCAAATTGATTCACTTGCACCATTTGAATTAAAGCTGGCTTCAATTCAAAATTGTTTGCATGAATTGTATGTCATCCAATGGATTGTGCAACTCCATCAATCGTAGGCATAAACAATTCCCACATGGGTGAATTAACCTCATTTTCAACAACTCTTTAATTATTCTGTCATACCCCGAGGGTACCCTAATAGTAGTAAACAAGCTACACTTGATTACTATCACTAGTTTACCTTCAGAGAATGACATGTATTCAAACAATAGGATCTTTTGGTTGCTTCGATAAAAAATGACAAATACATGTAACTCATAAATTAGTAAATGACAATCATTTCAGTGCTTAAATATAATATTACAAACTATGATGTCTTTCTAAAAGTCTCTAAACACATAGCTAATAATTTAAATACTAACTAGCTTAGACTAAAAATAAAAGTAAATACTTTATCCCATAGTCTTCCATGAACTTTTAGTCTTGAAGTTCTTATCGAAGCTAAACTCCTGGAAGTGATTAGTCATAGCCTAAGTGTAAACCTGAAAGGACTGTTGAAATGTGAGCGAAACCACGGGCTCAGTGAATAACTAAAACTTACCATATATCAAACAAGTTATTAACAATCATATGAAATGCATCATTCAAGCAAATGCACAAATATAAGCTTGGATAACCCAGAATCCAAAGAAGGATGAAGATTTATGCCCTCTCATCGAGGTTGAAGGAACATAATGCTATGGCCTACCTACCCAGGAGAGACTAAGCGTATAGGAATGCAACAATACTCACTTTAATTATCACTTGAATTTATCATATCTTCAACACTCATTTCCTGTTTTAGCTTTAGAAACTCCACTAAGTGTTAGTCATTTCAAGCAATATCATAAGCAGCATCCTTCATTTGCCACTTAGTTCCTATGGTATCAACAGAAGGTAATCTTGCGATTAACTAATAGCTTCCTTGCTTAGATAAAACAAGCATTACCAGAGATCCGAAACACTAACACGTAGTAGGCTACCACTTACTCAAATGCTGCTTATTCAAATCATGCAATGCATGTTCATTTCAATTATGGTATCGGTAGTTTTTAATCAAGTTTAAGGTAACCAATCATCTCACAGACAAGCAAATGTTATTCAAGCAATATGGTCATACAAAATTTGTTAGTTATTATCATTGAATAGCTTAGCAATTCAACAATTCATATAGCAAACAATTCCCGCAAACCCATATAGCAATTCAGGTTATTATCTTTCATAATGATCAGCTAAGCTATAAGCACACACAATGTAATAAGACTGAGTAACTCACTTGCTTATACTGGCTAGTCATAATAGTCAGCTGGGAAATCTTTATAGTTTCAATATTACCTATTGATATGAATAAAATATTCATCAATAAAACATAAATTATAGAACTAAACTCTTATGAGTATCTAAGTATCCTATATTGGTATTGGGTTTTCTTTCTATTACTATGTTGGTCCTTTAATGAGCCTATGATAATCAATTATTATTTAATATTTATTTTCATTTTACTTTTCTTGATCTTATTAGATATTTATATATTTCTATCAGGTATTTGAAATATTGGTATTTTGTAGGCTTATATTTTATAATTATTATTATTATTTCTATCTATATTTACTGGTTAAAAAAATTCTTGGGGTTTACATATTCTCATTCTCAATGGCTTGATGCAAATCATTTCCATATCTAGACATCGGCACGGAGCAGTTCGAACTGCGAACCGCCCCAAACCATCCCCAATGGTTCCGTACCCAAGAACCGCCCAATCGGGACAGTTATGAACCGCCGAAGGATCCGCTGGAATCGGCGGCTCTTAACAGTTCTTCCATACGGAACCGGCTGTTCAACCAGTTCCGACCCGTCACATATACATATTAAAAAAAAAAAACACAAAACACGGATGGAATTGAAGGAGCGGACTGGGGTGCGTTGTTTGGGGGGGGGGGGAGGCTTAGGGGTGGGGGTGGGGGCCGACCTCCTAAAAAAAAAAAAACATGGTTCACGGTTCGCGTGGAACTGAAACCGGAACCGCCAAAACCAACGGTTCCGTGGAACCGTGAATCGCCCCAGTTCTAGTGTTCCAGTTTGGGTCCAAAACCGACCTGAACCGTACCGATGTCTATCCATATCTATTTCCATTTCCACTAGCTTGATTCTGATTGATTCCAGGATCCTTAACTTCACCAACCCCTCTTGGGTTCACATTCTCATTTCTAGTACTCATGCTTGATGATTCCGATCTAGTTTCTGTCACTCTAGTGGGTAACTTCTGAAGAATCTCTCTGATTTTCCTTAAATTCTGATGTACCGGTCTTTCAGGTTCTTGATCAAAATCAACTAGATCAGTAGGACAACTTTAGGTCATAAACTTGTAACAAAAAAAAAAATCAGAGTTTAGTAAAATTAATATGAGGACAATAATTAAAAATAAATAAAAAGTTAGATTAACAACAATTAGGTTTTTCTTAGTATTGCTAACTGTCCCTTGCAACGGCGCCAAAACTGGGTTCCACTATTCTTGACCGAGTTTAATAAATTAATAACCTATAATCTTTTTCCTATAATATGGTCAATGTTAGGCAAGTGCACCTATCAATTGTAGTATAGGAATGGATTATATAGTCGTATTTCTCAAGGTCGTCAACATGTACTATTACCCACCTTCTTAATTATTATTTAGCAAATTAAATTGATTCAGGATTTGATAACTAAATAATTCTCCACCAAAACTATGTTATAACATGAATTTACAAATAAAATTTGACTTAACAATTAACAATTTAGACTCGTTTCACCAATTATTTAACATATACTACAATTTCATTAATTGTTGAGTCATTCCTAACTGCAGGATTCCAATTATTAGTTCAATAACTCTCTTGAGTTTATTAAACCCTAATTCTAGCTGTATCTACTAAATCTCTTCCTAGTTAATAGCCAACTAAAACTGCATACAAACATGATCCCAAGATGATTATCCAATTAAATGTAGAAAATTCCACAGCCCTATCTTTAGACATCATGGGCAATCTTTCTCTATAGCTTAGATATATTCAATGGGTAGATTTCTCAATCATATCCCGTGGAAATCTGATCTAATCCTCAGTCGTACACTACATAGAATTAGAGTACATTAATACACTATAGAAATTAGGAAATCCAACAACATTAGGCATTCAATTCATTAAAATACATGCTAACATATGGCTACATGAGCTCTAACAATTACTCTCACATAATGTAGACGAAACAACATATATTGGAAAAAGTAAGAAGAAAGAATAGGTAAACAACCCGTAATAATTGAAAAAAACTTCAAGATCTTGTACAATACACTTGTTACACGAGTAAAGTAACAAAAATGATAAGATGTAACACAAGTGGTTACAAGAGAAAAATATGAGTGGTGTGTGAGAATGGTCAATGATCTATTACAATGGTTAGTTTTTCGTCTTGCAATGGTTGGGATGTTCCTCCAATAAATACATTTGATAAGTGAAGAGAGGTGTTCATTGGGCTTCATTCCTCTTCCAAAAGGCACTTAAATTCTGAAAATGTGCAAAAATGAGCGAATTGTAACTATCATAATGGTCGTTATCTTCACTAGACTAATTATTTGAGGATGATCATGACCGTCATCTTCTCGGATGATAATCTCCTTATGCAATTACGGCCGAAATACACAGGTGACCAAGTGCTACAATTTGTTGCCCTATCCATCACGGTGGTTACCTACTCTGTGGCTCCATTCGATCTTTCAATACCGGCCGTAACCAATCTTCCCAAAATATTCTAGATAAGATAACACCATAATGTTGGTCATGATCTTCTCTGTTGACTATTGCTTCTCATCTTTCCTCTCCTCCTGGTCGTAGTCACTTATAAATATCCTTCCTAAGAAGATCCCCATCTAGCCTACGATCGTGACGTTGGTCGTAATCCCCATGTCTTCTTTAAATCCCTATGCCCCGACTATTACAAGCTTCCTAGATAGGTTAGAGGATATCACAACCATGATAGTGCCTTTTTTACTTGTTTAACTTCGATTCTTGTTGATTTTGATCCAGTATTTGATGTTTTCCCTATTTATGCCTGAAATGAATATATTTACTATTTAAGTACCAATTATCTTTAAGTTAAACAAGAATCAGAGCATATGGGCCAAGGGAGAAAGTATCTATCTCGGACGTAATGAAGAAAGGCAAGCTCGGTTAACTACAATGATTCGAGAGGCCACTTTCCCAAGGAATGAGGATGCAACAAATTTCCCAACTATGAGGAATATCGAGTTGGACACCGAAGCTTTGGATTGCCGACTTCGAAAGAATGTGTATGTGCAGAATGAGTATTCGATTGGCCGAAGAAGGATGCCATGGGAATCCACCCATCATCGAGCCATTAAAGAAGAAACCCAGTAGGACCATGTGATGACCCCTAAAAGTGACGACAGTGTCGGAATGTCGAACCAAGTAAGGGAGCTCACAAGAGAAAGGAGAAGGGATATAGCAAGGTATTTAAGCCCATTTATGGGCAAGAGGCATAGAGGATCGTCAAGCCGTAATCCAGGTGATGCACGATCCCCATAGGCCAAAAGAAGGAAAGAGGAAGGAAGAATGCGGAAGAAAGAAAGAAGGGAGGAAGCTAGAAGGAAGATTAAGCACCCCATAAGTCCGACAGCAGATTTTGTAATCAAGACCCAGACTATTAGGTCACATAGTTTAGCTTTTGTTTGATGAGTGTTATGTTGTGTTTTCTTTATGAAATGTTGTTTCATGCATTTTGTAACCTTTTATTTCAATTGTAAGGGTCTTGAACCCGCTATCTATTTCCTTATTGAATGAAGTTATCATTTTGAAAATTTCGGTTTAGTGATTTTGTATTTCTCTTGATTATTTTCATGGCTCTTTATTCCAAGTTTTGTGAGTATTTGTATTTGTTCAATTTCTATGATTTTCGATAACACCGGCTTAAAACTTAATAAAGCTATGCTACAAAACCTCACAATCCCCCAAATGTTGAACCTCAAGTGAATCTGCAAGCCGTTTTCAACCAGTTCACTTCAAATGATGGAAGCTTTTAGACAAAATAACCCAACACAGGCGCCAACTCCGCCGCAACCTACACCACACGCATCTATGGAAGTACCTATCCCGGGAGATGCGCAACCCCAAACTGTGCCTTTACCAACATACCCACCCCTCATACCATATAGGAACTTGTTACCTGATTTCATCAAAAGCAATCATTATTTTGATAGAGCCTTTGGAAAGCCAAAGGAGGCTGAAGACTGGCTAGCTCATACCGAGAGGTTTTCAATACCTATGAAGTGCTACAAACCTTAAGGATCACCTTTGGTACCTACATGCTTCGCCTTAATGCTCAAATTTGGTGGGAATCCAAGAAACGAGAATTGATACCCCTAGTTACATAAGAAACGTTTTGCTTAGAATTTTTAGAGAACTACTTTCCTAGAAGTCTGTGAGTACAATATAGTGTCAATTTCTTACAAATTGTTCAAGGAGGAGAATTGTGGAAAATTATGAGACTGTGTTTAGTAGATTGCTCCAATATGCACCTGACTCTTACAAGTACAGTAAGGAGTTGAAGGGGTAAATGTTTATGAATGGTTTGAACAAGGATTTACGAGTCAAGTTGGTGGAATTTGACATCAGATCTTTTTAGGAATTAGTAGAAAGAGCTCAAATTGGTGAAGAAGCAAAGAGGGGAAAAGCAAAAATATTCGAGAAAGGAGTGCCAATCTTCAAGAGGAAGTTTCAAAGGGCGACCGTTCTGCGGAACTACAAAAGAGGATCAAGTTTTTCAACAACTTCAAAAATGGCGCTAGCAATGGAAATTTTGCACGGAGACCCATAATCTGTTAGAAGTGCAAAGGGACCCATTACCCCAAGAGATGTCCACAATTAAAAGGAAAGTGTCACTTTTGTGGAGGCCCAAACCACAGAATGACAAGATGTTCAAAGAAGTCAACCAACACGTACTATGTATGTAAGCAAGTGGGCATTTTGCTAAGGAATGTCCACAAAAGAAGGAAGTTCAGACTAGATTCTCTAGAGGACCTGCACCATTGAAGATCAAAAACAGGATTAGAGGCAAAAATTAATCTGGAACCATTATGCCCGAATTCCGGATTTACAACATGGAAGGTCAATGGATGTGTGAAGAAATTAGTAAAGAGGAAGGATGCGAGTTTGACGCCAAGGAGATGAAAGCTACAACAACGGCCTAGTTATAGGTTAACCTTAATCTTAAGTTATCTTTTTGCTTGTTTTAAGTATCTTTATATGTGATCAAATCCATAGCAATAGAATCTCGATACCTTTGTAGCCTAAAGCTCTAGATAAGTATAGAGTATTATACTTGATCTAATAGTGATTAGTGCACGTATCTAGCAAGACTTGCTTATGACCTATTCGATACCAAAGTCATCCATTCGTTTATTACCCTTATCTTTAATTGAAAGACCAATTCACCTATAGTCACCACCTTTGATAGCTCTAGAGCAAAGATACCCACAAGTAATAACCACCCGAGAAATGACAAAGGAATATCATACCCTATGTTAGGCGATCTAATTTGGTGGAAGAAAATCAAGTGCGATGTGAACTTGGTATGAGTTGATTGGAATGCGCCTGTGTTGCATTGGAATGTCAAGAGAAGAAGATGCACCCTAGAGATATAAACGAAGAAGATGTAGATTTTAAAAGGGATATGCCATCGTAAGGAATCAAAGGCTAAGTTCACTCAAGTTGATATCCAAAAAGGAAAAACACGAAAAAGATAGACCGACAAGTTAATGCGATGGATAATGAAAGGAAAGCTGAAGGTGAAAGAATGATTAATGGTTCAATCATCCAAGTATTATGCCATAAGGAGCACCGGGTTAGTTTGATAAGAGGAAGTGAATCAGTGAAGCTATGAATCGACCACCAAGAACCTAATAAGATCAAGAATGAGTACCCCTTTTTTCTAGAACCCAGGGATCTATTCGATTGGATGCATGGAGCAAGCAATCTTTCTGGTGTTTACCTAAGATCTAAATACCAACAGTTAAGAGTGAAGCCAGGGAGCATGCGAAAGGCTACTTTTCCAAACTTGTTAAGGAAATTACAAATTTTAGTTAATGGATACACTTGTTGATCTCAAGGAATTGATGGATCAGGTGTACAAGCCTTGTTGGATGAGTATGTTCTTGTGTTTATGGAAAATACCCTCATATACTCAAAGACACCTGAGTGACATAAGGAACCTCCATGGATGATGCTACAAATGATAAGAGAGTACAAGTTGCATGAACGAATTGTTTAGTGTGACTTCTGGATGGATTGGATTTCTTTCTTGAGGAAGGCATCCCAATAAAACCAAGAAGATACAAGAGGTAGTCGAACGGAGAACCACCAAGGATAGTGATGGAAGCAAGAAATTTCTTGAGTCTAGCCAATTATTATTGGAAGATACATAGAAGACTTTTCCTAAATAATCAAGACGTCGACACAGATAACTTAAAAGAACAAGAAGTTCTCATGGACAAAGATACGAGACCTACACCAAATGTAAAGTCTCATAAAACCATTCATTCAAAAGAAGTTGAAAGCTCAATGAGAAAAGTGGCTAGAGTTTTTAAAAGATTATGATCTTGGTATCAACTAATACCCCAAAGAATAAAAGTTTTAGTCGACGCCCTAAGTTGAAGAATCATGATGAAGTCGCCGCTCTACCTGCCAACAAGAGGAGTTGATCAAAGGATTTGAGGAACAAGTATTCATTGGATAAAATGAAGGAATAAGGATTTCCAATTCAAATTTGGAACCAACCTTGATAAGGACAAATCAAGGAAGCCCAACGTTGTAATAAAGCCTTCCCAATGATAAGAGTTTAGAAAGGGGAAAAGTTTAAAGTTTAATAACGAAAATAGGAATAAAAGAAAGATCATGCGATAAGGAGTTATGAAGAAGAAAAGCTCGTAATTGTAAGGAAAACCCATGAAACCTTATATGGACAAAGTATAGATCACTGTTGTTTGAAATAATATGGAGAAGTTGGTTTTGGACCAAGTCCATTTAAGAAGAAGTAAGTAAAGTCCAAGATATTCAACGAGGAATGAAAGAAGCCCGAATTGACCAAGGGAATTGGGTGAAACAGAGATAACGAGTCCTCAAGTTTGACATGATGACCGCGTGTGCTTAAAAGACAAAACTCATAAAGAGTATACATCAAGTACGAACTCAAGGATACCTAAGACCCGTTGAACCTCTAGCATTTTTCAGAAAGATGGAAATTTGGCTTTCATATGATTGGACTATCAAGAACACCACAAGGCCTATGTTTTGGTAATATGGAAATTGAAAATATTAGACTGAATATGGAGGAATTATCCCTATGCGAAGGTCGCTTGGGAAACCAAAGATTGGATTCGACTAAGATACCAACGTGTTCAAAGATTCGAGAGTGCAATCCAAGTTTTGAGGACAAAATTTTCTTTAAGAGGGGTAGGTTGTAAACCCCAAGATTTTTATACCAAGTTTAAGCTCAAACCCTAGGATCGGAAGTCAACCAGAAACCCTAAAGTCAACAAAACATATATTAAACCCTAGAATTTAGATCCGGCAATCCCGCGCTCTTAAACCCTACATAATGAAATTGAGATAATGATTTGTAACAGTTCGTAATAATATAGGGAAGCTTAAAAATATCAGATTCGCCAATTTCTGATGTATTTCGGATCTAAGCTGGATTAGTCTTCGAAAACCGTGCCTCGATACACCAGACAGTAAAAATATTCTGATGACACCGTTACATTTGCAATAATCCAAAAATCAGTTTCTTAATTTTTTAGTAACTAAAAATTATAAATATCACATTTATACGCGCATTTTTTTTACTACAGGTAAATTATTTGTTTTGTTTACTATTCATTGTACTTCTCTACTATTCATTACTATTCATCTATCTCTACTTTTTCTTACTACCTATACACCTATTTTATTACTTTTTACATTTCCAATATATCTTATATCAAATCATATCTTACATATTACTTACTTTTTATTACAAATACAAACTAAAACAAATTTTCTCCCCTATCTCCTTAGAACTAGTGCCCCATCTCTCTCTCTCTCTCTATTTATTTTTCTTTTTCAATTTATTTATTAGACACAATTTTCCTCCATCTTCAACTATAAATACCCTATTTCCCTCCACTTCTTTCACGCACTTATTTTACATAACAAAACTCTCTCAAAATTTCTCCATAAATTCTCTCTACACAATTCCTCTCTACCAAAACTCTTTTCAACCAATCTTTTTCAAAATCCTTCTCTATACATAAACCATCTACCCACATAATAGTACACTCATCATCTTCTTCCTTCAACATAAACACACTTAGGTAAAACTTCCTACCATTATTTTTTTTTTTCCATGTCATGTAACTTAGCATGACCATGGTGTTGTTTCCTAAGAGCTCATATGAGTTATGGAAGCAACAACATGTTCATGTTTTGTTCTTGCACATGCCAAGAATTTCGATTTTATAATTTTGTTATTATTATGATACTATGTTATTATTATTTTTATTATGCTCCTAACTTAACTATGTATATATATTATTACCTATATGTATATCAATATATTTCTTAGAGCCTAAATGATCACTAAATCTCTAACAAGCTTATTATTATTGCTCTTATTATTGCTTTTCTTTTCTTTCTTTTTCTTTTCTTTTCTTTCTTTTTCTTTTTTTTTGGGGATTAGTCTATTCTTAGTCCCAAGTTGCCTTGATGAAACTAAGGCTCCCAATATGTCACGCCCCAATGGGTACCCTAAACGTGGCAGTCCACCACACTCAATATTAAAGCTTAAGTATGACAACCTTAGTCATTCCAAAAGCTTTTATATTAAGTGTAAGGCTTACTTTCACAATTTTTAGAGGACCATATATGGAATTATGTAGCTTAAGGAGATATAAAAACATGTTAAGAAAAGAAGAATCACAACAATTATTTGTCCATGGCATAAATTTTACCAACTTAGGGACAGCTTACTAATCTATTATATACATATTAACATGCTAATGCTCAGCTACTCTTTATTCAGAATTCTAATATACAAGAGGGATTACCTGCCCACAGGGTCCACGTGGCCTTAACCATAGGTACGGGAACTGCAAAAGATATCTATCGGGGTATAAGCTACTAGGCTTAGTGAGTAATTCCCAAAATTCATACTCGAAGTAAATTATCAATCAAGTTGGTTATTCAAACGTATGAAATGCAACAACCACGTGAGCATACAAGACATATGACTTTCCGGGAATCATATGTTGAATGAATTTACGCCCTTCATTCGGGGTTGGGTATTCAGGCCAATTACAGCCACCACTTTTAAAACACTTTTATAGGTCTTACCGGCTCCTATACGCCATCAAAAATTTTGTAGTTATTACAGGCTCCTACTAGCCACGAAAAACTTGTAGTTATTACAGGCTCCTACTAGCCATCAATTTAAGTAGTTCTTACCGGCTCCTACTCGCCACTTACATGATATACCGGTTATGTCTACCACCACTATTATACACTTGTCCCACCAATTGTATAGTAGCGAATGCAATGTGACTCAACATATGAAGTGCATGAATAATTTCTTTAATTAAAGTCTAGTAGTTACATTTAACTTCTTTCAAGTGATCAACCAATTTCAAACAATTCAAGATATTAATGTACATACAACTTTATTACAAACAATTGAGTTTCGATATACTTAGTATTCCTTCAACATATTATCATACACTTCTTTTTGAGTTTGCTTAGATTCTAGTGCAACTAATTTTACAAGCACAAGCAAGAGTATGAAAAATAACGGGGAAATAACTCACGATGCCATTGCCGTCTATTTCTCTTAAGCGGATGAGTCGTTCACACACTCCACTAAATCGTAATAGTCCTCGGGGTGAAGAAATCCTTCCTCGGGATCACCTAACCAAAGAAAATACCCATAATGAGTTTTTCTTGAAGATTTTCTTGAATTTTTGACAAAACAATGTCAAAGAACGTCAAAGTTCGTATAAAAGAATGTTCCAACTTAAAACGGCCATAACTTGGTCATTTTAGCTCGGAATCGCGCATATAATATACCGATTTCTATCTACTCGAAAAGATCTACCCATTTCTAAAATTATTTCCCACAAACAAAGCCATATAGGCTTCGAAAAAGTGGCGACAAAATTCACCACGGATTTCCAAGTAAAAACAACTTTGGTTCAAGAAATCAAAATTCTTTTGATAAATACTTAGTTATCTATATAGTTGAAAAATTCTCTTTTTATAACTATATAACTCATATTTAAGCATGTTCAAGTGTCTTGTTGTCCAATTATTTTTCTTAAGTAAAACAATGTCGGATTGAAGCTTTTCGGAATTTGTTTTTGTAAATTTCTTTGAAATGAATACCTTGTTTTCTTTATTTTCTAAAAACGTTTTATGTTGGTTTCATTTATCTTTTTCTAAGTGACTTTTGAAAATAAAATTTTCTACTTTCTAAGTTACACTAATAATATTTTTGAAGTTTTCTAGAAAATATTCTTTTCTTCATTTTCTTGCGTAAATTCCTTTGTTTACTTGTTTTGGCAAAAATCTTTACTTGATATTTCTCATTCTTTTTCTCATGTCTCCCATTTCCAAAAACAATTACCCATGCATGAAAATTTGGTTTCCTTATAAAAACAAAGTGGAACAATTAAGGACTTTTTGTAGAAAAACTAATTTCTATAATCTTATTAACTTTTTCTTGTAACTTGAAAAGTGAAAATTTTATTCTTTTCAAACCATAAATTTTCTTTGCCTATTTGCAAGGTCTTTACTTAAAAATTTCCTTAGTCATCCATCTTATTTTCTTTCTTTATGAAAAGAATCATTTTTGTCAACAAAATATTTTCTTTTGAAAAACAAAGTAGAGTAACAAAGATTTAACTAGCTTTTAAGTAAAAATAGTTTCTAAATTCATAGTGAATTCTTTTTGTAACTTGAAAATGAAAGTTTATTTTTGTTATCTTATATTTTTATGTTTCACATAAACTTATTCCTAAGTGACAAAAAGTCTTCTTTTATTTCATTATCTTTAGAAAATAAAACTTTTGGACAACAATTTAAATGAACATGATTATGAGAATAATAATAAACAAAATAACATAAATAATAAAATCAAGTATTGGAGTGTTAGCTTTTTCAAGGCTTCCGGGACTAAGAAATAAACTAGTCCCATAATGAAATAAAATGAAAGAAGAAAAGCTTGTTTTGACTTGATGAGGACAAGTCTAAAACTAGAGACTAGTCTTAATTTTAACAAGGAATGAATAAATAAATTGCAATGGAAAGGTAAATAAATTGCTTTGCATGAACTAAATAAATTGCAAGTAAGCTTATATGCTCTAAAGAATATGTATATAGTTATCTAGATATAGTAGACAGTTATGAACATAAAAGAGACATAATGAACATAAGAAAAACATAATGAATATATAGAGGAAACATGAACATAAAGGAATTGTGGTTATGAACAAAAACAAAGTATGAACCTATTGTTGCTTTCTTAACCTTCATGGTTTTAGAAAACATACACTAAGCTCATACTAAGTAGATGAACATGGAGACTTCTTGAAGAACTTTTACCTAAAGAAGATGAGCTTAAAGAGAACTTCTTGAAGAGCTTCTTGGAGAGAAATTCTAGAGAGATTTTGAGAGAGTAATTTTAGTGTAGAAGTGGTGTGAAAGAAGTGAAAGAGAAGGGGGGTATTTATAGGATGAGGAGTGATTTTTGTGTGATTTAAAATAAATGCAAAATTGGAACAAATTGAGGGCAAGAGAGAGAGGGGCGCCGGCCATTGCATGGGGAGGGATTTGATTTAATTTTTGACTTTTTGGAAAGATAAAAGATGTAATATGTAAGGTAGATGTGATATAAAGTTATGGGAAAGGTAAAAAGTTAAGATAATAGGTTATGTAGAGTGTAAGAGTAGGTGTAAGAAAAAGTAGAGATAAAAGAATAGTGTAGAATAGTAATGAATAGTGTAATGTAAAGTAGATATGACAATTAAAGTACCGGTAGTAAGAAAATACGCGTATAATAGCTATATCTGTTATTTTTACTTACCGAAAAATTATGAAACTGATATTTTTGGAAAACTTATATTTTTACGAGTCTAACGGTGTATTCGGAATATTTTTACTATTCCGGGCCTCCGGACACGTTTTTCGAGAACTGTGTCCGATCGGGTTCAAAGGACATCCGAAATTCGCGAAACCGAAACTTTTATAAAACCTATGGTTATTACGAACTATTCTAGCTAATTATCCCAACTTCGTTTTTCCGGGCCAAAGAAAACGGCAATGCCGGATTTAAATTGATACGGTAAACTAGGGTTTTATTGACCTTTAGGGTTTCGTTTGACTTCCGGTTAGGGTTTTGTGCTAAACCAATTCCGAAAATTTTAGGGGTTTACACAATACTTGACCGGGATACCTTGATGAAGCTAAGGTTCCCAATATTTGATCTTATTATTTTGCTTCTTATATTTTTCACCTTTTGCATATTACATACTCATATACATGCGTCATCATAATAATATTGTTTCAACAAAATTTAAAGTGGAATTTTTTAATAAAGGAAAATTAAACCAAACTCTTTTAATATATATACCCTTGTCACTAAATCAAGATTTTGCTACCAAACACATAGAAAAATTATTTTACAACTTCTTTTCAAACTCATCAAGTTTTTTCTTAAATGACGATGAAGATGATTTTATCAAAGAAATTAGCTAAGGAAATAAAAACTATCCTTTCATGATAAATCACATGAAGTTTATTAAAACTTAGTATTAATAATTCTTTGATAAGCAAATTTTTCTCAAAAAGCTTACTTGTAGAATTCTTACCAACTCCATAATAAAAACCAAGAACTATACTAGTTTTCAAAGTTAAGATAAAATCAACTCACTAATTTATAAATCCACTTAGAAAAATAAAGGTTGCTAAGCTTCTAAATAATAAACCCATTTTCAAAGAAATAAAAAGAATATAAACATGATAAGTTCCAAAAAAATGGATATTACCAACAACTTAAGAAAATATTGAAACATAATTTCCTTCCAAGTAAAATTGGTAAAAGACTTAAAAGACCAAGTTTTAGAAATAAAATTTATTTTTAAATAAGTTAGGAAAAAAAATATAAGAAGAAAAAGACTTGTTTATCAAAACCATTTTTAAAAGGAAAATATATACAACTCAAATTATTATAGGTTATCAACAACCTAATAACAATTTTGGAAACCTAATTTTTATTACAAGAAAAAATTTGTAGAAGACCAAAGTTAAGAAAAAATTAATTTATTTTGGAAAAGAAATTGGAAAAAAGATAAGAGTATACTCAATTATAATAACCTAAGAAATTATAAAGTTTTTCCAAAACACTTAAAAAAGAAATTGTTAAGATTCAAGTTTTCCACACCATAAGATAAATTGTTTTGCGAAAAAAATAATCGTTGAGACAACACCATTAAATTTTCTACAATATGAGTCTATATATATATATAATATTCAAAGGATTTTTTAATCATATGAAAATCTATATTTTTCCCAAAGGATTTTTTTAGATAAAGAAAAGTTTGGAAAAATTTTGTTTTAAATACTGGGATTTTCGTGGAGATTCTGTACTGACCTTGTTCGTGACCCAAAAGATTTTTTATGATAAAACTAACCTTAGAAATAGATGGGTCTTTTCGGGTAGGTACAAAATAGTATATAATATGTGAAATTTTGAGTTAAAATGAGCAAGTTATGGTCATTTTAAGTTGGGATTTCACCCTATACGATTTTTGACGAACTTAGTGAAATAGAATTAGCAAGTTTGAGTAGAACTTCCAAGAGATACTCATTTTGGGTATTTATCTTGTATAGGTGATGTGGAGACCGAGTTTCCATATCCAAAAGATTACTTTGACTAGAAGTTTCAGGGCAAATGGTCGAGTGAGTTTATTTCTTATATTTTTGCACTTATGCTTTTGCTTGTAAATTGTCATTAGAATAAGGAAAAGATAAAATGGGAAGATGCATGTGCCTTACTTCTATGATTGAAATTACGTTTAAGTATATCAAGGCACAAGTTGTTCATAATGAATGTTTTATCTAGTATACGAATGATTATTTGCGAATTCTATGATCACCCATAAAATATTTAATGATGCTATGAGTATTTAATGAATTTGATTCATGCATATCATTGGATGAGTTCATTTCATTTATTACTATACCCTTGGTGGGACAAAGGTATAGTAAGGAGATTCATAGAACCCGTAAGATCTATAAATCGGCGATGGATCGCCCGAGTTAAATTATGGTGAATATAACACCTAAATAAAATATGTTTTACAGCTGGGTAATAGCTCGAATAAAACTACAAAGGAATTATATTTATAAAAATTGGTCTATTCGATCTAGAACCCCTAACCCTTAAATAGAGGGGTAAATCCATTCAACATATGATTCCTGAAAAATCGTACGTATTGTTTGCTCACGTGCTTGTGCATCTCATATGGTCGTTTAAATAAACTTGTTTGATTATTGGTTGTTGGGTATTTAACTGTGGAAATAATACTCACTAAGTGCATAACTTATACCCTCTTAGATATCTCTTGCAGTACTCATATCTTTGGTTAGAGCCCAATGAATACTTCAACCAGGTAATACCTTTTGGAGCCAAGAGTTTTTTGTTAGAATTCAAGAATTAGAAGTAGAAATAGATTTCCAAGTTGAAATTCAAAATGTAAACGAACTTTGACAGAATTAGATGTTTTATAGGGGGATGCCCCCTCAAAGCTTGTAAGACTCCTTATTTATCTTTTAAGAACCTTGATTTAATTGTTATGATTTACTTTCTTAATTGTTATGATGAATAACTACTTAAATGGCTTAATCAAAAGTTTGGTCCACTACGATTGTGAAAGTATGCGTTACACCCGATATCGAGACTCTTGGGATGACTAAAGTTGTCATACTTAAGTCTTGATATTAAGTGTGGCGGGCTATCACGTTTAGGATATCCTTTAGGGTGTGACATATTAGGTTCACCAAATGGCATCAAAGAGGTTATGTATCACCATGGTGGACTGGAATTGAGCAATGTCATCTTTAGGTGTTGTTGGTTCCATCATAAGATTTTAAGCTCAAAAATCAAGTTCTAGTAAGGAGTACCTTTGACTAGATTTCTGTTGCAAAGGGCGTTTTCCCTAGAATCGCCTTGGGTGAGGACCCATTCCCAAAACTTTCTTTAATAGTAATAGCCTTCTCATCATGTTTTTAATCTTTTCCAAGGCACGCTCCATCTCTGAGTTGGATGGGCTTCCGTAGCAAGGAATGCCAGCACTTGGTCCTTACGAGCTTTGGTTAAGCCAGCACCTGTGCAGCCTATTTTCAAAGATGTTCGTGTTGGGGGTTACGATGTCCGCTACTCTCGCGAGGTGTAAGAGGTAGTTCTTCAGGCTCTTGGAAGCAGTAGGTCTTCCATACACATTTGGAGTTAGTTTTGAACTATAAGATTGAGATCTTATAGAGTTGCTAATCCGCAGTGGGGTCGAGGTACGTTAACGATTTCTCCTGAAGGAGGCTTCATAACGTCACAAGGGTAACCTAGTCAAAGAGTCGCCTGTTGTGCACTGGAAGCATGTTCCTCCTGTAAGTCCCTCAAGCCCTCAAGCTTCGTGATCTTAGCTTGGAGCAAGGCATTGGAGCACTCGTTCTCAGCATTCTTACAAGCAAGTTGTCTACACAGGTATTCAAGCTCCAAGATACGTCTTGGGTCCAGGAAACTAGCATTGCCTATAATAGGTGGTTTTAGGTCTTGAGGCCAGTAATTTTTGTCGAAGCAACTGCTAGTTGAGTAGAGGTTGGGTCTAGCGAGTTTTTACTCTGTTAGGGTCTCAGCATTGTTGATATCAATAGTCACTTTTATTGGTTTGGGTTCCTGATTTTCTGATAAATTAAGGTTTAAAAGTTATTTAAGTAAAGAAGATGAGAGGAGAGGATCAAGAAGGTTTCCCACAAACTACGCCAAGTGTTGCAAAGCTAATTTTGCTGGTAAAGATTGGCTCCCGTAAACAAAAAAGAGCAGTTAGAGGTGTGGAAGGGTTACTCGATGTGACTATTTCAATGCTTAAGTTAGTCCATGAGTCATTCCTTACCAAAAGAATATTCACTAGTGTAAAAAACTCTCTCCCCTCTCCATAGAGGGATTGACTATTTATAGTTTAAGGTCATACTAGAATGGGGTCCACCCAATCTTTTTCTATCAAGATGAATCTTCACTTGGTAACTCCCCTAACACACAAAGTGACAGAGTATCCAAGCTAAAGGAGTTGTGGTTGCACATCATGTGGTTGAGCTGGTGATGTGCCTCCTAGCCTCAAGTCGAGATGAAGAATCATAGAGGTCAGGGGGAGTCGAGGTCCGAGGTTGAGCTCTTTAGCTCTCTTTGCAACCAAGTTAGTGGCGAGCTCAGTTGCCCTTTGTTAGGCCATGGCTTCGAGGTGTCACTGGCTGCAAGCCCTTCACATGTTGAGCCATAATGTTTTCTTGGGTCTCCCTAGGCTCTCCGATGGTGTGTAAGCAACGGTGGGCTGAGTAAGCCCTGGCCTATTTTCCACCATCAATAAAAATAAATAAGTAGTTTAAATACCTAAAGAAAAGTACCACTTAGACCCTATTTGATAAGTTATCACGATTTGTTTAATAGGAAAAGCATTTTTCTGTTAATTTAATTTGGTGACAAGAGAGTATTCAACACTACTATGCACCACAAATTTCCACTTTCAATTATGTGGTTTGTCTTCAATATATTTATATTACTATTGAAGTGCCCTATTCTTATTATACTAGTGTATATGTAAATTTAGATTTATATCTCATAGTTATTATAAATATATAATCTACATTAAATGTTGGACTTGTTTATATATCAATATAATATATGTGTTATATATATACTCTACATGCTATATATTTGTATTATATAATTTATACAGTGTAATGTCATTCATATAATTTACATGTTAATATAAATATGTTATATATAATCTATATATTGAAATAAGCACACTCTTGTATTGCTTATTCATTTTATATAATAAGTGAACTATAACACATAAATCTATGAAACATATAGAACATTTATTTGTAATATTTATATTCTATATATGCTATGTAAGTTATACCCATTAACACATATATTACAAATATATGTTATGTAAATTAAGTGATATAGATTACAATATATTATATATTCCTTTTTATGTTATACCTTACACGAAATTGATATTATATATATTTACTATATAGGTTATGTATCTTTGTATAATATGTAAAATCTACAAAGTTACATATATAATATATAGTTTAATATAGATATATAATATTAATGTTAATACACATTTATATAACATATTCATTCAATGCATTATCACCTATTTATAACATTTAAATATACATTTATAACCCATGACACACGTTATACATAATTTATAGATATTATGATAAATTAAAAGTTATATTAAATTCAATATCACATACCAATTTAAATACATTTATCATCATCGTCATCATCGTTAGTTCATCTTTTAGTTTATAACTATTACTTTATTAGTAATACTAATGAAATGTTATTATTTTGAAATAATGTCACAAATGGTGCTTGAACTTTAGCAAAATATGCAATTAGGTATTTGAACTTTAAAATTGATCAATTTAATACCTAAACTTTGAAATTGATTATTTTGGTGCCTAAAAGAACTTGACAACCATACTATTGGTATGCACGAAAAGTTCTTTTAGATACTATATTGATTAATTTTAAAGTCTAGATACCTAATTGTATTTTTTGTCAAAGTTCAAGTACCATTTGAGACATTAACCCAAAAAAATTTTGACACTAAAACATCCCTAATAATTTTTTTATAATATTTAAACATTATAAAAGTAAATTATATGTTCTATAAAAAAAATAAAATCCTTTACATAATGTTTTAAATCTATAATAGAAACTATGTATGACTTTGAAAGTACTAATTTTTTAGAGATTGAATTTATCATTTATAGCTATCATAGGACCAATATATACAAATTTATTAAATAGTAATAACTAATCTAAAGTCTATATTAATAGTCAATAATATTTACATCAACGCATATTAATAAAACTTAAGGAATACTTTGATTTTCAACCTAATTCAAAAGCAAAAGATGAATCACAATAAATCTAAATTATTTCTAAACTATCAAGACTAATTAAAAAAGGGACTTTTCAAAGAATAGACTAGTTCTTGTATTTGTTGGCAAAATATCAAAACCTTACACAACCTAACTTGATGGCTTGTAATGATAACCCTTAGTCAAATGTATGATCTTATACATCAAATGAGTAGAACAACACAAATCGGCCTTCTATTGCATGAATCAAATCAACTGAAATACATAATTAAAATAGTCTTAGCATGAAAAAGCTAAAAGGAAAAAAAAACACTAAAATGAAAAACAAAACTCATAAAGAAAAATATTTTTTTTTTTTCACTAATAACTAATTGCAAACAAAAAAAAAAGGAGGGAAATCTTAGGACATGGACGAAATAGCATAATAAGAATATGAGAAAATAAAATATAAGGCATGAAGATAGACCATTACAATAAAGAGCAAGTACTATACCAAATCTAGTAAGTGATGACTGATTTTGAGATATATGAAATCCCCCAGTCTTTTACATAACCAAACTCTTAGTAATTGTCAAATTTGATAATAAAATTCTATAGATTTTTAAAAAAAATCACGAAAATCACTCCCATTTTTTCCCGTGAGTTTGAGACAACCACGTATAATTAATTCAATTCAAAATTGATCTATGAAAAGGTATTTAATGGGACTTACCAACATTCTACATGATACAAAATTCAAATGGACTACTTGACCATGACAACAAACAATATATATGTATATAATAATATATATAATAGTAAATAATATTTAATTGCTATCTTTATATAAATTCATAAAGGCGATTCGATGTATTTGAGAAAATAATTATAACTACTCTTAATTTTAAATTTATAAAAAAACATATAACCCGTAGAAGCAAAAATCATCTAACTAACTTATAAGATTGAAAAATATTTCAAACTTAAAGAAGTAAATTAATTGTTGTAAAAGTGTAACTTAAAAGCCTTAAATTATTTACTACCCCTAAGATGATCTACATTACTTAATTAATCATACACTTATACTAACAAATATGATGTGCATGACATATAATACACACATATATATAATGATTTAATTGCAACCATAATGATAATTGTAAGTAATAGCATATCACAATCACCAAGATTATTTGGATATACTACAGTAAATAACTAGTAGAATTATTTTGTCATATAAGACTAGTATAATAAGTTAAGTCCTACACAATATTAAACAATTTATTATATCCATATGTTAAAACAATTATGATAACATAATAATATTAATTACATAAGATCAAAATTATGATATTACTAATACTATGTTATAATAATTATAGAATTATCATGTTGTAATTACATTATAACTAATAGCATAATATTAGTGAACTATTATAATAGTATCGTTGTAATTTAACATTTATGATTATAAGAAATATTATTTATCTTATCACTATAACTTATAGTATAATATAGTGTTAATGTTATGAATGATACTTGAATTTTGACAAAATATGCATATAGATACTTGAACTTTGAATTGATCAATTTAGTACTTAAACTTTCAAATTGATCAATTTAGTGTCTAAAATGACTTTTCATGCATACCAATAATGCCTTGGTCAAGTTTATCGGCTGCTAAATTGATCAATTTCAAAGTTCAAGTATCTAATTACATATTTTGTCAAAGTTTAAGTACAATTTGTGATATTATCCCCAATTTTTTATTTTTAAAATATCTTTAATAATGACTAAAACATCAAAAAAAATTATAACTTTTAAAAATCACTAAATGTATCAATTTATGACACTTTATCACATAATATCTACCAGATTGTTACAGATAAATGATGTTTAAACATCACCTATATTCGATTAATAATAACGTTTAAATGTTATTTAATCTTATCTTTTTGTGACATTTTATACATTATGTCAAATGTATAGTTATAATAATAACATCGCTAATTATTTGTTATTAGTAAACTTTTAAATGTCACTCATCACAAAATGTATATTGCAAAAAATAATAGGTGATGTCTAAAAACTAATGAACTAAATATATAAACGTCACAAATTATTCAACGTTGTTAAACATCAAATTTATCGTCCTTTATCAAGCCAGGTGCCGAGGACCATCAATGTCCCTTAGTTAAGGTGAGCTAGTAAACCTGACTTGTGGAGTACACACGTACTCTCATCAACTAGGTAAGTTATAGATAGTTATCTAACAGTTACAGGTCAAATTTCAAGTTCAAATATTTATAATATTCTCTTACAAGATAGTTTATAAGTTAGTGCAACTCATGTCTATAGTTCTTAATAAAAAAATTATCGAAATACTAATTAAATAAAATTAATTATAAAATTATCAATTTTATATCGCATTTAGAAAATACAATTTCCAATATAAAACATATATAGCGAATTCTTGTTCATGCGATATGTGCAAACTTTATACCAATGCTATATCGCATTGGTGAAGTGTGATTCACGATGGGGCTCCTTTATATTATAAATATATATGTAGTAAATTACACTAGAATATTACAATATTTGAAGATAGACTATAAACTTGTAAAAATTTCGGTTAATTTTAAGATTGATCTTAGAATTAAAAGTCAACCAGAATCCTAAAGGTCAACAAAGTCTAGTACAAACCCTAGAATTTAGATCCAACATTCCAGTATTCTTTAGCCTTAGAAAACGAAGTTGAGTTAATTAGTGATAATAGTTCGTAATATCTTGAGGAAACATAAAAATATCAGATTCACAAAATTCGAGTGTCCTTCGAACTCAAACGGGATCAATTCTCGAAAAGCGTATCCTGGAGCTCGGAATAATAAAAATATTCTGATAACACCGTTAGGACCAATTTAAAACAAGGATTTCAAGAATATCAATTTCGTAATTTTTTTATAACTAAAAATAACATATATCGCATTTATACGTGTATTTTCTTACTACCGGTATTTTATTAGTCACATCTACTTTACATTACACTATTTATTACTACTCTGCACTATTTATCTATCTCTACTTTTTCTAACACCTACTCTTACAACACCATAACCTATTATCTTTACTTTTACCTTTCACATAACCTGTATATCATATCTATCTTACATATTATTACTTTTAATACACAAAATTACAAAAAAAAATCAAATCTCTCTCCCCTTACACCCTACATGGCCGGCGCAACTCCTCTCTCTCTTCCTCTTATTTTTTTTTTAAATTTTCTTTAATTAAATCACCAAAAAATCACTCCCCATTTTCCTATAAATACCATCCCCCCCCCCAGCCCCCCCCCCCCCCCCCGCCCCCCCACCCCCCCCCCCCCCCCCCCCCCCCCCCCCCCCCCCCCCCCCCCATTACTTTCCCAAAGCTCTCTCCAATTCCCCTCTCATATACCTTCCCAAAACTCTCTCAAAATCTCCTCTCAAACCCTCTTATACTACAAACACTACCACAATTTTTACTTTAGGTAAGAATTTTCTTTAAAACTTTCTTACTATGTTATGTAACTTCACATGACCATGTGTGGGTTTCCTAAACCTAATGTTATAGAAGTTACACTATGTTCATGTATTGTTCTTGCTAATGAATATGTGTTCATATATTTCTATGCTGTTATTTTATTTTTGCATTGATTTTATGTTAATCTCTTATATATATAACTAGATATAATTATGTACTTATATATAATCTTTAGAGCATATAAGCTCATTATTATTTATTTACTTCCAAGTTATACAATTTATTTATTTATTTATTACATGTTATTTTAAGACTAGTCTCTGGTCTTAGACTTGTCCTCATCAAATCGAAACAATATTTGCTTTTTTTTTCTTATTTCTTTTGGGACTAGTCCATTATTAGTCTCGGGATACTTTGATGAAGTTAAGGTTCCCAATACTTGACATATTTCTTTACTTGCTTATTTCATTATTTATTATGACTTTTTTATGTTTTCATAATTTTATATTCATGATCATGCATGAACATATTGATTTTGTCTCAACAAGATAAAAAATAAAAAAATTTCTTAAAATAGAAGTTCTTCTCCAAAAATAAATGTTGTCATGAAGGAAATAATTTTTCATAAAAACTTAGGAATTTATCTTAACAAATCTAGAAATCTAGAGGAATTCATCATAAATTTTAAATAACCAAAGAACATAGAATTTTTTCTTCAATACATACATACACTTTAAAAAGTCATAAAATGGAAAAGAATTCTTGTTTAAGCAAAAGTTTTACTAAACTTCACTTTTCATCAATACTTTGAATTTCAACTAAACTAGTTTGACAAACACCAAGAATTTCCTTTCATAAAAATAGAATGACCTTAAGGAACAAGATTAATAAACAACTTAGGAAATCATTTCTTTAAATGTAAGAAAATATAGAATTATTACTACTTTCAAAAAGTATTAGAAACGAAGCTATAAGAAAAGTGAAAATCATTCTTTGAAAATTTAAAAGACTAAGGAAATGGAATTAAGGAAAAATACTCATTTAAATAACTTGAGAAATTTTCTAGAAAGCTAAAGAAGAAATTTTCAAAAGTTTTAGAAGACTTTACTTTTACCAAAAATTTATGGTTGAGACAACTTCATTAATTTCATGCATTTAACATGAGTCAATGAATATATATAATATATATATATATATATATACATTTCAAAGGTCTTTCAAACCATTATAATATCTATATCTTTGATACAAGTTTTTATAAAAAAAGAAAAAAGTAAGTTTTGCAAAATTCGTGGTGAATCTGATCACCATTGTTTCAGAGCTCAAATGACTTAGTTCGATAAAAATAGTTTTAGAATTGGATAGATCTTTTCAAATAGGTGAAAATGGTATATTATATGCACAATTCCGAGTTAAAATGACCAAGTTATGGCCATTTTAAGTTGGAATTACCCTCTATACAAATTTTAACGATCTTATGGCATAGTTTTTGAAAAGTACCGTAGAATCAACAAGAAATACTTATTAAGGGTATTCTTCTTGATTAGGTGATCCCGAGGAAGAGTGTACGTATCCAGAAGATTATTACGATTAGTGGAATTCACGATTAACTCATCCATCAGGAAAAAGTGTCATCATGGTCGAATGAGTCTACTCCCCTTTATTTCTCATACTTATTATTGTGGTTGTAAATGTAGTTGCATTAGAATTTAGGTAAAAAAATGGAAGTTGTATGATAATATGTTGAAAGAATATTAAGTATATCGAAGCATGAATTGCTTGTAATAAAGTTGTATGTGTATTATTACATTGAAGTGTTTAAAATTGGTTGCTCACTTGACAGAAATTAAAATATAATGACTAGACTTTAATTAAGAATTTATGCATGCACTTCACATGTTGAGTCACATTGCATTCGCTATTATACAATTGGTGGGACAAGTGTATGATAGTAGTAGGATAACCGGTATATCATGTATGTGGCGAGTAGGAGCCAGTAAAAACTACACAAATTGGTGGCTAGTAGGAGCCTGTAATAACTACGCATGTTTTTTATGGCGTATAAGAGCCAGTAAGATATAAAAATGTTTTTAAAGTAGTGGTCATAATGGGTCGGAATACCTAACCCCGAATGAAGAGCGTAATTCATTCAACATATGATTCTCGGAAAGTCATATGTCTTGTTTACTTACATGTTTGTTACATCCCATTTGCTTGCTTAATAAACTTGATTGATATTTTGTTTTAAGTATGAAATGTTGGGATTTACTCACTAAACCCGTAAGCTTATGCCCCTATAGATATTTACATTATCAGGAACACTTGTTTTTGTACCTGAGGTCTCCTCTTATCCGCGTAAGTTTTCTTTTGGAGCTTTTGAAGGAAATCTACTTGAAGAATTAGATTAGAATTCCTTTGAAATCTTTTGATGTAACATTGTAAAGACTATTAGATATTTCGATCTTTGGTTTTAGCGGGGGTATTCCCCTAAGAATCATGTAACAGATCTTTGATTATTAATATTGTGAACTATTTATTTCTGGATTCTTGTATGTTCATTATTACTTGCTTATACCACACTTCCCAAAGGCTTCTCCTATTACCGTGCTAGACACCTTACATATAATATTAAGGCTTTCGTATGACTAAGATGGTCATTCTTGAGTCTTGATATTATATGTGATGGGCTGCCACGTTTAGGGTACCATTCGGGGTGTGACATAGTCATTTAAGGTCATAAAATTTCAAGTAGTTATTTGAAGTCACAAAGTTTAAAAAAGCGGATCATTTAAGGTCACAATGTTTAGGAAAGTGGGCTTGTCATGACCCTAAATAGGAGCCTATGAGGATTATCCTAGAGTCGTCATATCACAAATGCATCCATAATATAATATAAGGACCGCCTTACAAGTCAGAGTTTACAAGACTCTAATTACTTATTTTTTCAATATGTTAAACGTATATACATATATGTGTGTGTGTGTGTGTGTGTGTGTGTGTGTGTGTATTTTTAGGAAAAATAGTTTTAGATACCGATATTTCCACATAACACAAGGACTGTAGAAAATTGGATACCTAACCAAAAATGAAACAGGGTAAAGCAACTTAGGTCACTGTAAACCCCTAGATTTTTTTGCCAAGTCTTAAGTTCAAAACCTAGAACCGAAAGTCAACCAGAAACCCTAAAATCAACAAAACCCATATCAAATCCTAGAATTTAGATCTGGTAATCCCGTGCTCTTAAATCCTAAACAATGAAATTAAGATAATCATGGATAATTGTTTGTAATAATATAGGGAAGCTTAAAAATATCAAATTTGCAAACTTATAATGTGTTCAGATCAAAACGAGATCAGTTTTCAAAAACCGTGCCCTAATACACCAAACGATAAAAATATTCCAATGACACCGTTAGATTCGTAATAATACAATGATTTCAAAAATATTAGTTTTATAATATTTTAGTAACTAAAATATCAGATATCGCATTTATACTCATATTTTCTTTACTATTAGTAAATTATTAGTCTTGTTTACTATTCATTATCCTATTCTACTATTCATCTATCTCCACTTTTTCTTACTACCTATACACCTATTTTCTTACTTTTTACTTTTCTTATACATCTTATATCACATCATATGTTACACATTAGTTACTTTTCTTTACAAATTACAAATTTAATATTTTCTCTCCCCTTCTCTCTTTGTGAACCGATGCCCCCTCCTCTTGTCCTCATCTATTTATTTTCTTTTTCATTTTATTTTATTACACTCAATTTCCCTCATCTTCAACTATAAATACGCTATTTCTCTCCACTTCTTTCACAAATGTACTTTCACATAATAAAACTCTACCAAAATCACTTCACAAATCCTCTCTACCAAAAATCCTCTCTAAACAATTCTTTCCAACTTTCTTTTCCCTATACAAAAATCATCCTCCACATATTATTACCCGCATATTCTTACAACCATCACTTTCTTTCCTCAACAAATACATACCTTAGGTAAAAATCTTTTACATTAATTTTTTTTCCATGTCAAGTAACTTAGTATGACTATGGTGTTGTTTCTTAAAGCTCATGTGAGTTATGGAAGCAACAACATATTCACGTTTTGTTCTTGAAGATGCCAAGAATTCCCGTTATGTTATTTTGTTATATTATGTTATTATGTTGATATTATTGTTTTTATGCTCCTAATCTAACCTTGTATATATATTATTAAATATATGTATATTTATATAGTTCTTAAAGTCTAAATGCTTAATAACTCTCGCTAATATGCTCTTATTATACTTTTTCTTTTTTTTTTTTTACTAGTCTATTCTTAATCCCGGAACTTTGATAAAGCTAAGACTCTCAATACTTGACCTTACTATTTTGCTTATTATTGCTTCTTATATCTTTCCTATATTATTATGTGATATTTCTATTCTTTTTCATACTACATAATCATATGCATACATCATTATAATGATATTATCTCAAGAAAAATAAAGAGGAATTTTCTTTAACAAAGGCAAATGAAACCAAACTCTTTTAAAATATATCTTGGTCACTAAATAAAGATTTTTTCATCAAAAACATAGGAAAACTATTTTTATAACCTCTCTTCAAACTCATCATAAATTTTCTGAAAGGTCAATAAAGGTGATTTTATCAAAGAAATTAACTAAGGAAATAAACACTTTCTTTTTTTTTTTATAAGTAACATGAAGCTTATTAAAACTTAGTGTTAATAATTCTTGGATATACAAATTTTTCATAAAAGCTTAATTATAAGATTTCTACCAACTCCATAGTAAAAAAACCAAGAACTAGACTAGTTTTCGAAGTTAAGAGAAAATCAACTTACTAGTATAAAACCGCTTAGATAAATAAACGTTTGCCAACAACCTAAGAAAGTAAGTTTTTAAGTGATAAAATTGTTTTCAAAGAAATAGAAGAATATATACATGATAAACTCAAAAATAGTAAATATTATCAACAACATAAGAAAATATTGAAAGTATTTCCTTCTAAGTAAAAAATTTTGTTAAGAACTTAAAAGACCAAGTTTTTAGAAATGAAATTTACCTTTAAGGAAGTTAGAAAATAAAATATGAGAGCAAAACACTTATTTATAAAATTTCAATCAAAACCATTTAAAGAGAAAAATATATGTAATACAACTCAAATTATTAGAGACTATCACCCACTTAGGAAAATTTTAGGGAAACTTCATTTTTATCACTAAAAGTAAAATTTGTAAAAGACCAAGTTAAGAAAAATTAATTTATCTTAGAAAAATTAGAAAATAAAAATTATAAGAAAGTACTCATTTATAATAACCTAAGAATTTATAATGTTGTTTCAAAACATTTAGAGAGGAAATTGTTAAAATTCAAGTTTTCAACACTATAAGACAAATTATTTTATGAAAAATAATCATTGATACAACACCATTAATATTTTGCATACAATATGAGTCTATATATATATGTATTTAAGGGATTTTTCAATCATATGAATATATATATTTTTGCTAAAGGATTTTTAAATAAAAGAAAGTTTGGAAATTTGTTTCAAGGGCTGGAATTTTTGTGGTGAATCTTTACTGATCTATTTCACAACCCAAAAGACTTTTATGACAAAAATAACCTTAGAAATAGATAGTTCTTTTCGGTAGGTATAAAACGGTATATAATATACGAAGTTCCGAGTTAAAATGAGTAAGTTATGGCCATTTTAAGTTAAGTTTCACTCTATACGAATTTGACGAACTTAGTAAAATAGAATTAGCGAGTTTAAGTAGAACTTTTAACAAATACTCATTTTGGGTATTTCTCTTGTATAGGTGACATGGAGACTAACTTCCCATGCCCCTAGAATTACTTTGACTAAAAGTTTGTGCTCAATGGCCAAGTGAGTTTATTTCTTACATTTTGACACTTATGCTTTTGCTTGTCAATTAGTGGCATTAGAATTAGGAAAAGAGAAAATGGAAAAGTGCATGTGCTTTACATATATGGTTGAAATTATGATTAAGTATATCGAGACGGGAATTGTTTATATCGAATGTTTGATCTAGTATAGGAATTATTGTCTGCAAATTCTATTATCACCCATAAAATACTTAATCATGCCATGAGTACTTAATTAAATTGAATCATGCATACCATCGGGTGATTTCATTGCATTCATTACTATACTCTTGGTGGGATAAAGGCATAGTAAGGAGGTTCGTAGAGCCCGTAAGATCTAAAAAACGGCGAAGGGTTGCTTGAATTAAATTGTGGTACATACAGACATAAATAAATTATATTTTTGCAGCTGGGTAATGGCTTGAGCAAAAACTACCATGGAATTATATTGGTAAAAAAATCGGTCTATACAGCCTAGAACACCTAATCCTGAATGTAGGGATAAATCCATTCAACATATGATTCCTGGAAAAATCGTATGTATTGTATGCTCACATGCTTGTGCATTTCATTTGACTGTTTAAATTAACTTGTTTTAATTATTGGTTGCTGAGTGTTTAATTGTGGAAATACTTCTCACTAAGTACGTAGCTTATACCCTCTTAGATATCTATTACAGTACTCATACCTTTGGTTGGAGCCCAGGGGATATTTTACCTAGGTAAGACCTTCGAAGTCAAGAGCTTTTAAATAAAAGTCAAAGATTTAGAAGTAGACATAGATTTCCAAGTAAAACTTAAAAATGTATTTATTTTGAAAATAGACTCTCATGAACTTAGTTATTTTTGCTGGGGAATTCCCCTTAATGTTTGTAAGACTCTCTATATTCTGAAACCTTGATTATATTGTTATGATTTACCCTCTTAATTGCTAGTATGTATAACTACTTAAATGGCTTGTTTCGAAGATTGATCCGTTATGATTGTGAAAGTGCGCCTGACACCCGATGTCGAGACTTTTGGGATAACTAAAATTATCATACTTAAGTCTTAATATTAAGTATGGCAGGGCTGTCACGTATAGGGTACCCTTTAGGGCGTACAGTTACTATCATCCTCTATTAAGGAGATTACAAAAGAAAATAAATCAAGATTTAAGCCTTTTCTCTTAACTAAGTTTACTCCACCAACATTCCAATCCTTTAATTATCATAATTTGATCCTTGACACACTCTGCGCTCAATTCCTATCCCAATCTCGGCTTTAAAATTTTTCTACAAAAGAAAACTATTGGGGGGTAAGCACAATTAGCTGAGTGAAATATATCCTTATGCAAAATGTACCCATAACAAACAAAATAACAAGCAAATTTTAGCATATGAGATGCATCAAACACATGAGCAAACAATATATATGATTATTCGAAAATCATATGTTGAATGGATTTACATTCTCCATTTGGGGTTAGGTGTCCAAGGCCTATATGACCATAGTTCGCAAATAAAATTTTTATAGTTCTTTCAAGCTACTACTCACCTTTAAATTATAGCTCATACGGACTCCCACGTGCCAAATGCAGATTTATAGGCCCCTGCGTACCTCACTACTATGCTCTTGTCCCAGCAAGTATATAGTAGTGAATGCAATGAGACTCACTTCATGTTATATATGGATTCATTTAATTAAGTACTCTTGGCATGATATTATGTATTTTAGAGGTGATCATAGAATTGGAAGACACTTCAATATGGTATTAAAATAACAATTTGATTATAGACAATTCAAGCATCAATATACTTGGAATAATTTCAACTAACATTATAAGGCCCATGTACTTTCCATTTTTATCTTTTCCCTCTTTATTGCATTTAAACTATAAGCACAAACATAAGTACATAAAACAAAGAGATAAACTCAATCATCCTTGTTTAATCCTTAGTCAGAGTGGTCTTTGGGGAAAGGTATGTCAAATTCCTCGTTACCAAAACAAAAGAAATACTCATAATGAGTATTTGATATTGTTTCTACTTAAATTTCTAACTCTATTTCATTATTCTTGTCAAATTCGGCTTAGAAGAAATTCCAACTTAAAAATAGACATAATTTGCTCAATTTAACTCAAATTTCGTATATTAGTAGTCGTTTTCTACCTACTCAAAAAGATTATCTATTTTCAAGGTTATTTTTAACATTTAAAGCCATTTGAGTTTCAAAATGAATCAGTACAGATCTGACTTGAAAGTTCTAACCCTTTGATTTGCATTTTCCCAAGTTTTACATCATCTAAAATTCTACAGCAAACAACAAGATACTTATATAGTTGAAAATCCTTTGATATGGATATAAACTCATATTATACGTATGATCATAGTGATATTGTTCTAATATTAATAATTTTGTAAAAAAAATCTTGGTGAAAAGTAGAGATGTTTTGCTTTATGAAAAACTATCTTTTGATTTGTAACATAATTCATTTTCCTAAAATTGTAGGCATGCATCAAAAGTCATGGTTCAAATTTATTTTTAAGCTTTAAGGGTATTATGTTATTTCGAAAATTTATTTATCACTTATTTGGTGAGACATGGTTTTATTATTTTTGTCATATTACTCTAAGTGTAATTACTTTGTATTTTTCTTAAGTTTGGTTCTAGCCAAAATTTAAATTTTTAGATGTTGTAGGTATGAAGCTCAACTAAGGAAAACCATCATATTTATTTTTAAATCTATGGATATTTTATTATCACATTAATCTTTTTAACTAATTAATTTACAAAACATTATCTTATTTATATTTATGGGTGGAATCTATTTAAAGTGAAAACTTTCTTGAGATTGTTTTAGTTTTTATTACTTAAAATAATTATGTAAAGGACTTGTCTTAAGCTTATATTTTCTTAGAAAGAAAACTTGCACATATTTTATGGGTAAGTTTATAGACGATATTTATGTAAAAAAGAATTATCAACACTTGTAGTTTAAGAAAAGCTCATTTGATATTTTAAAAGTTTAGTTGAGTGCCTATTTTTATTCTCTTGTTTCTAATGACCAATTTTTCTTAAGTGTTGAATTTAAGGTCTTGAAGGTTAATTTAATCATTGAAGAATTTCCACTTTTCATATATTTGAAACTTTATCATGACAACATCACCTATGACCATGTACATACATGAGTAACTAACTATAGCTATTATGCCAAGAACAAAATCATCAACATAACTTCATAGAAAAAAAAAATTAAGGGATAGAACATCAAAGTATGAAGAATATCAAAATAAAATTATGGGAGTCTTAGCTTGTTTTCAAGACTTTCTCAGGACTTGAATAAATTCTAGTCACCTTAAAAGAAAATCAGAAAATGAAAAAGAAGGAAAAGAAAAAGAAGAAAAATCATGGAAATCTTAAATTTATTTCAAGGCTTCTCGAGATTTAGAATTGGACAAGTCCCATATATAAAAAAGAAAAGTAAGCAATAATTATGGAAGTCTTAGACTTTAGCAAGGCTCCCCGAATCTTGATTATAACCAGTCTCAAATATAAAGTCAGGCCAGTAAATAAGAAAATCATTAGAGTCTTAAATTAATTTTCAAGGCTCCCCGGGAGTTAAATTATGGACAAGGCCCCTTTATTTTGACTTGATGGAGTACAAGTCTAAGACTAAAAATTGACCAGTCTTATTTATTTGCATGAAATGAATAAATAAACAATGAGATAAGAGCATAAATAAAATGTTAGATTAGTGAGCTTTAGGCTCTAAAAAAATATATACATACTTATACAAAATATCATATAGAAAGTTACATTAGGAGCATGAATATAACATAACATGAATTTAACATGGATTAAAACAAGACATGAACATGACGTTGTTTTCATGATTTCATTCCCTAGCATAAGCTCATGAGGATGTGTTGAAATCAAAACATACATTATGCTCATGGTCTGTTTTCATGAACTAAAGAGGTGGTTTAATTGTTTACCTAAGTTTAGAAGATAAAAGATAGAAGGTTGATGAAGAAAAAAATTTGTGCAAATCACAAGGAATAGGAAGATGAAGCTCACAATTTAAAAAGTGGAGGAGAGAGGATTTATGGAGAAATTTTGTAAGAGTTTTGGTATGATTTAAGAAGTATGTGTAAAGAATGAAAGAGAGAGGGGTATCTATAAAGTTTTGGAGTGGAAATTAGAGGTGATTAAAATAAATGAAAAAGAACATAAATGGAGGGGGAAGAGAGATAAGTGTGGCCGACCATGAAGAGTGATTAAAAACTAATTTTAATAAAGAAAAGTAAGTAAAGTACAAGAGAAGTTAAGTGAAATGTAATATTGGTAATGTTAATATAAGAAATAGGTTCATAGATTGTAAGAGATAAGTAAGGAAAACTAGAGATAATAAATAGCAATTAATAGTAATTGAATAGTAAACAAGACAAATAAAATACAGGTAGTAATAAAAATATCCGTAAACGGGATATATGATATTTTTAGAAGCCGTAAAATTTTGTAAATGATATTTTATGATTTTTATCTCATTACAAGTCTAAATATATTGTCAGAATATTTTTATCATTTTATGTGACGGACCCTACTTTCAAAAACTTATCTCGTTCAGGTTCAAAACGAGTGAATTTTTGGTAAATCTAATCTTTTTAGGTCATAAGATATTATTTCAGATCATAGTATAAGGTTATCTCATTTTTATTGTTTTAGGGTTTCACGTGTAGGATTACCGGATTTGGGTCCACTGATTTGTTATTGCCGTAGGTTGACTTTAAGGTTTCGGTTTGACTTACGGCTTTTAAGCTTTATTCATACAATTATAAAATCTAGATGTTTATGTTTATATTGTATATTTGGTTTGCATTTTAAGTTTACTCTATTTTTGTGATTTACTTAACATTTTATAGTTCTGAGGATTGTCTAATCGAGTCTAGGCTTTTAATGTTATATATTGACTCGATTTAACTTTTGGTATTATTTCTAATTTTTTATTTTAAATTAACTTAAGGTTCTAAGGTTTTACTTATAAGTTTACCATAAAATTTTGTGAGTTTTCAATTATAGGTAATTATTTCTTATTATTTTATTAATATATATTATTTTAATGTAATGACTTGATTTGCGTATTGAGATCAAATAGATGAATTGTCTAGCGTAGGGTTTTCAGATTGATTAAGCTTTTAGATAGTTTTGTTGGTGATGTTTTTGCTAGACAATTTACTTTAAGGGTTTCAGGCTTTATTTAATTCATCTAATAACTTAGGGTTGTTGAATCTTTATTTGATCCCATTTATGGTTTCCAAGATTTTGAAATTTGGGAATCCAAGCTTAATTTAATTTATATGATATTTTAGGGTTATAAGATTTATTTGATTCTATCTAAGGTTTCTGAGGTTTTGGTCTGATCTAATACACTTAGGATTTTGGTTCTAATGCGAATTTTAGGGTTCACAATGTGTTTTATTGAATTCTAATTAATATTCTGATATGATTTTAGCTTATATTATTTAATTAATGTCATACTATTTTCTTTGATTTACGTGTTTACTTATTGTCTACTATAATTATCTGATGCAGTATTTAACGTATTAAATGATTTGTCAAATATGTAGTTATTGCCAATAATTGTAAACTTTCTTATATAATTAGCTCTAGGGTTTTGTTTTGATATATGTTATATTGATATTATGATTATGTATAAATAATTACTATAATTATTAAATTATGAAGGTACTTATCATAATTACAATGTTGGATAAGAATCATATAGCATTGTTACAAGTTGATAAGTTATCATGATTAATGTATTATTAGTACTAAAATAATTATGATCTTATATAATTAATATTGTTAACTTATCAAAAATTTCTTAATGTGTGGATCAAGTATAGTAATTTACCCTATGCGTGCGTGTGTGTGTAAGGAGAGAAAGAGAGGGAATTTCCAATTTCGAAGAAACAAGAGAAAAGTTTTATATTAACTCAGCACATAAAGTTTTTTTTTCCTCATATATCAGTGATTCATTATGTCTCTTTTCTTTTCTTCTCCCCAAGCCTTTTCTTTTACTCAGTATCAACATAGCGTGCAAACTGTGAAAGGAAAGGAAAAATAAAAATAAATAAATAAAATAAACTTTTTATTTGTATTTTCCAAGGCAACAAATGTTACATTAGGAGTGGCATAATAGTATCGTATTATCAATGTGTGATACAAGTGAAGTTGCTATATCGCACCTACACTATACTATATTGCAATGGTAATGTTGTAATTTTTTTTATTTAATTAGTTTGTGTAATTTTTTCCAAAAGGATCGATAAACAAAGATTTATCTCTAATATAAGTACAAGACCTTCATACACTATACTCACCCTATAATCTATAATTTGAGAGTCTAATATATACAAGATATAAATTCCAAAGTACCTAATACCCACATATAAAAATTATTGAATAATACACATAAATGAAATGAGTAATAATATTTTTTTCACCAAAAAAATTTTAAAGGAGAGTGAAACAATTAAAAAAAAGGAAAAAAAACCTAAGGTAATAAGGTAAAAACCCTAAGCAATTAAATGCATAACCACCTCTTGCATTCTCCTTATCTTTCCTTTTCTTCTTTCCAATTTCTCTTCGTTATGTTTTTTATTCTTTACTCTTACTACTACTACATTTGGTAAATAATATGTGCTTACCCTAATCTATTGAAGTTGTCTTTCTCATACTTTTTAGACTTTTTCTTGCACCTATTTCTTTCCCTATTTTACAAGTTTTACAAATTTATAAATATGCACACATCACATAAACTTGGAATATAAAAAATAAGAATTTTTTACTAGTTTTAAGATTACATATCTTACAATAAGTTCCACAAAATTTGCACATAAATGACCTTGTAATATCGCACGTACATATGAATTTGTAAATTTTTCAATATCTCATATACTTAAAATGCATGACAAAAATAGAAAAAATTTATAAGTTTCACAAATATCTTATACCTGTTGATTTTACTGGTGTCACGCCCCAAAGGGTATTCTAAACGTGGCAGTCCGCCGTATACAATATTAAAGCCTAGGAATGACCGCCTCAGTCATGCGAAGGCTTCCATACTATGTACAAGGTGTCTAACACATAGAGGAGACACATTGGAGATGTACATTTTATATTGATACACTTGAATAACAATGTAAAGGAAATATAATTCACTATACTTCAGATGCAAATCACTATACTTCATATACGAATCACTATACTTCATATACGAATCATTAAACTTCAATTACATTCATCCACATACTTCCCCACATAAACTATTACAAAGCAAATCATAAAATCTAGCTAATAACTTTAGGCATTCTTATTCTTTGCCGAAATCCCGAAGTCATGTTCGGCTCCAACCATCTCATTCCCCACTTTGCATTCTTGAGATAACCTGTTCATTTAAACATCTATTGGAGTATAAGCTACACTAGCTTAGTGAGAATTCTCTTAATTTTGTACCATAACAAGGAAGTTATAATCATCCATATGCTATGCATGAACAAACACATGAGCAAACAATTATGTACGGGTATCCGGAACCCACACACAGAACGGATTTACGCCCTCCGTATCTTGGGTTAGGGATGGTATTGAAAGTCTACATGACCACTGCTAGTCCCCAAGCCCTCGGCTCATAGCACTCGACTCGGCTAGGATCACACATGGAATGCATCCCTGATGCGCCTTAGTTCCCTATGAATGAGCTCTGATATCGGGTCTCATTATCCAACGAGTCATCGGACCATACCGATCGACTTGCGTAGGAGTAGCATGCTACCAAATGCAACATGTCCGATGCGATACATGACCAATTTAATTTTTGCTTAGGTCAAAATATTCGTGCATTCTTTAGAGTGACCAACCAATATCATACACATAACAGAAATAATACGAACAATGCAGTTATCCAATCGAATCATGGTTTCGATATGCTTTAGTATTCTTTAGTATACATTCATCACAGTCTCATCATATTTCCCATCCCCATTCATATCGATTTTTATCTTGTTCCTATAATTTTAATGCAACTAGCTACAAGCACAAACAAGGTAACAAAATAAGAAGAAGACTCACTCAGCCATTGGATCACCGGTCTTTTAGTAAAAGTAATTCAGTGGTAGGGAATCGTCGATTTCAGGATCACCTAAAAAGGAAGAAATACTCTAATAAGTATTTCATCTCAAACTAATCCAAACGATCTTATACAAACTATCAAATTCGTAATTCTCGTCCTAAGCGGGAATTCCAACTTAAAACGGCCATAACTTGGTCGTTTTAACTCAGAATTTAGCAAATTATATATCGATTTCTATCTACTTCGAAAGATCTATCTAATTCTAATATTATATTTAAGGTTTGAAAACTTTGAAGCTTCGAAAAGATCAGATCAGTGGCAAGTTCCAATTCCGAAAAATAGTTTTGTAATTGTTTGTAATGTTCTACATGACAAATCAATTATACATGCAATATGAATGATTTCCTATCATGAATGGCATGTTATGAGCTTGATGTATGCATGATTTTGAAAATATTTACTAAAAGGAATTTTAGAAAATTTTTATTTGTAAAACTCCATGGCCATTTACTTTCAAGAAAACTAGTTTCCTAACTTTGATCATTCACATTTGTTTTAGATTTATTTCTTAAGAAAATATAATTATCTTTGTAAAAATTGGTCTTCATTATATCTATTACTTATGACTTTCATTTCTACATAAAAATTTCCATTTTGCACTTTGTAAACATGTTTTCAAGTGGGGTTGATTCTAAAATCCGAATTTTGTAAAAATTAGTTTTTGAGTGATTTCTTTAAGTAAAAATCATTTGATATTTAGGAAATTAAGGCTCAACCATACATCACCACTAAGGACTTCCTTTTTACATAAAAATTTGCATTTTACACTTTGTAAATATGTTTTCAAATAGGATTTACTCAAAAATCCGAATTTTAGAAAATCCAATTTTTGAATATTCTTTGAGAAAACTTGTATAATGAATCAAAATCTAAGGTTTTACTATATCAATTACCTAAGGACTTCATTTAACACATAAAACATTCATTTTGAGCTTGAATACTAGGTGTTTACATAGGCATCATCCAAAGTTACGAATTTTACAAGTTGTACAATAACTTAAAATTTTCCATTTTGATTCCACTTCTTGTTTTACACATTACTCTCATTCAAACTTATTTCAACTTACAAAAATCACTACTTAAGGATACCTATTGACCTATACCCTTCATTCTTCACATAAAACATGAGTTTTGGAGTTGACAAATGGGTTTTAAAAATTGGTCTTGGTTGAGATCCGAATTTACAAAATTCATTTTTGGACATATCTTTTGATAAAATCTATCTAAACTTATGAAAATCCATTCCTTACATATCCTATCTTAAGAGCCTTCCATATCTTGAATAAAAACTTCATTTTTGAGTTGGAAAACATGTTTTTAAAATATGCCTTGGCCAAAATCCGAAAATGAGATTTTTATTTGAAAATAACTTTTGAAAATCACCTTTGACTCTTGTACAAAGAAGTCTTGATGATATACATACATTAAGCCTTCATTATCTTAAGTAAAAATTTCATTTTGACACTTGGAAAGTGGTTTTTAAATAGGGTCTTGCCAAAATACGAATTTCACAATTTTGTTTGAACTTAAAACCAAGATCTACTCTTAATATGAACATAAATATAAAAGAAACCCATGTAGTAAACTATAAACGCATAGATCTAAACTTTACTTATCAAAATCACTCATTTATGTTGTCTATACCCTAAGCTCTTCATTTTAAATGAAAAATACTCATTTTGAAGTTGAAAAACAACTTTTCTAAATATGGTTCCATTTTCATCCGAATTTTCAAAAATGATTTTTGTCAAAAATAAAATAGATCTTGAGTTTTCTACAACTTTCTACTATCATCATGCTATTACAAGTTGTTCATGAACATAAAACAAAAGTCTAATGCATGTATGAACCTAAAAACAACTAGGTCTAGTTATAAATGCATGAATCACTACAATAGTTATGTGAATGGTGAATATATGTGAAATACCCCAAATCTTCACCAAGATAAGAAATTGAGTTTAGATAGATTAAATGAATAAAATGAATTATAGGATATAATTAGATAAGTTGGCTTAATTTAATTAGCTAATAATTTAGTTGGTTTGAGATTTGAGTTTCAAATTCCCTAAGCATGTCATCAAAGTGTTTAGAGAATTCCTAAATCCTTGATTCTTAGCCTAAACACTAATTCCTAAATCATTATAAAATTTGATTTCATTTGCTTGAATAAAAATATCAGTTCTTAAACCCGAACTCAAATTAAATATCTTTCATCCAAAATAGATTCCTAAATTAAGTTCTTATTTCAAGTTCTTAATTTCTAACCTATTGATTCTAAAATTATCTTTTAAATGCTTCTAGAACTATATATATTGATCTGATAGTTTTAAACTTATACCTTATTCGAAAAATATCAAATTTTTTTTATTAAATCTTATCTTTTCTTTTTTCGTTTTCATCTCCTACTCTCTCTCTCTTTCTTTCACTTTTCTTTCCTTTATTTTCCTTTCCCAACCGATGGTTCTCTTTCTCTCTTCCTTTCTTCTTCATTTTTCTTTCTTTTCTTCAAATTCTTCAATAAATCTCAAGATTAAAGCCAACTAGAGGATGAATCAAGACTAGGAGATGAACTAGATGGAGGAAACCGAGCTAGAGGATGAAGTTTCAACTTGTGTTCTTTTCTAAAAGCTAAGTATAGTTTACTATTTATTGTCTTATTTATAATTTTGAATTTAAATGTTGTATAGATGATGTATATGAGTTGAGAAGTGTTGTTTAAGTTTGTATTTGTAAAGCTTATGGTTGTTGAAGTTGAGTTGTTGAGAAAGAACATAAATTGTGAAATTGGGGTTTGAAGTTGTTTATGATGATTATAGTGATGTTTGATGGATTGAAGTGGGAGTTTGTGTTTATTAGATTGTATTGAGATCAAATAACAAGTTTTAAGAAGCTTGAAATGAATTTGGAGAAGTTTGAAACAATTTGAACAAATGTTTTTCTGAAAATGAAAACAGGAGCAGCGTAATGCATGTACGCCGGCATTCAACGCTGCCAGTGTTGAATTCTACGCTGCCGACGTACGTGCAAAATTTGGCGGTGTTGGGGAGTCATTCGGTGACCAGATTGGTGGACCTCTAACGCTGGCAAATTTTTAATTTACGCTGCCGGTGTTGAAAGCCGGCGTTCGTTTTGCAACTTTTCCCAGTTTTGCAGCCTCTTTGTATTTTAGCCATAACCTTTTCATCCGATCTCCGATTGAGGTGATTCAAGTTGCGTTGGAAAGATAAGAAAAAGATCTACAAATTTTATGTTTTGATTTTTTGCAACGTATCAGTGCTTAAATTTTAATTCTTTCCAATTGATACATTTTTCAAGCTAAGCTAAAAACTTGTTATAGATTGTTTTATGTGTATTTACTTGAACAAATGGATCTTTTTGACATAAAATGAGATGGATAAATAATATTTGATGTGTAATGATGATTTAGTGATATAATTAAACATGATTTAGAAAGATTTATAGATTTAATGAATAATTGAGCTAAATATGCGAGTTTAACATAAAATGAACTTAGTTAACAAACTTAAGTTCAACTTGATTAAATAGACTTGAATGAGTTAAAATGAATTAGATTGAGTTAGTTTAACCATCTTTGACTTAGTTTTTGAACTAAATGATTAAGTTTAATTAATTTAGCTAAGTTTAAGTTAAGGTGAGTTCAAGTTAACATAGATTCTACATTATAATGAATTAGTAATTAATCTAAGTCCAACTTAGCTTAATGAACTTTACTAAGCTAAAAATGAATTAGATTGATATAGTTTAATCACCTTGACTTAGTAAATGAATCAAATGACTAATTTTAATCAATTTGACTAATGTTAAGCTAAAATGGGTTAATAGCTATTAGTTAGCTTAGATGAATGAATTAGGATGATTCTTGAATAATATGGAGAATATGTTGTTTCCAATATGTGTTTACTTGGAAAATGAATGTTTTTGGTTTATGAATTCTTTGTTAATGCTTTTGTAATAAAACACTATAAATAGAGAGAAAAGAAATTCTTTGACAGACAAAGGAGAACTGTCCATATTTTGGCGGGGCGATCTTCGCAGCCATAGTGGGGTTCCACATTAGTGTCTGCTCAAATAGGATCTTAATAAAATTTGGTATAGATGACATAGTGATTGATTAGATTAAGCTAGTTTAATTGATTTGTTTTTTTTAATTGTTTTGTAAGGAGTTGGTGGATCTTTTACAAAAGGAAATAAACTCATTTGAGTTTCTGTCAAGTAGTGGACATCGTCATTGGGTTCATATTTTTCTTACAGGCAATCTTATATAAGGTACGCAGTAAGTTGCATGTTGAATGTTAGGATAGGCATCCTAAACTGATTAAGACTTAAACTCGGCTTAATAATTGATGAGTGTTGGTTGTGTTATTCGTCGTTGAATCCGGTCCGAGGAGCGACAACTTGTCATGATGCAATGACAATGTTAGAATAAATGCTTAGGCCACTTATCATGATGCAATGATATGGCTCGGCGGGTTGTCATGATGCAATGACAATATTATAATAGGCGCTTAGGCCAATAGTCATGATGCAATGACTAGGCTCGGCGGGTAATCGATAAGGAATGTGGTAACTGCGTAACGTTTACTTATTCTTGAGAGGAAGTAATATGATTTAATTCAATGTTTATGGGAGCATGTGAATTGAATTATATTATGGATTAAGTTAAGTGAAGTTAAGTAGCGACTATGAGTCCTGGATGAGATTACTGTTCCTTTTTTAGTGTAACGTTATCTAGGAGATATAAGTATTCGGGCTGCTTATATCAACCCCCTGAGCATCGTGAGCGTTACTCAGGATCCCAGATTCCCATTGGCTTGTTCCGGAGTGTGAGTGCTCCATTGTTGATTTGTTTATTTTAATGAAAAGATAATAACTTGTGGATTGATGCATTACATTTAGTTAAGCTTGTGTGTCACTCCGTGTGTGATTGTATTACTGTGTACTGGGCTCCGACTCATTATTGTTGTTGTTATTCTTTTAAAGGTATTATTGTTGTTTGATGATGATGAGACGATGATATGATGATGTTGTTGCTATTGGTGATGCTTGACTCGGTTTTTGGGTGCTTGTAATGATTCGGAGAGAATTTGTGGATGAGTGAAGTGAGTAGGAGCGTGGATGTAGTTGATTATTTTATTTCTTCTTTGTTTTGTTCTATAAAGACTGGATTTAATTATAAATTTGTATTTTCATTTAAGGGCTTGTTAGTGCCCATGTTTTTGTAAATAAGCTTTTAAATATTTATCAAAGTGAAAGTTTTTCCACTTTTAATAGTGGAAGTTTGAAATGCTTTTATGTAGAAACGTTTTTATTAAAGTTTATTTTTCCGCTGCTAAATCCAGTTGTTGCCAGAATCTAATTGAATGATTTCACAATCTAAAATCGGATAGCAATGTTCAACATAAACACCTTCTTTTAAGACAACCCCTTACGTATAATTCGTAAGGGTTATACGTGGTTGGGGACTTGGTGTGCTTAATTTAGGAATTGAGCATGTCGGGTCTTTACAATATGCATAAATCATAAGCAATAACAAAAATAATAACTCAAATAACAAGATCTATGTCATCAACGAAAATCAAAGCTATAAAAAGTTAGATCTATAAAATATAACTACTTTAAACTAGAAAATAATAATGATACAAGATAATAATCATAGAGAAGAGGAGTGTTTCATTTTGGCATCATCATCCTTAGCTTTTAAGCTTATGGAATGTCATTTGATGTATGAAACTTTCATTATACTTTACCTTATATCACCTATGGAAGCTTGGAGAAGAAAATTTGCTTAAAAATCTTCAAGAAATATGGGTGGGAGCTAATAAAAGAATTAGGGGCAGCTTGGTTCTTGTAAGAACAAGAGGAAAAATGAAGAAGAAAAGAGAGGAAAAAGAGAAAAAAAAAGTTAAGGAATGGTAAAGGGAATAGTGAGTAAATGAAAGAGAGAGAGAATGAGTGTATTAATTGTAAGAAAGAAAAAAATAAAACAAGGGCAGCCACTATTGGAGTGCTGCACGTGAATTAGAGAGAGAGGAGAGAGAGGGTTTGTTTGAAATTTGACTTGAAATTGAATTGTGTAATAAATGTGTATGTGTTGCTTCTTTAAGAAGGAGTAGAATATATTTATTTTAGTCAAAATAGGAGTAAATTAAAGGACAATGGCAGCCATAAAGGAGGGAAAAATCTGCCAAGAATTGATAATGAAGTGTAGAAAGATTGAAGTGAAAAAGAAGTGATGTGTGAAAGGTGTACTTGAAAGTATGAGTTGTAAGAGTACTTTATTAATAAAATAAAATAAAATAAAAATAGAAAATATTCATTCCAAATATTTGTAGCAGATTTTTCATAATAAAAATAACATAATTAATTTATTTATTTTAGTGAATTATCAAATAAGTTACCGGTATGATCAAAATACTCGAATATGGGCTATAAATGATATTTTTATAACCCGAAAAATTATAAAAATTATGTTTTGAAAATATAAATATTTTTCAATTATTTTTCAATTATTAAATTAATTCATTTTATTTTTAGTATCGGGTCTTAAACAGAATCTGATCCTATAAAGACCCAAACGAACTAAATTTTGGAAAAACAAAATTTTCTATAATATATAAATATTTATCTAAAAATATAAGGCTTTATAAGAATAATAAAATTGTGTAATGAAATAAAAGTGAATTAATTACTGGTAGTAATGAAAATACGATAGAAAGTTTATAACTGTAACTTTTATAACCCGAAAAATTATATAACTGATATATTTGGAAATCTTATGAAATTATGAGTCTAACGGTACTAATAGTATATTTTTTATATCTCGAGCCCCGGGACACGCTTTTCGAAGTCTGTATCCGAAGGGTTCGAAATAGCTCAAAAATTTACCAATCTGATATTTTTAAGCAAACTTATATTACTACAAGCTATTCTACACATTTAACTACGCCTCGACCTCTAGGGTTAAGGGCGCTAGATTGCTGGACTTAAACTACTGTATTCCACTTAGGGTTTCCAGGTGAATTTTTCGGTTTAGGTCTTTGTCAATTTGGAAACTGACGTTTTATGTTTATACAACATATTTAGTTTGAGAAGAATTATTTTAAATTTTATTTTTGTAATTATTTAATATCTCTCGACGTTTTCGAAATTATTGAATTAAGTTTTATTTCCGAAAGTTTCATTGTTATTTACTTTTTAATGATTTGTTTTTTTTTTTTTTTGTTCTCTATTACCCGATTTTATAAGTCGGAGTTAAGTATGAAATTTTTCTTTTTTATACGTCGTGGTTTTGAATTTGAAGATTGTTGAGTTCTTATTTTATTTTCAAAGATTTTCATTTTCTCAAGATTAAGAAATTTCTTGATCCGTTCATGATTTACGACTTGTCGAAATTCGGTTTTAATTTGGAGTGATTTTTAGGGTTTATTTTCGAAGTTCATATTGAAATTATTTACTGAAATTTTCCGGGGCTTACAACTGGCTACAAATATTAGAATTATTCGTTAATGTTAAAGGGTAAGTTTTAGGTCTAAAATATGGAAACTAAACCTTACAAAGTACAATAAAAGTAGGGTCCATACTCCACCCAGTATGTACCTACTTACTCTAGCTTCGAACAAGTCTTTTGCTCTATCATGGGGCACTTCTTATAACTAGTTTCCTCACCATCAACTAGACTAAGGATGCAACTGAGGTAATTTAGGGCAAGTAATATAAAACCCGAACCTATCCGACTTCCCTATAAGCTCTCACAAACTCAACTCTAAACTCCATAAGATTTATATCGCTATACTCAAACCTGTCCCTATAAAGTATCAAGCCAACCCGTCCCATGGCCAACTGTCACATGTTTTTAAATATAGTAATAAGTTAACATTATCTCAAAACTTAGTCTTAATTAGCTTTTCCATGGAATAAAATTTCAAAACATTGAAATTGATATTGCTATTTCATGATAACTTGAAAAGGATACAGGCCATTGAGCTAAAGCTCGATTTACTTGCTAACTCCATTTGCAATCATCATTGATTCCATGGAATTTGGTTGGAACAAAATGTGAGTCTAATCCTTTTGTGAAAAATAATTGCTAAAATAGGATTTGAAGCAATTTAATTACCAAAATAGCTTCTCAAACTCGCATCTTGAAAATGGGACACTCGATGTGAGGGAAAGAAAAAAGAAGAAGAAGAAAACCATACATAAGAAGTACATGTTGTGAACAACTTTGGACCAAGACTTGTGCAGTTGCAAGTTGCAAGAAGTAACTCACATACTGAACATGCGAGACACAATGAATATGGTTCACATTTCGTATATGGGAGTCCTATGCAATGACCTAAAATGCACCTCAAACATGCAATTTAAGTGAACTATTTTGGTAATTAATTTTAATTACGGTCTACTTTGATAAATAATTTTAAAAAAAATATTCTAAATTGACAAAAAAAAACACAATTTGGTCGCCAATTTTATGTGGCTACAATTGTTGATTTCTTATGATTTAATTGTTTTTCTTTTTATTCAAACATTTGGTTAATGATTAAAAAATAATTTCTTGTTTATGCCCACAATAATTGCTTAAATAAGATCAAATTAAAGATAATTATTGATATACAGTACCAAAATTGCAATTTAAACACAGAGAACGAAAAATTATATACGTCGCACATATATCGCACCTATTAGCTTATATCGCAATTTAAAAAAAAACAAAGCGATATATGTGCCTGTGTTTGGGGCAGAGCTTTGATGCCGACACATGTGAAGACGCTTGTAGATTTTATCCTCATGAAGATCTATGTGAAGATGATTGTGGCATGTGAGGCTTGTGGAGCTTGATTTTGTCCTAACCTTGAGTTGTAGGATTCTTCTGCAACAATATCACAAATAATAAGCGTAATGTAAGGGTGAATCGCATATCATGGATTTGAAACGCAACATAATGAAATAAAAGCTTTATATCACGTCTTATACAAGCAATATACATTTAAATAAAAAGTATATCGTGTGTTATAAACACGATTTTACCATGGATTTTTGTAAATTTTTTTATTTGACTTTTCTTTTAGTTCTTTTTTTTTTTCTTTTATAATCATGATAGACATTCTTCACCCCTTATTTAGATTATCAAATTTAATTAGAGGCCTCGTGGGATATTCTTACTATTCTTAAGTGATATTTCAAACATACTTATAACAAAAAGTTTCATTCAAAAGTATTGTTATTTTAGCTATTGTAATGCAGATTAAATTGAGCTTATTTTGTATTTATCATTATTATTTTTTTAAGGATTTGAATGGACTATGTATTATATTCACATCATGTAGAAAGGTCCATTTAATTATTATATTTTGAAGATTAGATTTCACATCAAATCATAACTATGATCCGTGACTCAACCCTAAACATTATAAGATCATAAAAAAAAATTTGAAACCAAACCTTAAATCTATAAGGTTTTTAGTAGATCATAGATCCTATAACGATCGGTTATGTCTCTAACTGAGACATTATTCTCCATGCCGTGGACATCATTTTCACTTTCGAAACCCTTGCCCAAATACTAGTCATGAAAAGATTTTACTTGAGCATTCCTTCACATTAGGTACTTTAAAGCTAGTTGAAAGCACAAAGATAGCCTAGCTTACAGCTCAAAGCTCACAGGTTCAAAAAGAGAGTTAACAAAAAGATTGTATTGATGATGATGGAAAAAAAAAACTAATTAATGGACAATTTACATGGGAGAGAAATTCCTTCATAAATAAGAAGCCTTCTCAAACAAATGGCCACAAGCCTTCTCATCCTATACTTGCGTACTCCCACCTACCGTACTTTGTATTCATCCAATATAAACAATTTTACGAGTACAACTTCCTAATGGACCTCAGTGTAAATCCACAATCTTCCAAGCATTCTTGGTTGAGCCCCCATTGGACCTCAACTTGAGGCTCACTAATGTATCCATGAAAATTCCTTTCTCATTTTTTATTTTTTGGTCGCGTCCCTGAAAATTCATTACACTTGCAGTTTTTCGAAAATAACAGAGGAAAAACAAGGGGTCTGCCGAATTTCAAACATTGTATTAGGTATGAAGTATTCCAAGTGAATGATCCCTTTCCACAAATAATAATAATAATAACCAAAATAGGATTTGAAACAATTTAATTACAAAAATAATCCGTTCAAATCATATTTTAAAAATGCAATTTGAACTTGTAAATAAATAGCATATAAATGGAAGTTTAGATAGAAATCACAAATAGAAAATCACATGTTTTATAAAAAAAAATTCTAAATTATAAAAATCACATGCAGAATGTTCAATTTCTACTTATGAAAATAAACTTCAAAAATCATGTCCAACACGCGATTTTAATAAGCTATTTCGGATCAACGCTTATTTTAAAAAGTATTTTAAAAAGACATTTTAAATTGACAACATAAGTATTCAAAGTAGCTCCCTTATGTAAGCAAACTGAAGATAAGAAAGAAGATTTTATCCTTCCGTTTCCTTTCTTTTCCTATAAATAGTCCTTCCATTTTCATTTTCAAATGTTTCATCACCATTTGTCTTGCTTTTCAGCAAACACGTGCAATGGGCCAGTCAGTTTTAGCCTAAAGAGCCTCATACAAAGGAATCCCGTAGAACGAGGCATCGCAGCAAAACATAAACAAAATCATAACAATGACCGAACTCAAAATTATTAAAATTTAAAGAAACCCAAGAAACAATAAACATGATTTTAAATATCATTATAGTACTTTCTCCAATACAACTCTTTCTAATAAAACATCTCCCTTGGAATAACCTCTCAGCAATGAGCTTGAGATTTGAGGTATGAACCTTATAAGTGATCTTAGAAATTTCTTTCCTTTAACAAAATACTCGCCACAAGTATATGTTGGCTAGCCACGTAACTCGAGACATTTGAAAAAAATGAAAGGAGATGTAACTGAAACAAGAAAAATAGACCGATAAGAAGCTTAAGCACATTCACAAGAATTTGGTGCATCTAATGAAAACAGCAGTGACAATGACAGCTCTCCTGCTCTGCAATATAGTGGCTTTTGCTGTGAAAGCCCAAAAATCATTTGTAAGGCTACCCCTTGTCTTTCTACGCTAACCGAAACTAGATAGCGTCAACAAATCCAAGTAGTTGGCCAGTAAAAAAAAAATCCAGGTAGAGCACAACATTACTGAAAGTTCTTTTCTTTTACCTTTTCTTCTCTTTTTTTTTTTTTTTTTTTTTTTGGCCATGCAACATTACTGAAAGTTCACATGCTGCAAAAAGGCACCATTTCAATCCTCAAACTCTACCCACAGGCATCAGTACCTCTCAACCATTAATTTTGTTGATTATATCCGAAATCACCTGCTCCATATCAAGTGCCGTCATTGGAGCAAATGGCCGCTTCATATCCTGCAAAAAGTAGGGTAGTTGATAAATTATAAGGATTATATACTGCAGAGGAATTTGATTGCATAAGCGCAGTCACTTCAAATCTGACAAGAAAAAAGGTAGTAATACTGAGTGAGTCTTTGAAATGCAGCATCGACTCTTTGGAAGAGATTTTTCACAATTCGACCATTAAGTCCCTTTTTGAACCAATTTTAAAGGCTCCAACAGAAAGGTTCAAATTTCATACAGCCCTCACACCAGAGCCAAGACTAAAATCTAAGAGGCAGAGATTTTGGTTAAGCATCACATCAGAACTAATAACTGATCAATTCAGCTTCAAGATCTCATAAAAGCACAGGATAATAATGAATAGCATGTTCAAATAATAATAATAATAATCTGTCTAATTATTAGAATAAACAACCATCGGATATAAAACATTTATGTCTTTTTTGGGGGGTTGAAAATTACACTAAAAAGGAGAAAACAAAATCACAAATGCAAGACCAATCATGATCAACTGTTTTCTACACTCAACCATGGTTGTCAAACTCGAGTTTTTACCTACAATCGCTAAGGAGTCCGTAGAATCGGAACGTAAAATCGAAAAGTAGAATCGTAAGATTCTACAACCAATATAAATTTGCTTACAAAAACCATCGATGTACTTATTAAACTAATAAAATTTTAAATAAATTATGAAAATAAAGAATTTAGTAATAAATTAGTTACATACAATAAAATTTAAGTTTTACCAATCATAACTCACATATTGTCATTAATATATTTAGTGCAATTTTAAAATTAAAATAATTATTTTTATTTAATGATAATTCATAATCTATAATTATTAAATGTATTACAAATCATTTAAATTATCATGTGTGAGTAGCTAGTTTTGTACAATAATGAACATTATCATGTTCACTATATATTTGCACAAAAAATCATTGCATTTATGGCAAATAAATTATCTAGAAAATTATTAAAAAAGGAAAAAAATATAGCACTATATATATTAGTTTAATTTTCATTCAAATTGTTCAAAATATATCATAGTATATAACCTAAAAGAAAATAACTCTCTAAAAAAAACAAAAAAAGAAATAAAAGGAAAAAAATATTTAAAAAACTAAAATTAAGTTAGATTAAAATAAATATCAAGAACCAACCCCAAAAACCCTAAATTTCAATATATTAAATTGATTGCATTCTTAAAGTTCAAATAAAAAAAAAAGTGTAAAATTACAACTTTACAATTTTACTACGACTCTAATTACGATTCTACTACCGATTCTACGATTCTACTTATGAGTTTACTCAAAAAATGATTTTGTATGCGAGTTAAATCGAAATCTCATCATCAACTCGTAAACTCGTAGAAACATACGAGTAGACTCGCGAGTTTGATAACTATACACCCAACATTAGGTCCTCGCTTTTACGAGCATACTATCGTAGAGTAACAAGGAATAAAGGACTTCAACTCTCATTAATCACAAAAACAAAGCTAGACGTCGTCATGATTCGGTTCGGGTCTGGAACCGGATCCAAACCGCCGGTTCCGTTTCCAAAAGTGGTGGAACCGAAACCAAACCCGTGGAAGCCGGCCAATTCCTGGTTCTTAGGAACCGCCGGTTCCCACGATTCGGTTCCGGTTCTAAAGGAACCGGAAACCATGATAAAAATAAAAAATCAATTAATAATTTACTTAATTTAATTAAGAAAAAATGCAAAATAAATTTTTAACTTAAAATAACATTAAGCCTAACAATAATTGTTCATAACATTAGTTAAAAAAAATTCTATAATTATGTATTTATTTATATACAAGCACTTGCACTTTTTTAGTTATTATATTAGCAATGTGATACTATAAAATAGTCAAGATATAAATAATTCTCAATAACAAAAAACGAATCACACATTTTTAAGAAAGAAAGCCTACTTTGATTAGAAGTCTGCATAAATTTAACAATATATGATTTCAAATGTATTTATTACTTATGTTGTTAATAATAACACATTAAATATTATGAATAGGAAATAAGTTTTTTATTATTTATGCGAAAATAGTTTTAGATATTTATTTTATAATTACAATTTTTTATAATTTTCTTTTCTTTTTTTTATAATTTTTATGATGTAGAACCGCCGGTTCTGCCGGTTCCTGAATCGACAGTTCCAAAACCGTCGAGTCATGCGGTTTTTAGGGATGGAACCGTAAGGACCTGTCGGTTCCTGTTCAGACCGCCATTCCCAGGCTGGTTCCCGGTTCAGGAACCGCCGGTGACGGGGTCAAATCAGTTCCTAGTTCGGAACCGACCTGTGATGATGTCCAAACAAACCTACAAAAAGACTGCCCATCAAAAAAGTAACTAAATCACAATCTTATGATCACTGCTTGCGCATGAAATATAAATAAATCAAGTGCAAAGATAGCCACATGCATGTTCAGTGAACGTGGAACTTCAAATAAAAGGCGACCAATAATCCCGATTGCAACAATGAACCAAAATCAAAAATATTTAATTGAATCTAAATTATTTTTGTCTATAAAGATGCTTGACGAAAGAAAATCTGGTTCTGCAATTGATAATTCCTTCGAATTCCAATTACTCAAGCAAAGGGCAATTAACTTTTAAGGAATTGAAAACTACAAATATGTACTTTTCTGTCACCACTCATTATCTATAATAGGCATATTAGCTTTCATGAAATATGCCAAAAGAAGTAGCCAGACATCCAAGGTGTAAAGAGTACAAGACTAACCAAGAGGCTTATGAACTTCTCACCACCTTCTTCTCGAATCTCAAAGCAACCTCTTCTAGGCTGTGAAAAAAAAAATGAATAAATACAAACCACCTTAGCGAATACAAGAATGGCTGCAACTAATATTTATTAAAAAATAAAAATAATAAAATAGAATGAAAGGAGCAAGGAATTCAATAACTGAGAATTCAACTTATATGACCGATCAAAATCCCAAAGGAAAGGAAAGACAAATTCCATAATGGTTATAGAATAAACTTCTTCTAGGCTATCAAAAAATATAAACCACCTTAGGAAAGAAAAGAAAGGGCTGTAACAACTATAAATAATCATTTCTCTTTACACCCTCCACACAGTTAATTAAAATAATCTCATATTTATCAAATAATTCATTTGTACCATGACACTAGAGCTGCAAATTTGGGAAATTAAGACAAACAAATCCTTAATGGAAACTACACAAGATGTCATTTTTTTTTAAATATGTGAAATGATTGAAAGGAAAACCATACCACTTTACTTTATTGTTGTTAAAACCTAAAACTAATTTAAAAGTCACAAGGAAGAAAGGAAAAAATCCAATCATTATACAAATTATTGATTTTGTATACACATGTGGTGAGAGATCAAATTCAAACCAGAAAAATACGCATCAAAATTATTACTTCACCATGCAAGATTTGGAAAGACATCAATCCAAATCTTTCAACTTAATTTACAGAATAAGATGAAAATGTCAATAAGAAAATACAAATAAATATCTTCGAGGAAAAGGCGAAGGAGCCATGAATTAATTTAGTTATTACATTGATATAATATAAAAAACTTCTTTGGTTCTTTATTTTTAGAAGATATTAAACAAATCAATTTGGTTCTTTCAACTTGGTTTGGTTCATCCCCTCAAACCAATCATAAATTCAACTCAATCTGGAAATTTTCTTGAACCCATTCGGGAAATAATAATAATAATAATAATAATAAATTGAAATCAATTTGGTCTTATAAGTCAGTTTTTTTTTTTTTTTTTTTTTTAAATAACCCAAAGAACCCCTAACCATCCTCCACTCACAACTCACCCACCCTAACCACCCACCATAGCAGCACCCACATGATAGAGCTGCCACCATCCACCCGCTGCTCACAAAGCCAGACTACCCACTGCAAAACTACCCCTACAAGCACACCACCACCCTCACTTGATTTTCACAAACCTTTGCCACCCAACAACCCATTCAATCTTAGACCCATTTGCCACCTTCCACTTCCCTCAAAAACCTGGACCCATCCCTAGTTGATTCACTCTAAAATTGGCACCATCTCCATCCCATTTCAACCTGCCACTCTTTCCAAGCTTATGAGACCAATTCTCTCAACCGCACCATATAATACACCCACATCACTAACGTTGTCTATTGTTGACACAATCAAGCAATCAGTTGACAATAATCAATTGTGGTTGTCACCAATAACTTCATTATATCATTCAGTTTATATCAATCTATTGATGCCACCATTATTGCTCCATCCCATGATATCTATATACCCACCTTCCTGCTAACAGTGTCTACTATCGACTTAATCAAGCTATCGATTGGCAATTATCAACTGTGGTTGTCCCCCATAACTTCATTATATTAATCAATTTATATCAATGTGTTGATGTCAACATTGTTACACCACCCATGAACTCCAATGCTTCTAGTAAACTCACCTGAACTTGAATTTCAACACATTGTCTCCATTAAAACAAAGGACCAACACTTCGTTTCTTGCTACATTCTCTAAAAAAGTCTAAGGTTCATAACATCCTTATTACCTACAGTATATGGACATAACTCCTATGATGCTTCCATGAAAATTCCATGGCTTGAAAAGTGATAATCAAACAAAGGCTATTTGAATTTTGGTTAAACAACTCCACTTATTATTGACCAACTAACCTCAATTGGTCAATCGTTTTGCACATCCAGCCACATTACTCACACATTCCATGATCCTTCTATGGAAAACAACGATGCCATCGTTACCATGCTAACCCACTCAACTGCAGCTATCACATTTGAGCGAGTGCATGTCAACTCATCAACTAGGAACAGCAAATTAAACAATCATATGACGGTTCCCCATCTCCACTTTTACTGCACTTAACACCAACACTATATCATCTACCTCTCAGGGTTAGGGTCACAGTCATGATCAAGGCTAATTTAAAGCTTGGAGGCATCACTGTACCATCACACTACTTTTGCTTAAGACTCCTTCCAACAACCATTTTGTCAACAACAATCTGCTCGACTTGCTTGCATTACTAGCTTATTTTATCTGCATATTTAACAACCTAATCATTTGACTCTTCAATAATATCACAAGTTATAATGAAAACTGTACAAATGTACCCTAAATTTATGTTGCTCTTTTAATAAATCTTATGAGGCTATCAAATATCACAACTCAACTACGGATGATATATTCACTAATAAGACCCTAAATGTAGGTTCCAATAATGTAATTGTAAGTAATGGTAGATCAATACCAATGTCTCAAATAAGCAATCTCACCACCAACACCAATCGTCATTCCTATACCTAATGAATGTCCAAGATGTTTTATGCTTTTTTGTTTTTTAAAGTGAAGAATAAAATGTCCAATATGTTCCCTCTCTCAAACACAACTTTCTATCTATCATAAAACTGTGATGATAAAAATTGCACTATTAGTTTTAAAAATATTTTTTTTCTTTTCTTATTCCTCTTCAAGGGGGTGGAGTTCTATTAAGGACTTTAAGAACCCTCACGATAGCTTCTTACATTCATTGCCTCAAGAAGGATAAGGAAATCCAATTTTAATCATCCCATAATAAGATAGATAATAAGCTTGCTCGGAGTCATTGCAATATAATTAATCATTCACCATCACAATCCTTAAAGCCATGTCAAGGCTACAATATTAAGTCCATCCATCTCACAAAATATAAAATCCCTATATCAGTCTAACCTATGGTAAGTGAAAACTACATCAAGCTTAAGATTTCATTATTGAGTACTCTTTCATAGTGACAACAAGTTGTACTCAACAAAACCAGATTGCTAAAGGTAAACATGGCTATATCAACATATTGGCACACACCATTCTTACATGGCAAAATCCCGCCACCTTCAAAGTAGATATGGCACTCCCCACTTTTAATATCATTATCCAGTTGCATCCAACCACTCTCAAGGCTCAACCACAAGTCCACCGTTGAAATTTCACATCACATCCCCATATTATAATTTTCTTTGCATGCTGGGTATTCATGTTTTCTCAGTAACAAAAAGGCCCAAACCTTATGAGTTCAAAAGATTTCTTCATTAAAAAGTTCTAGAATAGTATGGTTCAGTATAAGCCCCAAATAAACTATCTCTCTACTCCCTTCCCACGGTTTCATCGTCTACTCTACCCAACAAAAGCTATTACTACCAAAACACCACCTTAAGCTGTGTAGAGATCATTAAACATGCAGTCTTTCATGAATATGATATTCCTAACAGTTCTATCACCTAATCCACAAGTAATAATCCCAAGGCATCATAGCACCATGGTCAAAGATACAATGGAACCAGAAAACAATCCAAAGACAGTTTCATCTTGTGGCTAGTGATCAATAAAAAGCTATATACATTTGACAAGCTGAATCGATGAGGTGTGACATCTTTCACTTCCTGTTCCTTCTGTAATTCAAGGTTAGAAACACATGATGCCTATTTTTCATCCATTTCATTTTGCGATCAATCTGGGTTGACATGTCCACTGGCCTCAACCACCCAGAATCTTTTTCTTCAACACAAATTACGTACTCCAAACAACCAAATTACGTCCAAACGGAGTTCAACTCTATCTGCTGCAGTTTATCACATTTGGCAAGCCCATAATTCTGTAAGGCTTGGAAAACACGTCCCCAATTCCATTGCTCTATTAAGACAAATTTTAGTTATGTGTTTTGTCATGAATAGGAGCCATGTTACTTTGTGTGATTGTATCAACTCAAAGGTTTGTCTTTATTTTGAGCCTCGTAAATATTAGGCTTTACTCCTATCCCATACATTGCAGTTGTATATCCTTCCTTTGGTTTAAAAAATCTTTGACTTAAACAAAAAAATTACCACCTCTCATCAAGTTCACCATTCCTTAATGTAACCCCACAATATCCCCATAAGCCAAACCCCCATGCCAACATTGCCCTCCCTAACCAAAGACCAGCTAATACTCCTACTAAAAGTCTCTATCGGTTCTCGTTATGACTACCCACAATCTTGCACTCTCCTCCTTTGCCACTCATACCACCTAAGCAATCATACACGTACATATCAATGCATTCACACTAAAATACTCCCTAATCGGCACCTATTGCTCCTCCCTTGACCATTACATCTCTCCCAAGTAAACTTATGCACGCACTAGCAAATCCAAATCATTTCCTGTATAATTCAGAGAAATTTGGCTTAGTGGACCGAAATAGTGTCATTGAACTGATCTGCCACATCCAACCTCTCTCCAAGTAGGCCTAAACATACAAAAGCATGACTATTGCTATCCACCACATTATGTACCTATAAATTTAGTTTGAGGGGTGTTGGAATATTCTATTATTTATTTTTACTATGTGATAGGTGAGAAGATGCTATTGCTATCTACCACATTATGTACCTATATATTGTAACTCCCGCTGTACTTTTTTTTCAGGAGTACAAGGATCCCCTTTTTTATTCTTTTCTCATGCTATCAAAGCAAGGTTATTGTCCAAACAAATTATACACAAATGAGTTATCTTTCTATCAATCACCAATTGGTGAAAGACGAAGGCTTGTCTTTGGATCACTTGGGGACCAATCCTCTAATGCTCAACAAATTAGTGAGATGCAACCTACATTAAGTGACAACCATTCTCTTTAAATCATCCGACAAAACTAAATGGAGCGAATTTTAGAGAATGGTTTCGATTGGTCAAACTTGCTTTTAGAGGAAGGAGAAAGCTAGGATATCTCACCGACCTATCTAAGCTCCTGATCCAAATTCAGACTCCTATGCAACATGGGAGGCCGAGAATTTAATATTTATGGCTTAGCTCATCAATTCAATAGAGCCAAGAATTGGTTGCACGTATCTTTTTTTAATACAGCTAAGGAATGTGTGATGCCATAAGATATGTATTCTGATTTAGAAAACACATCTCAATACTTTGAGATTAGATAAAAAATTTGATTGACCAACCAAGGAAATTCGTCTATCACAAAATATTATAACATCCTTGTAGATCTATGGAAAGAGATGGAGATGTCCTGAAGATGGGGCAAAACATAGTAAAATGATGGAAAAAGACAGCGTTTTTTATTTTTTACAAGGGTTAAACTCTGTTTTGGACAAGGTTAAGGGTTGTCTAATTGGAAGAAATCCTTTCCCCACTCTTCATGAAGCATTTGCTGAGAAATGAAGAGAAGAATCGAGAAAGAAGGTGATGCTGCATCTATTAAATAGTGAGATTCAACCTTAAACATTGGCCTTAGCTACACGCAAAGAACCAACTCAATCTAAGCAAAAAATTTAGTGTGACTATTATCAAAAGCCCTTTCATACTCGAGAAAATTGTTGGAATCTTCATGGATATCTAGCAAGTTGGAAGTCAAGAAAGCAAAAAGGGATTAAGTGGCTCAAGTGGTTGAAGCTATAATCATAAGGCTTCAAATGTGACCTTGACAGTCGAACAATTAGAAATGTTCCAATATTTGATAAATCAAATGAAATTTACCAGCCTACTAATGGGTCGAGTGATAGCAATGCTAATTCCTTAGTCACTACGACACGAAAAGGTAATGTTTCTTTTTGCTCTAATGCTCAACAAATTAGTGAGATGCTAATTCCTCAGTTGTTGATATTGAGACTACAAATCATATGACAAATTCAAGGAGTTGTTTCACAGAGCTTGAAAGTTATGACCCAGAAACTAAAATATGGGTAGCTGATGGTAATGTTTCATTTGCTCAAGGGAAAGAAACGGTTTAGTTATAACATTTGTCTTAAATCGACTTTATATGTTCTTCAATTGAAACATAATCTTTTAACAAATAGTAAATTGAATAAAGATCTAAATTGCAAAGAATTGTCAATTTGGCTAAATGAATTTTTTATATATCTCAAGGGTGAAAATATACGATACATATGACTATTTTAGGATAGTCAACTATACAATCAATTAAAAAATCAATTAGAATAAATCAGAAACTAATCCTAACTAATAAAGGAAACATAATCAACTGCGATAATACAAAATATGTGCTGACTTATATGCTAATTCAAAATAAAAATTTCTCCTCATTCATGTGATTTCCAAGACCTTTCTTCGGGGAAGATAATTGGAAGTGCTAGGGAATGTCATGGCTTATACTATATCTCAGAGTGAGACTCAATAAAATTGGAACCCAATTTGTCTTCTCCATCCGTCTGTTCAAATTCTAATGATATGTTATGGCAAAGAGATTAAGGCATCCAAGTTTTTCTTATTTAAAGACCTTGTACCCAAACTTATTCACAAATATAAAAATGAGTTCCTTATTTTGTGAATCGTGTACTTTAGCCAAACTTCTTAGAAGCCTATATCCATTGCAATCTTACAAAGCTTTCTAAACCCTTTCATATCATCCAGTGATATTGGGGTCCTAGTAGAATCCCTCATCTATCTAGAGCAAAGTGGTTCGTTGCAATCATTGATGATCATACCAGGCCACTTGGGTCTATCTCATGAAATAAAGTCTGAAGTATGTACACTTTTTAAGATCATTCATAAATTTTAAGAAATGTTTTTCAAGGTTCCATACATATCCTAAGAACTAATAATGACAGGGGATATTTGTCAAATGAGTTCAACACAAACCTACATGAACAAGGAATATTTCATCAGAGTTCTTGTGCTTATACTCTACAGCAAAATAGAGTAGTAGAAAAAAAAATAAAAATAAACATTTGCTTGAAGTTGCTTCCTCTCTCATGTTCTGCAATTCGACACATAACTCATTTTGGAGGGAAGCCATATTAACAACTCCATATCTTATAAACGGATTACCATCTAAACCTTTAAATTTCAGGATTCCTTTAAGTGTTCAAAGTCTTTTCCACATGTTCAATTATTTAACTCCTTACCATTAAAGAATTATGGATGTGTCGTGTATGCGTATGACTCTTCTCCAAATAAGTCCAAGTTTGATGAACGTGCACTAAAAGTGTTTTGGTGGGCTATTCTCCTAGTCAGAAAGGGTACAAATGTTATCACCTTCCAACAAAGAAATTCTATGTTTCTTATGATGTCTCATTTTTAGAACATCAATTTGGGTTCTCAACACTAATTTAGAAGAAACACTAAGAAATGTAAGTTGGGCCCTTCAATTTCATTGCCAATTTGAGTCTCAAATCACTCTTGGTCCTACACCTTTTATCTCTCAGAAAATTCACAAATCTCCAATCATTCCTATTCATAGATCTTCTGTATCTCATACAAGTCCCAAATTCAAAGAGCCTAAAGAAATTAAGATGCAAGTATATACCATGTTAAGAAATGTAAATTAATATATGATAGATATTATAATTACCGATGTGTTTGGTAGTAGAAGATAGAAGTAAGCAAGATTGATAGCTTTATATATTCTCTTTTTCTAATATGACAGAAAAATATAATAATACAATTATTCCCAGTTTCATATCAATTACATGGTATTAGAGCTTAGGAATTTTTTTTTTTTTTCCAATTAAGGTTTAGGTTAAAACCTTCATTAACCCTAGCTGCCCCAGTAAGCAGCTTTTGTATCCTACACACACCCCTCCACAAAAAGAGAGATTGTCGCCCAACACACTTTTCCGACAAGTTCCAACGACTGACAAAAAAGCGCGTGAGGCTCATGCACCAAGTAAAGCGTCCGACACTCCCTCATTTTTGCGCATGGAGGCGCATGCAAACTTTTTCATCCACTATAAGTACGGGGTCATCATGGTATAATGTTCTTCACTCCTGCCTCGCCATTTTGATGAACCATCTTGGGTCACATGTTCCTTGCTAAGGTTAAGGTTTTTTATTTGGTTTGATTCCAGCTAGGCAAAAATTTTTTTTTTTTTTTGGTCTAGTGGTTTTGAAAAGCTGTGTTTAGGCAATGCGATCGAGGTGTTGCTTTTGCTATTAGATTGGAAGTATGATAATCTGCTGCGATTAAAGCTTTCATTTGGCTTCTCTTGTACAATTGGTATTTGTTTTTTGGCTTAGAAGAAATAAATATATTTTATTAGATTGTTGTGTTAACAAAGATGGCTAAGACAATTACCATTTTCATTGATGAATATGCAAAGTTCTATCAGTTATAAGAGGTACTAAAGACTTCGTCCTATCATGTCTGCTGTTGATGAGTCAGAAAAACCAAATGTGTCTTTTTTCCTCATCTTCCAAGTGGGCCATTGATTTTGGTGCCACAAATCATATGACAAATAATCTTAGTCTCTTTTCCACTTATTAAGCTTACAGAAGTCCAACAAATGTCAAATTAGTAGATGGTTTGAAGTCATGTATTCTTGGTTCTAGCTCTATTAATCCTACTCCACAGCTTTCCTCATCCTCAGTATTATGTTTATCTCAATTTTCTTTCAAATTACTATCTATCAGCTAACTAATCCATGCCCTAAATTGTTGTATCACTTTTTTTCCCAACCAGTGTCTATTTCAGAATCTTATAAAGATGAAGATTACTGGTAAAGGACATGAATCAAGAGGTCTCTACATTCTGGATACTCAAGTGACAAGATCTGTTGCATGCTCCAGTTTTCTCACACCATTTAAAGTACACTGCCAGTTGGGCCATCCTTCTTTATCTGTGTTAAATAAATTTTATCCCCAATTTAATAGTGTCTCGAGATTAGATTGTGAGTTATGTCAGTTTGCAAAACACCATCGATTGTCATCTATTCCTAGCATAAATAAAAGGGCTAGAACGCCCTTTGAATTAGTCCATTCTAATGTATGGAGACCTTGCCCTGTTGCATCAAAACCTGGTTTTAGATATTTTGTTATGTTATGGATGATTACTCTTGCATGACTTAGCTTTATCTTACGACAAATCGTTTTGAGGTATTTTCTCATTTTATTGCCTTCTGTGTCGAGATCAAAACACTTTTATATTTCTATCCATACATTAAGTGATAATGCCAAAGAGTACCTTTCTCACTCGTTTCAAACATACATGATTCAAAATGGCACTCTTCATCAATCTTCATATATTGATACACCATCTCAAAATGGAGTAGCTGGGGGAAAAAAATCGACATCTTCTTAGGCAGCGAGAGCCCACCTATTTTAGATAAATGTTCTTAAATAATTTTAGGCTGATGTAGTTTCTACTGCATGTTACCTAATAAATCGCCTACCCTCATTTGTTCTTCAAGGTGAGATTCCTCATAAAGTTTTATTTCCTATAAAATCGTTGCTTTCAATTGAAATTAAAATATTTGGCAATACCCGCTTTACTCATGATGTTCATCCTCAAGTAACCAAATTAGATCCTGAATCTCTCAAATGTGTCTTTTTAGGTTATTATCGAGTTCAAAAGGATATCAGTGTTACTATTTCTATCTTGATAGGTATCTTGTGTCAACAAATGTCACATTTGTAGAAAACACTCCATTTTTTCTATCAATTGAAATGTCAGCATAGGATGAGAATGACAATATATTAGTTTATCATTTTACATATCAATGTCTAGGTGCACAGACAGCTCCATCAACGCAAACACCACCACTTCCACTAAGGCCTCCAATCTAATATGTGTATTCTAAATGCCATGACCTACCTGGTTTATGTCCTGAACCAACCTCTTCTTTCTCCATAGATCCTACTCCAAGTAACCTTGATCTTCCAATTGCATTTCGAACAGGCAAACGTCAATATACCTATCCTATTTCTTCTTTTGTTACATATGATCACTTGCAATCATCATTGTCTTCATTTATTGCATCACTTGGTACTATGGCACCTCCTAAGACTATTCAAGGTGCTCTCTCTCAAGCCGGCTAGCATGATGCTATGATTGAAAAAATGAATGCTTTAGATACTAATGGTACTTGAGATCTAGTGGAATTACTCATAGGAAAGAAGACAATTGGCTGTAAGTGGATGTTTGTTGTTAAGGATGGATCCGTTTCAATCACTTGTCATCATCATTGTCTTCATAAATTGCATCACTTGACACTGTGGCACTTCCTAAGATGATTCATGGTGCTCTCTCTCATTCCGGCTAGCGTGATGCTATGATTAAAGAAATGAATGTCTTAGATACTAATGATACTTGGGATCTAATGGAATTACCTATAGAAACAAAAGCAATTGGTTGTAAATGGATGTTTGTTGTTAAAGTTAATCCGGATGGATCCGTTACTTGGTTGAAAGCCTGTCTTATGGCTAAAGGTTAAGCTCAGACTTATGGGGTCGATTACTTAGATACATTTTGTCCTGTGGTTAAGTTAACTACCGTACAGCTGTCTATATCTTTAGCAGCTACTCATCATTGGTCTTTATATCAGTTGGATATCAAAAATGCATTCTTACATGACAATTTGCAGGAGGAAGTATATAAAAACAACCACCTGGTTTTGTTGCGAAAGGGGAGTTGAGTAAATTTTGTTGTCTTTGGATGTCATCATAAGATTTGAAACAAAGTCCTTGGACCTAGTTTGGGAAATTCAATTAAGCAGTTGAAACTTTTAGTTTACAAAAAAGCAAGTCGATCACATTGTATTTTATAGATGCACCAACTCTGGAATGATTCTTCTTGTTATATAGTTTTTTTTTTTTTTTTGGAACTTATCTTGTTATATAGTTGACGATATTATTATTATTACAGGAAGTGATAATGCGGGATATCCTCTTAAATCATTTCTGCAAACTCAGTTTCACACAAATGATTTGAAAATACTGAAATATTTCTTAGGCATTAAGTTAACAAGGAGCAACAAGGACATTTTTCCGTCTCAAAGGAAGTATGTGCTTGACTTAATAACAAAACCGGAAAAATTGGGAGCTATGCCATGCAGTACCCCTATGCTTCCTAATATGCAGTTTACGAAAGAAGGTGAATTACTCAAGGTACCTGAAAGATATAGATGTTTGGTTGGAAAGTTGAATTATCTCACAATAACCCATCCTAATATCGCATACCCAGTTAGTGTTGTTGGTCGATTTGTCTCTTTTACAATGCATCATTGGGCAACTTTGGAATAAATTATGTATTATCTAAAGGGTGCTCTAGTTGGATTAGTATATAGATATAACGGACATAATCGTATTAAGTGTTTCTTGGATACTGATTGAGCAAGATCTAAAATAGACAGAAGGTTTACTAATGGATATCGTGTGTGTGTTGGAGGTAATCTAATTTCTTGGAAAAGCAAGAAACAAAACATGGTATCTCGCTCTAGTGCAAAAGCAGAATATAGAGCTATGGCACAATCAATATGTAAAATAATGTGGATTCATCAACTTTTGACTGAATTCAATCTTGAGGTACCAATGCCTACTCAGTTATGGTGTGATAATCAGGAAGCTCTTCATATTGCATCTAATCTCGAGTTTCATGAGCGAACTAAGCATATTGAAATTAAATGTCATTTCATCCGCAAAAAGATATAACAGCAGTTAATCTCCAAGGGGCATATCAAGACTGAAGCACAATTGGCAAATATTTTCACTAAAGATTTGAATGGGACTAGAATAAATGATATTTGTAACAAGTTAGGCATAATTAATATCTATGCTCCAACTTGAGGGAGATTAATAAGAAATGTAAATTAATATATAATAGATATTGTAATTGATGATGTGTTTGATAGTAAAAGGTAGAGGTAGGTAAGATTGATAGCTCTATATATTCTCTTTTTATCCATGATAGAAAAATATAACAATACAATTATTCTTAGTTTCATTTCAAATTATATACCAAAAGAAACAAAACTCAAGTATTGCCATCAAACCCATAGAGGGGAACTGGGAATTCCAAGGGGAAAGAGATGTCATAGGATCGAGTTTTTCTTCCGTTTTTCCCTATGTTGATTGTATTTCCGGGCTCGTTAGAGAGAACCCGACGATCTCTCGGTTAATAAAATAACCTGGAATTTTTCAAGATAAAAACTGAACTCTTATTTTCACCTGACCAACATTATATATTACAATTACTTTGACAGTTATCTGATAACCATCACCTTATTCCCTAGCCACACACTTGGCAGAAACATAACTGCCTTACAAGACACTTAAAACACACCTGTCCATGCACACATAACACCTGTCCATGCACACATAAACAACAAACACCAATATAAAATAAAACACACATGCACACATGACACAACACGAATAGCTGTCCTAAATCAACTTCATCCTTTTCTGTTCTGCCTCCTCCTATACACATGCTTGAAAGGAGTAATTTCTTGGTTCATAACAGAAGAAGCTATGGGAAGTGAAAGTAGTGAAAAGAAAAATGAAGCTGAAAGGGGAATGAGTGTTGATTTGGATGCTACTGATAATGATTTACCAATTGCACTTCGCAAAGGTAAAAGACTTTATACTAAGTATCCTATTTCAATATCTTGCATACTCAAATTTATCTCCAAGGTTTATGGCCTTCACTACACAAGTAGATAAAGTAGAACTCTAAATATTGGTGAAGTTTTGAAAAGTGTGGAGTAGAAAAATGCTGCCCTAGAAGAAATGAAAGCACTAGCGAATAATAAAACATGGAAAATGGTTGATTTACCTAAAAGTAAGAAACAAGTAGGGAGCAAATGGGTATTCTCGGTGAAATATAAAGATGATAGTACTATTAAGAGATTCAAAGCACGCTTATTGGCGCAGGGATACACGCAATTATATGGGATTGATTATGAAGAAACATTTGCACCTGTTGCTAAGCTAAACTCAATTAGGTACTTCTTTAATTAGCAGTTAATTTGGTTTAGCCCTTACATATGTGAAGAATGCATTCCTAAATAGAGAACTTGAAGAGGAAATCTATATGAAAATTCCTTTAGTTTTTGAAACACCAGATTCAATAGGTAAGATATGCAAGTTAAAGAAATTTCTTTATGGTTTAAAGCAATCCCAAGGGCTTGGTTCACAAGGTTTAGTTCTACTCTACTCCAGTTAGGTTATACGCAAAGTGAACCTGAAAACACCTTGTTTGTCAAGGGAAGCCTGGAAGGCAAGAAGGTGGTTTTAATTGTTTATGTAGATGACATAATAATCACAGATAATGATGAAGCGGAGATAGATGCTTTGAGGAAAGCAACTAGATCTAAATTTCAAGTTAAGGAGTTCAAGGTTTGAGATATTTTTTGGGAATTGAGATGACAAGAAGTTCTCAACGAAAATATATACAAGATTTTCTCAAAAAAACTGGAATCTTAGCATGCAAGCCTGTGGGAACTCCTTTAGAATACAATTGGAAGAAAAAGGCCGATAATAATGATCCTGAAATTGATCCTAAAATTGATAGAGAGCAATATCAAAAACTTGTGGGAAGGCTTATCTATCTCTTACACGTCCTGATATTGCACATGTTGTAAGTATCGTTAGCCAAGTTATGCACTCTCCTACTAGAAAACATCTTGATGTTATTTACCATACTCTTAAGCATTTAAAAGGAACTCCACGGAAAGGGTTATTGTTTCAAAGAGCAAAGAACGAAGCCTAGAAGTATTTATTGATGCTAACAATTGGGTATTACACTAAGGTATGGGGGAATTTGGTTACTTGGAGAAGAAAAAAATAGTCAGATGTGGCAAAACATAGTGTCGAGGCTAAATTTAGAGCAATTTCATAAGGGATATGTAAAGTGATGCCATTACAAAGACTAATGGCAGATTTAAAAACTAAGTGCAAAAGTCCTACTAGGATGGTTAGTGATAGTAAGTCTGCTATTAGCATTGTTAAGAACCCAGTGCAATATGATAGAATGAAGCATATCAGAATTTATCGACATTTCTTTCGAGAAGAAATTGAAAGAGGAGATATTATTCTCACTACATTCCTACACATATCCAAGAAGCTGATTTATTTACAAAGACTATTCAACGACCTCGATTTGAGTTTCCACTAAGCAACCTTGGAATAATAAATATCTATTTCTAAGCTTGAGGGCAAGTGTTGGAAAAACAGCTATTAGTTTAAGGGGCGTTGGAATATTCTATTATTTAATATTTACTATGTGGTAGGTAAGAGGATGCTGTTCTACCTACCACATTGTGTGCCTATATATTGTAATTCCCGTTGTAATTTTTTTCAAGAGAGTAAAATTACCTTTCTTTTAATCTTTTCTCATCTTTCATATCAAGGAAGTATTATTTAAATGCTTGTAGAATAAATACCTCTGTTTGAAATGGAATAGATTAAGCCATTACTCTAAACACCTCACCTCATTCTTAAGTAAAACTGTTTTAATTTACCCCCGAAAATGGAGGGGGAAAAATCATAACAAGTCATATACTTTATTGATAAAGAGTAAGGAAACACAAGCTTACCTTTTCTGGGTTGAGAATCACTGTGATGCCTGGAACACCCTTCTCAAGACCAATCTTCACTTGTAAAGCCCTTGTCTTGAATCTATTGCATTGTTTGCTATAGTTGAACAAAATGAAAATAGACTGACATCAGAAGCACTCGACAAAAGTTGAAAACTTAGTACTCTGCAAATAAACATTCCTAAACTAATGATTGAATTACAGGTAGATAATAAATACCAAGGAAAAAAATGCATACAACCCCTAAACATTAACCTCGATGAGAATTCGGTGCAAGTTTAACCTGAACTTGCAAAGTGTGCTTTTAACATCTAAGCCCAAATAAACCGGCAAATATAACCCAGAACTCAAGGGGAAATAATTTTCCAAAGCTTTACCCTTATTACAGAATCACCCTTGAGCTCATTTTGAACATTAAATCAATGCATTTTTTTTAATAGAAAAAACACACGTCCATTATGTTGCCAATTCTTAAGAATATATGAATGTTAAAATGCACTAGTTTATATCTGCACTCAAGTGAAAGTTGGAGAGGCCATTTGCAATTTCACTAAATAATTTTATCTTAGTAAAATAGTATTGGTCATGATTGATCATACATATATGATGATAAAAACGGAGAAAAACAGTGTAAGAGCCTAAACCTTTATTCTTTTGCGGTCTCCTGTCAAATTTTCAGGTATATCCTCTATTAAAAAGGTTGTAGACATGACAATTGAATATGGATTGGCAACAAGAAATGCTCTTACAATCACTTACAATGTAAAGTTGAAATGCAAAACTAGAGGGAAAAAATATTGAGGGCGGCATTTAAGCACTAAATAGCGAAAACATGCAAGTGTAGATAATCATAATGCTCCGATAGAAAGGTGATCCTTAACTTTCTACTGAAGAATGTGTCTTAAAAGCAGGGTCACTCGTTAGCAAAAAGAACATATATAAAGTGGTTTTCACTCGAAACATTTTTCTCTAGTTTTCCTTTTATGGAAAAACATTTGCAACAAGATTGAACTTCAATATCCATATACCAAAGATAGACCGAAGTTTGGCTACACCAAAAATAAAATGTTTGCTTTCTTCAATCCAGAAAAATGGCTATTTTTTAGTTAAATGAAAATCACTTTTTTTTTCCAATTACTTCATGCTAAACATTATTGAGCTCTGCGACCAATCTCCGATTACTACGCTTAACAGTGAAATGAAGAAATATAAAACGAATACATATTTTTCAGCTAAACACATGATGTTTTAGTCTAGGGTTTTCCCCAAATCCCTATTTCTACCACCAAAAGCAGCGGGGGGAAAAAAAGATAAAGATAAAACCGAAGAGTGACCAAACGAGGCAAATGGAGGAAGAGAGCGAGAGAGGGAGAGACCAATGCTCAACAACTATGGTTTTGGTCTTGGCTTTGTCATCACCGGTCTTGCCGTTGCCGACATCAGCAGCGGTGTTAACCTTCTTAGTTTCTTCTTCCGTTTTGGTCTTCTTAGTCGCCTTTGTCTTCTTGGTTATGTTCTTCTTCGCAACCTCCGGGACTGAGTTGGACTTGCGCCCCAGAGTGGAACTCCGAGTCACTCTCCTCGAAACGGCTGCTTGTTCTTCCTTCTTAACTCCATCTTCAGCCTTTCTCTTTCTTGGAGCCATGGAGTGAAATCGGACGACCTGTACTGCCTCTGTCCCTCTCCCTCTCTCTCTCTCTCTCAACTTGTTGAGTGGCTACGGCTTTTGGAGGTTTTGGCCTTATTTGTTAAAAGAAATAGCTTTTAAGAGGAGAGTGCGGACAGATGAGTGACTGAGCGTGAGTGGGTGTGCTGGTGACAGTTTCGTTTTTTAATTTCTTTTTTTTTTCACTTTCTTTATTTTTTTTTTTCCCGCTCGTTTTGTCGTTCCGGACGAAATATTCGAACGGACGTCGGGAATTTGGATATGAAAAGTAATGGGCATGACACTAAAGAGACAGCCTGGACGTCGATGCTATTTACCCCTCAAGTGGAATAATTGATAAATAGGGATCAAAAGTTAATTGAACCCTTTTTAAATAAGAATCCTACTGTCGTTCACTTAATCATGTGGAATAAGGAGGTATGAAATTATAATTCAAAATAAATATAATAAGATTATAATAATTATTATAATATTTATTTGATATAAAAAGTAAAACAAGTAATTATTATAATAAAAATATATTTCTCATATTTATTATAGATAAAAATAATTATATAGGTGATATCTTCAAAATAAGAGTATTTACGACAAATTTGAAAAATAAACCATTGAATGACAATTTATAATGGTGGAGATATAAATTGTTATTCATCATTTTACGTAATACCAATTCATTATGAATTACCATTCTCTTTAAGTGAATCCTGTAACAGCAGCTTTATGTGGAATAAGAGAATGAATAGTTATTTATCTCAAATAAACGGACTGTTAATTTTTCAAAATGTTTTACAAGTAAAAAGGTATTTAAGTCATTTACATAAACATTTTTCTATATTCTCACTAGCTTTGAATAGAATGGTTTGTATAGATAAAGGCAAAAAAAAAATTCATAAGGTCTTGTTTGGTACTCGTAATGACTTGAAATGACTTGAAGTGAAGTTGTGAACAGAAGCATTATTAAAATTCAAAACCATGATATCTTATATTAAGTAACTTTATTTCTTAAATATTGACCACCTTAAAAAAATGTTGAAAGGCTTTATTTGATTATGGCTTGATATGTCCAATACAATGACATGAATCAGCAAGAAGGTCTTCCAAGCCCGTTAATCATCCCATATCGCCTCTACTTAAGAGCCTTAACTACCAACCTAGAAGTATCTCATTTCGTTGAAACACATAAGGATAAAAAACCGAGGTCATGTTCGACTGAGCTCCTCGTCTATCGAGTTACATATTCACACCATCTCATTAGGTACCTCAAAACTCCTCGACTTGCCATGTCTCCATAGAGGTACCTTGAATTTCCTTAAAGTTCTCCAAAAGAAAATAACTCTTTATATATCCTCTCACTTTCCTGAATGATCGCTATCACTGCCTTTAGTCCAAGTCAACTACTAACTAAAGGTCCCCACTCTCTTAAGACTACGACACATGGGCTTCTATTATGGTATAATCATCGCTTATATATAGAAACCACATGCACAAAGCAATCTGTCATGCCACGGAAGGTACCCTAAGCGTGACAGTCCGTCGTATATAATATTAAAGCTACTGAATGACAACCTTAGTCATGCAGGAGCTTCTATATCACATGCAAAGCGTGCTTCCAAGATAATAGGAGACTCACAAAGGTATTTCATTTAAGTAGTAATAAAAGCAAGCAAGAACTTATATAGATAAACATGAAACCTTCATTTAAATAATAGTTCCTTACATCATCTTAGGGGCATTCCCCTGTCTTAAAAGTCTATCAACAAGATAATACCAACTATAACACAAGTCTATTATAGAGATTTTCCTAGAAACCTATGTTCAAAACTTAAATACATATAGCTTCTCCCAAAAACTCCTAGTAGCTTAAACTCGTACCTGGCATATGGGGGTCCTTAGGGCCAATCAAAGGTAATCATACTGTAACAAAAAGCTATAAGGTATAAGCAAATCTAGCTTAGTGAAATAATTCCATCTACAAGACATTTCCATGATTCAAACAAGTATTTAATCAATCATATGAGAATGCACCAAACATATGAACAAAAAAAATACACATGATTAACTGGAAATCAAGTGTAGCATGGATTTTACACCCTCCATGTCGAGGGTTGGGAGGTTATAGGCCCATACGATCATCAATATTTGCAGATTTACCGGCTCCTGCTAGCCCTGTAGACTTTCTGGCTCCTACTAGCCCATGTAGACTTTCCGGCTCCTACTAGCCCATGTAGACTTTCTGGCCTACTAGCCACCACTACTATTTTCTCGTTTCCCCACACGAAGAATAGTAGTGAAATAAATGTGACTCACAATTATGATATGCATGAATTATTTTCAATATATATTTAACCAAATAATGTTTAGTTCAAATTGAAGGCGATCAACACAATTTTCATCATATCAATACAAGAATCACAATTTATTTATCAAACCTTCTTTTGATATTCTTAACTTATATTCAATCAATCATAATTCCAAGTGACACAACAATTATTCATTTTACGTTCTTCTTAATTGCTAGTGCTACTACTTACAAGCACAAGACAAGAAAATGTAACTTAGTAAAGAATTGACTCACTCCATGTCGGTAGATCCTAATCGAAGTAATCTTCCGGGAAAGTGATCTCAGGTCCTTCTTCACTTAAACAAGATGAAATACCCAAAATGAGTCTTTCATGAAACTTCTATTCTTGAGATTCTAAACTTTTCTTAAAATCGCGATAAAATCATATAAGAGGAAATTCCAACTTAAAATGGCCATAACTTGCTCATTTTAACTCGGAATTTTTCATATAATATACTATTTTCTACCTATTCGAAAAGATCTATCTATTTCTAAACTTATTTTCATCAAACTAAGTCGTTTGGGTTCCGAAAAAAGTGGCGAACAGATTCACCACGAATTTTTATAAACTTGTTTTCCTTCTTTTATCCAAAGCTCATGTTGAAGAAATAGGTAATATAATAGCTTGTAAAACCTTTGAAATGTATAAACATATGTTAAGTGACTCATATTAGATGTATGAAGTTAATGAAGTTGTCTCAACTATGAAAAGTGAAGTCTTTTAAAGATCTTGGAAACATGAGAACTTTTAAAATATTTATTTTGCTTTGAAAATATCTTGAGTATTTTTTTCCTAAATTTAATTTCCGTAATCTTTCTAAGCTTAGTTTCCAACTTTTCTTTTGAAAGTAATAACAACTCTATGTTTAGAAAAATAATTTCTTTGTTTCTTAAGATCATTCTATTTTGATGAAAAGAATTTCTAATGCTTGATAAAAAGAAGTTCTAATAAAACTTTTGCTTATTTCAAAAAGTTCTTTTCTATGTATGTTTATGAGCTCCTTTAGATTTCTTAGAAAAGTTTGTTTAAGAAAACTACTTCTTATTCCTAGAAAAGAATCTTTATTTTCAAAAAAAACATTTCCCCATTTATTTTGTTGAGATAAAAATCATTATGTTCATGCATGAATATGAATCATAAAGTTATGTAAACATAAAGAAACATAATAACTTGAAAGAATAAGCTAGTAAAGAAATAAATCAAGTATTGGAATCTTAGCTTCATCAAGGTATCCCGGGACTAAGAAAAGACTAGTCCAAAAGAAAAAGAAAAAGAAAATATTTTGACTTGATGAGGACAAGTTTAAGACTAGAAAGATTAGTCTTAAAAATAACATGAAAGTAAATAAAATTACAAGGAAGTAAATAAATTGCAAGAAAAGTAAATAAATTGCAAAACAAATGAGCTTATATGCTCTAAATGATATATATATATAGCTACATAGATATATTAGATAGTTATAAATATAAAAGCAACATAAAGAAATTAGATCATGAACAAAAACTAAGTATGAACCTATTGTTGCTTTCTTTAACCTTAATGGTTTAGAAAACATACACTAAGCTCATACTAAGAAAATGAACATAAAGAAAACTTGAAGAAATATTACCTAAAAGAACTAAACTAGAGAGAACTTCTTGGGAGGAAATTCTTGGAGAGTTTTTGAGATAGTAACTTTAGTAGAAGAAAGGTGTGAAAGAAGTGGAAGTAAGTGCGGGTATTTATATGAAAATATGGGAGATAATTTGTGTTAATTAAATAAATTGAAAATAAAACAAATTGGGAAGAAGAAGAGGGTGGTCAGCGCTATTTGTGAGGAGAGAGGGAGTGAAAATTTATTTTTTTGTATTTTGGTTAATTAAAAGAAAGATATGAAAGATGTGAAGTTGTGTTGGAAAAAAAAAATGTGTAACAAACAGAGGTATGGGTTGTAAGAGTAAGTTGTAAGAAAAAGTAGAGATGGATAAATAGTTTAGAATAGTAGTAAATAGTGTAATGTAAAGTAGACATAACAATTTAAGTACCGGTAGTAAGAAAATACGCTGTAAATGCGATATCTGATATTTTTAGCTACCGAAAAATTATGAAATTAATATTTTTGAAAATCTTATATTTTTACGAGTCTAACGGAATATTCGGAATATTTTTACTATTCCGAGCCCTGGGACATGTTTTTCAAGAACTGTGTCCGATCGGGTTCAAAACGAGTTACGGTTTTACTAAACTGATCTTTTTAAGCTTTCTTGGATAATTACGAACTATTATATCACCTAAACTCTTTCTTACTCTCTCAGGGTTTCGTAAACAGGAATGATGGACTTAAGCGGTTACAGTAGACTAGGGTTTTGTTAACTTTATAAATCCGGTTGACTTCTGATTAGGTTTAATATTTAAATTGATTATAAAACTTCAAGGGTTTACAACCTACCCCCCTTAAAGAAAGTTTTGTCCTCGAAACTTGAAGTTCATACCTGATTCTTCAAACAAACTCGGATACTTCTGGCGTATGTCGCTTTCAGCCTCCCAGGTTGTTCCTATGCGAGTAGTTTCTCCATAGACCTTCATATACTTGATCTCCTTGTTGCGAAGCTTCTGCACCTTATGATCTAGGATCTGAATCGAGTGCTCTCATATGTGAGATTTTCTTTCAACCGAACTGGTTCCAGTTCGCAATCCTGGTAGGGTCTGACACATTAAAGTGGTCACGCTAGACCACTCCTAGCGTACTACTAACCACTTATTTCTATTACAAGCCTTTAGACGTATTATCACTTATTTTCGACCAGCATCACTAGATATAAGTACAATTTTATCCCATACTAGGGCCTATTTAGATTTTCATATTTTTATTCATATTAAATTTATATCGGTGATTTGTTAGTATTGGATCAGGATAGGTTTATGACATGCTTGTTTTTTAAACTCTTTTCAAAAGTGCAAAAATTTGCCGACTAGTGTATCGGGTGCATGTGCAATAATAAAACGATGAGTACCAGGTTGAATCAATAGGGAATAAGGGCTAACCTCAACTATATTAGTCCTAATTGTAGCTAGACAAACCGATTAGTTTGATTTTTAAGAATTTCAAAATATAATAACTAAACTACTTGATGAAGATTTTGCGAATTCCAACACCTAAAATGAATTCAGTTTAAAACCAAAAGATTCAGGAATTAATTGAATGTATGCTACCCGATAAAATCATGCTTGCAAAACCAACTTGATAGTAGGTTCAAGTTTTCAATTAATGAAGCACCAAGTAAAAATCCCTTTTTCTCAAAGTGAGTAATTACTCAAGATTAACCAATCAATTTTTCATATTTCTAGAAAAGTGACTAATCGACTAATCATTTTTAAATCCCTAAACCCTAATTGAATCAAACCCATTGCTTATGTGATTTTTAATCTAGTTTAGAGACTCACAAATTTGATTAGAAAATGTTTTCTCAAACACAATCTAATCTAACATGAATTCCAAGTATAACTCAAAATACATGCTCAGTGAAATCACACTAACAAACTAAACAAAGTCAATAATCAATGGATAGCAGTGAACACCAACTAATTTAATCAGACATCAACTTAAAAGCTTAATAAGTGCAAAAGGAACAAGCATTGAATACCATCCATAAAATGGACATAATCAAAAGAACGAAATCACCTTGGTGGTAGAATCCCATCCTTAAATCCAAGTACAGATAATGTTGCCTACTTGATCCTGGTGTGGAATCATCAAGAAAATTAAAAGAAAAAGCCAAAGAGAATCAAAACTAAAAACGATTGTTCTATGCTCTGTTGTTTCCTCTCTTTTGTCCTTTAAAATAGCAAAAAGATCCCCAAAAATGCCAACATAAGGAATATTTATAGAATAAACAAAGGAAGGCTTCCAAATGACTATAGGCCGGCTCAAAGGCCGATAACTTACTTGGTCGATGTAAATTGTAGGCCAGCTTAAGGCTCGTGGCCTCTATTTAAGATTGGTTTATTCACTTTGAATCTTCACTTAGCTAACCTAAATCATTCAAATTTCCTTATACTGCGTAAAATTCCTCTAAATTGCTTGTATTGTCACTCTAAGTCCTCAAAGATCTAAAATATCACAATAAATATAATTAAGTACCATTTCCTTATAATTTCTATAAAATCAATAATAATTAATCATAATTCACTCAATAAAACATGAGTATAATGTGCCTTTAGTAGTTTAGTATCAGTTCGATTTGGTCAATTGATGATTGTATTAGCACCCTTGATTTTAGGATGGTTCATAATATATTTAGTTGAAATTTTAAGTGAAAATCATATAGAATTGGTACACAAAAGGATTAAATTGTTACTTTCAAGTAAGATGGAGCAAATTTGACAAATCAAGTGAAATTGACAAAGAAAATGAGAGATGAGCATGATCTAAGATCCATGAGCCCGGAGCAAGGGTGATAGCCGAGGCATTGAAGATCAGAAGGGCATACATCCTTCACACGCCCCATATTGGGAGGCATATCAACCAAACATAGGAACAAGAGTTGTCACGCCCCAAAAGGAGCCCTAAAAGGATCAACCTATAGTAATGACATCAAGTATGTATCCAAGATATGATAACCGTTATGCTACACAAGTTTTAATTTCAAGAAAACTTTTTTTTAATAGCTAAGGAAATACGGATTCCCACAGTTCACCAGAATCGTAAAGAATCGTTATCCCATATCAAACAGTAAAATAGGGTAGATACATTTCAAACCATACTACAACTACTTTAATTTAAATTCTAAGCTTATATCATATGTTACACAAATTCAGACTTAAACACTAAACATATAAACTACTTTCTAAGCCTATCTTCTTATCTTCAAATGCATCACTAAAGAAGAAGCTTTCTCTTTACACATTTCTTAGCCCGTTTCTAACTTAAGCTCTTCCTGCACAAAAACTACAGAGGTATGAGCTAATCCATAGTTCAATGAATAACATAACCAAACCATACACCAAGTAAATATCAAGCAAATTTTATTAATAAGCATATACAACGCAACACTCGATCATATGTTATGTACAGTTTGGATAACTGGAATCCAAACCAATGGAGATTTAAGTGCTCTCTTAGGGTTGAAGGACCAATATTATATTTCACGTCCATAAGAGACTAAGAACTAAGGAAAGAGAAATTTTCTCAACTCATTGTTATATATATATATATTATTGGGGCTGGGCAAAAAAACCAATTGAACTGATAATTCATTTTTTTTTCTAATTTAGTTCGATTCGAATATATATTCGGTTCAAACCAAACCACACTGACAGATAAAAAAAAAAAACGCCGCCTTAAATTTGATGTGTCCCCGCCCATGAATAATTTAGAGCACTTAAGTCATCTGTTACACTTCACCGCATCAAATTCACTGAGTCACTCCACTTACTAACAGTCTCACACATTATCCCTCTTTCATTCTTTCTACAACAGTCTCATCTCCTCGTCTCTCCCTCTCTTTTTCTCCATCTTCGACTGGTGGAATTAGTTAACTAGGTTTCATGGAAGAAAATATGGCATTGAACAAATAAGGCAATGACTTAATCGATTTTTATCCTAGGTTTATATTCCACCCAACCAATGAAGAGACCATACCTCACCCCCTCCAACCTAGAGACATCAATAACAAATTCACACTTATGCTATTGTCCGAACTCGACATGAATTGGGTCAAACCATGGGAGATGCCTAGTAAGTTCTTCCTCAATAATTTTCATTAATTCTTTTATTTTTGGTTTTATTTATGTGTGTGAGCAGATAAAGCGAATATGGAAGGAGAAGCAGTACTTCTTTTGCCAAAAAGATAGGAAATATCCGATAGTTACAAGGACGAATAGAGCAACAGAATCAGGTTACTCAAAAGGATAAAGAGATTTATAAAGGTAAAGGTGGGAGTCATAGGCCATAATCCATTATTAGTATGAAGAAGACGCTTGCATTTTACATGGGTAGGGCTCTTAATGGAGAGAAAACCAACTAGTTTATGCGTGAATTTCGTTTGGAAGGAAAATTCCCACAATACTGCAAACTCTCCAAGGTAATTGATGTATCATTTTAAATTTTTATTTTTATTTTATTTTTTAAAGTTATATGAACTACTTAGTCCTTGTTTTTTTCCTCTAAAAAAACAATAATAAACGAATGCATTAACTTCAATCTCCTCCTTCTTCCTTTTCTTTCCCCACTTCTTCTCTTTCGATATGTTCCACTTTGCTTCTTTAGCTTCGAGTCCTATTTAATTATCATTCTTCTTATATGTTCTACGATTATATCGATTGCCTATTGTGAAATGATGGAGAATTTATCTGTTTGAGTGAAATTTGAGAAATTTGTATTGGTTCACATGCTTGTTTGAATTGAAGTTATGTTATCTTTAACATTGTGTTTGATCGTTATTCCACTTTTATCCATTTGTGAAAGGAACTTAAAAAAAAAATTAATTGTCATAAGAATTGGGAAAATGGCTACTTAAACATCATAACATTGAAAGGATCCAATGTGTGCATAAAAAAAATATATAGATATATATGGTTATGATTTAGATTGATATATTTTTATAATAAATGGTTCAAACCGTATATCAAACAATTTTTTTTTAGGTTCGAAAAATTAATAAACCGAATCATATGATTAGGTTCGATTTATAAAATTAATCAAACCATAATTTTTTGTTTGGTTTAGCTCAGGAGGCAAACCAGACAGAACCGTATCGCACCGATCCTTCCATATTATTGACATAACCCCAAACTTCCCCTTAGAAAGATCTAATGAGGGAGGATTTCTTTTGAAACTCTTTTGTTATTTACGTATACATATCATCAACATAATTTTCACTTCACCTTAGAACCTTAGAGATTCCTTAAGTATCATCATTTCAAACCAAATCTCATTAAACGACATTCTTCAAGCTTACTTAATTCATATAGAATTGGTGACTTTATGGTAATTTTTACCAGATTCACTGGATTTACTCGAGCATTACCACATAATAGAAATAACAACACGTAACGTTAATACTGCATGTTTGTTTAATTAACTTGTCGGATATTATTAAGTTCATTTATTAAAGCGACCAATCCATTAACAAACATTCATTAGCAATCTCAATTCAATGATTACAAGAAATGTGTGATATCTTTTAAATTAATGACTTATAAACCAAAACAATCACCGAGTAGCACATAAGTACCTGATTCCTTATGCAAAACTATTTATATTTATATTAATATATGTCAAACTATATTACAAGCATAAGCAAGGTGATAAGATCAATGTTATCCACTTGTCATCCGAGCTAACTTGTTTTAGCAAACATATATTTGAAATAACATAATTGTAAGCCCCTAATTTTTTAGGTAATATCAAGTTCAAACCATAAACCGAAAACCCTAAGTCAACAAATCCCTAGGAAACCTTAGTAGTTTAGATCTGGTAATCCTGTGTTCCTAAACTAAGAAGTCGAATACAAGTGAAGAATGTAGTTTGGTTCGTAATAATATTAAGGTGCTTAAAAAGATCAGATTAATGAATTTTCAACCTATTTCGAACTCGATCGGATACAGACCTTGAAAAGCATATCTTGGGGCTCGAGATATTAAATATATGATATTAATACCGTTAGACTCGTAATTTCATAAGATTTCTAAATATATCAGTTATATAATTTTTCGGGTTATAAAAGTTACAGTCATAACCTTTTTATCATATTTTCATTACTACAAGTACTGTAAATATCTAATCTACTTTTTGATTTCTTCCATACTATTCATTAGATACAATTACTCATAACCTATTTCTTACATCCTTACGACCTCTTCCTGTTATTTTATCATTTTTCTTACAATTTACTTTTCTAATACAACTTTTACTACTTAAATTATTTATTTAATTTTGAATATTACAACAAAACACAAACAACTCTCCCTCTCTCCTCTTGTAGAACCGGCACTACCCCTCCCTCTTTCCTCTCACAATTTGTTTTATTTGATTTCTTTTATTACACAAACCCTAATCCACTTTCATATATATATATATATGTCTTTATACCAACTTCATTTCACTTTTCCACTTTTCATTAAACTAAACTCTTGCAAAATTTTTCTTTCTCTCTTCCTCTCCTCCTTGCAAACCGTAACACCACCACACACACACACACACTCACATATTTTCTTCAAGTTTCTTGTTCCAAACACTAAATAGGTAATAGATCTATATTCTACTATCTTAAAAACATGTAATGACAAGATCATTCATGTGTGATTTCACTCAAAAATCCCCATGAGCTTAAAGCTAGGGATATGGAAACACTTGAACATGAGATCATTACCATCACAATGATGTAGATCTTGTTATTTAATATTATTTTGCTATTACTTTGTTTTCTTGATAAGCTATGTTGTTATTATTGACATTTTATGCATGTATTCATCATCTAGCCACATCCACATAATAGTCATAGTTTTCATGCATTTATAACTAGTATAATAAACTAGATCTAGTTGTTTTGAGTTCATAAATGCCTTAGGCTTTTGTTTTATGCATATAAATAACTTATGATAGCATGATGGTAGTAGGAAAATATTAAAAAGCTCAAGATCTACTTTAGTTTCAACAAAAATGGTTTTTGAAAATTCGGATAAAAAGGGAACCATATTTAGAAAAGCCATTTTTTAACTTCAAAATATATATTTTATATTGAAAATGAATGGCTTAGGGAATAGATATCATAAATGAGTGATTTTGATGAGTAAAACTTAGATCTATTAAAGAATATTTTCAAAACAAGGAAAAGTTTACAAAAGTTATGTTTCAATCCTAATAACAAGTTTTAAATTCATAATAAGGGAAGCTTGAAGTGTAAACACCCCTTTTCAAACCTAAAACAAGATTTTTATTAAAGAAATTGAAGCCTTAAGGAATAGGTTTGATTAAGGAATGGTTTTTGAAAGATTAAATGAGTTTTACAAAAGAAACAATCCCAAATGGAAATTTTAAAATTCGGATTTGAAAATGGCCACTATTTAAACACTATTTCCAAATGCCACAATGATAATTTTTATGGAAGTCTTAGGGGATACATGTAATAAAGACCAAATTTTGACAAGGATAAGAGAGGTTTATCAAAGTATAATCTTAAAACAAGGAATTGTTTCAAAGAATAGATTAAACAATGTTTTCATTCTTTAAAATTTTGTAAAATTAGTAATTATGTAAACCACCTATTTAAACATCTATTTTCCAACCCCAAATTGAAGGTTTTTATTGAAATAATGAAGGTGTTGGCTATATAGGTCATCAAGGTTGGGTTTTGATAAAAACAAGTGTGATTTTACAAGAAGAAAAACTATTTTTCTTAAAGTCTAGTAAATTTCAAAAGTCTTGCAAAGCAAAAGTTTTTCAAAAAGAATTTTTGGTACCATATCAACAAGAATATACATATAGATAGTTCATCTCATAACCTTCACGACAATAGCTTATAGGTATTGCATATATACATGGTGCACTTGGTAGGAACAAAGTTAGGAAAATAATGTCCTATACGTCCTATTTTAACATTACCTAAGTACATGAGGAATTAGAATTACCAACACCCATGAATCATACATAATATTTAGTTATATATATATATATAAATATATATAATAGAGTCTTACAAGATACAATGATAGCTAAGTATCTATCAAGGCTTTAGTATGATGCTTAGTTTGAAATTAGGAGTTGAATTGTAGAATGGGAAATTTATATAGTATTATGTACCGTACTGTTCATGGACCAAATGACCTTTTTTGTTGGAAATAACTCTAGAAATAGATAGATCTCATCAAATAGGTAGAAATTGGTATATAATATGTAACATTCTGAGTTAAAATGATAAAGTTATGGCCATTTTAAGTTGGAATTTTCTCTTAGACGATTTTTGACGAACTTGTTAGAATTGAATTTATAAGTCATTCAAACTTCATAGAAATACTCATTAAGTTATTTCTTTTGATTAGGAGACTTGTGAGACAGACTAGACTTTCCCGATGACTATTGTGATTAAGTGGATTTTCGCGCACATGGCAAAGTGAGTTCACTATCTTTAAATTATATACTTGTGATTGTGCTTGTAATGTTAGTGGCATCAATTAGGGCAATATAAAAAATTTGATGGTGTGTATATGGGTTCTACTTGGATGAATCAATGATAAGAATATCAAAATGAGCTTGTTGAAAATACTTGTATGATTTAGTATAGAATCGAAGTGTCTATCATATCTTTAATCGCTCGTAAATTGTTAATTAATATGCCATAATCATATAATCAAATTTACCATGCATACCATATGTGAGTCACACTGCATGGGTTATTATATGTTTGCGGGAAGAAAGCATAACAGCTGGGCAATGAGGGGCCTGTAAACTCGAATGTTGGCATAATGGTCGAAAATTGAAATGTCGGCGTAAGGGCCGGAATTAAAAATGTGTGTGGGTGCACATCTGTATCAACCACAATATAAATGAGAAAAATTGAAATCTATGGTCGTATGGGCCTGAAACACCTAACCCCAAATGGAGGGCGTAAATCCATTCAACATAAGATTTTCCGGACGATCTTATGTATGTGTAAGCTCACGTGTTTGTGCATTTCATATGGTTGTTAATATAACTTAATTGTTATATATTGCTTATTGAGCGTTTAATTTTGGAAGTGAAACTCACTAAACTCGTAAGCTTATACCCCCATATTTTCCTATTGCAATATGAATATTTATGGCTATCTCTGAGAGGCCACTTTTTTCAGGTACAGCTTTTGGAACTTAAGGAGCTTTTTGAAGAAGTCAGGACCGATATATAGGCATAGACTTTTAGTTGAATCTCCTTAATCGATATATATATATATAATGGTTGTTGTAAGAGACTTTTGAAAACTTAAGAACTCTTAATATTTTGACGGGGGTATGCCCCTTAGATCATGTAATAGATTAAATCTAGATATAACTGTTATGATTTACGTTCTTATCGCTATGTATGTCTCTTTAAGCTATTTCGATTCAAAGTATGGTTCCCTATATATTGAACGTGAGCCTTGCACCCGGTGTCTAAACTTATGGAGTGATTAAGGTTGTTATACTTGAGTTTAGATATCGAGTGTGGCGAACGATCGCGTTTAGAATAACCTTTGGGGCCTGACGATATTCCCCTTATTATTGAAAGGTTAATAAATTACAATTATATCTAAGCCATTTATAAGTTATTAAGTTATTTTAACTTGGTTTTGTCAAATTGGTTAAACTCAACCTGTTAATTCATTTTAGTTTATCAAAGTGTATTAGGTCAAGTTGAGTTTAAATTTGTCAACTAACTCATTTTATATTTAAGATTCATATTAACTTAAGTCTATGTTAATTTAGTCTTAACCAAGTTAATTAGTCTTAATCAATCTAGTTCGTTTAGGCTTACTAAGCCAACATGAGCTCCTATTATTAACTAGGTTCATTTAGATGTCAATATATTGTAGTTTGAATCAAATATGTTTTAGGTCTTGATACTTTTACAATTTTCAAAAACTTAAAACATAAAAGTTATAGAGCTCTTTTTAAGCTTTTTGTAGCATTTTGAATCAACTCAATTCAAGTTTGGAAGAAAAAGTTATGATCAATTTAAGTTAAATCAACAAGAAAAAGAATGACAAGATAGTCCTGGCTCCATATGGGGCGTATCAAGGGTGGCGGTGGCCACCAGACCCCTTGCCACACCCTGTATGGGTTCAGTGATCCGTCTGAAATGTATAGATAAATAAAGCACGGATTACTACCAGCAAGTATACTGGATCGAATCAAATAATATTGAAAAATAAGTCAAGTGTCGTTCCCACAAGGAATTCTTATAATTACTAGACCAGTATTAGTTTAAACTAATATTTAGGCTATTGACTTTGAGATTTTATAATTATCTAATCTACTTCTAAAAATAGATGCTAAACAAGTATGAGATGTGAGAATGAGATAGATATATTAAACAAAATGTGGGAAGAAGCAGAATCCATTCTAATATTTGCTAATCATATTGAAATTATATCATATGAATAGCTAGAATTATATATTTATATGAAATTGACAAAACCTAAAACTACAAGTTTTAGGAAACCACAAAATAATCTAATAGCTTTCGCTAAATAAATTATTAATGGAATCGAATTTACAATTATAAATCTCCAGAATTTTAAAATTGTCTAATATCCTAAATCAATTTCTCCTACTTCCTTAGTAAGAAATTAAATTAACATATTGCATGAATCGTATGAGTCAATTTCTAAACTAGATTAAACTTTGCTGCTTTCGCAATTGTTGTTCAATCTTATTTTATGAATTCTTATGAACCCTAATTCTTCTTTCGAATTATCAAGATTCTTATCAATCTAATTTCATACAGAAACAAGATAAATAATTAGAATTCAATACAAATATTCTAAAATTCTAATAACCCTATAATATAATTTCAACGATCATTTTAGCACAATTAGAACTTCATCTCTTCCCACAAGTAAGATTTAGTTGTTCATGAATAATTCAACAATCAGATAAGAAAATGCAAATGATAACATATTAAACAAATAAATCAAACAAAAGAATTGCATAAGAAATAGGATTAGAAATCACCCATTCAATTGTTTAGATCTTCACTTGCAAAATCTTGTCAAGACAAAGCTTCAATCTCTCAAATTCTCTCAAAATATCACAAAGGAATTTTTAACTATCTATTTTCGTGTGTGTTCTCCTATGAAGAAAACATATCCTTATATAGAAGAAAATTCAGACTCTTTAATTGCAAAATCTTGCAGTTACAACATTGTACGCCAGCAGTTACACATCCAACGCCGGCGGCATACAGGTAGCGTACATGTGAAAAGTCAGTGAACACTGGCAGTGTTAACTTCGGCCTTAAATTTTAGCCTTCTGTGGATGAGCTACGCTTTGTGAAAGCCAGCGGCGTATCGCTTGATTTACCTGTGTAAGTTGAAGGCCGTGTTGTTGATAATCAAGGCTGGCAACTTTGACAATAGCCTTAATTATTTCAATTCTGTACACAATGAAGGCCGTCTCAATGCCGACGACTTTGAATCTCAGAAAGCCGGCGTTGGATGAATTTGCAGATGCTTGCTTTCATTCCTTTACACTGGCTAGTGTTAAGCCAACCTTTGTTGTTGTTTGCTCTTCCACAACCTACACCGCCTCAAGGCCGGCGGCGTAGAGGCAGCCTTTAGGTTGTTGATTTCTAAGCTGGTACTACACTGATGACCTTGACTTAAGAGAAGCCGGTGTACCCCTGAATTTTCCTTTTCTCAATTCAATTATGCTTGTTTTACATTCCTTTACTCAATTTAAACGAATTTAATCAAAACAAGTATCTATTCAAGCAATTTTTATAGAATTTAAGATAGGTTTATTCAAATTGCACATAGAAAAAGTTGTATAAAATATGATCTTGTCATTCAGTAGGAGGAACAGTGGCTACCATGCCTCAATGAACCTAGATTATGTCCCCTGTTTCTTTTCTCCATTTTTGCTACTTGTCTATCTATTTTATTCACAAAACTTTACCTACAACACCTTAGCAACATCATACAAGTTTAAAAGCATAACTCACAACATTTCTAAATATATTTTTACCATCATACATTATCAAATTCACTTCATAAATTTCTCTCTCCACTTATGCATAGTTAACTAGCTTTTAGTTACATGCCCCCACATCTCATATTCATTAACTTCATCACAAACCCAACTCATTTCTAACTCTCATACATCATATTTGTGTATATATAACAATCAAGACAAAGAAAACAACTCAACTTACTTGTTTAATATACACAAGGAGTAATCCCTCGTTTTCTTAGCAATCGGAATTCGGTTTCGGAAATTGGAACCGGAACTGGAAACCGAAACCCTAAAAGAATACTCTAGGGCTAGTTTAGACCTAGGAACCCTAAGTTCAGCAATACCGAGAACGAAACCTCGAAACAATAAAAATGAGTTAGCTTTAGATTATAGGCCTAAAATATATCAAAATATAGAAAGATAAGATTTTAGAGAAATTCATTCGTTTCGAACCCAATCGGGATCTGTTCTAGAAAATTGGTCCTCGGACTCGAAAATAGAAAATATTATATGATTCTTTATAACCGAAATTTAATAAGGAATTCAGAAATATAATTATAAGAATTTTTCGATTTATAAAAAATACAGTTATACCTTTTTATCGTATTTTCAATAGTACAGGTAATTTAATTGTCTAATCTACTTTTTAGTTTCTAATCACACTATTCACAAGTACAACCACCATACTCTATTATTACATCCTTACAACCTATTCTTACAATCTTACATCATTTTCCTTACAAATTTACTTTTCCAATACTTATTACTTAAATTACTTATTAAATTTGAATTTTGTTACACAAAATAAACCACACAACTCTCCCTCTCTCTCCTCACCAAACCGGTGCACACACCCTGCCCCCCTCCCATCTTTTTTTTTTCTCTATTTGTTTGATTTTTTTTCTTCTTTTATTAATCACAAAACCGTAATCTATTTCCTATATAAACTTTCTTAAGCCTTTTACTTTCTCACTTTCTCTCTTTCTTCACAAAATCAAACTTTTGAAAAAGAGTTTTTCTCCCCCTCTCTCCCTCTCCTTTGCCATAAGCCTCCCCTTCCTCACACACACACACACAATTTTCTTTAAGTTTTTCTTACTCCAAACACTAAATAGGTAATAGATCTTAACCCTACCATAATAAAACATGTAATGGCAAGATCATACATGTATGGTTCTACTAAAATCCTCATGAGCTTTATGCTAGAGACGTGAAAACACTAAAGTATGATATTCTTGCCATCACAATGTTGTGGATCTCTATAGTTAAGTTGTTCTACTATTATCTTATTATATTATTGCTTTATGTTGCTCTTATGGATATTTTTATACATATATTCTTTCATTAAACTCATCTACATAGTGTTTATATTGCATTTGCATCCATGGCATAAATAATGTAGCATATCTACTTATTTTGAGTACATAAATGCCATGAAAACTTTGTTTTATGTGAATAAAGGCTTGTAGTAGTATAATAATAATGAGAATATGCCAAAAAGTTCAAGATATATTTTAGTTTCAACAAAAATGATTTTTGGAAATTCAAATTTAAAAAGAATCCTATCTTAAAAACCTATTTTCCAACTCCAAAATGAAGATCTTACATTTAAAATGAAGGGCTTAGGGGATAGGTATCATAAAGGAATGATTTTTATGAGTTGAGCTTTGTTTTACTAAGAGAAATTTTCAAAACAAGAAAAAGGTATAAAAGATAAGTTAGAACTTGTTTCAACCCCAATAAGAGCTTAAAAATTCGTAATTAGGGTGAGATGTTAAATAAACACTTATTTTCCAACCCTAAAACAAGAGTTTTATTAAAGAAATTGAAGTCTTAGGAAGTAGGTTTGATTAGGACTTAATTTTAGAAAGATTAAAATAGTTTTACACAAGAAATAATCCCAAACACAAATTTCAAAATTTGGATCTATAAATGACCCCATTTAAACACCTATTTCCAAATGCCAAAATGAGGATTTTAATAGAAAAATACATGTAATAAATACTTAATTTTGACAAGAATAAATGCATTTTATCAAGATATAATCCTAAAACAAAGGAAAGGTTTCAAAACATGGATCAAACAATATTCTCATTCCTTAAAATTTTGTAAAATTCGTAACTAGGCAAAATCGTTATTTAGACATCCATTTTCCTACTCTTAAATAAAGAATTTTATTAAGATAATGAAGGTATTAGGCATATAGGTCATCAAGACCTTATCTTAGTAAAAATATGGATGATTTTCAAAGAAATAAAGCTAGTTTTTCTCAACCAAGTGTTCTTGAAGTTGTTGCAAAGTAAAAGTTTTCCAAAAGTTCCCTTTTAACCAAACATCATTAAGGATATACATATAGATAGCTCATATCATGTCATTCATGATAATAACTTGTAGATATTGCATGCACATATAATATACTTGGTAGAAACAATGCAAATTTCACAAAACCATTTCGGAAATGCAATTTTTAGCTATTGATCAGATCTGATCCGAGCTTTCTAAGACCTAAAAGTTTTCAAAACTTAGGAATAACATCATAAATAGATAGATCTTTTGAATTAGATAGAAATCGATAGCTTATTTGCGAAATTTCTAGTTAAAATGACCAAGTTATGGTTGTTTTAAGTTGGGATTTCCATTTACCACGAAAATTACGAACTTAAGAGTTTTTATTTAATAGGTTGGAATTAGTTATAGTTTGATATACTCATTTGGATATTTCTTTCGTTTAGGTGACCTTGAATCGGAAGAATTATTGTCTCTGGATTGCTACTATTAAAGACCGGTGTCCTCTGGTCGAGTGAGTTCACTTTCTTTAAATTACATGCTTATGATTTTGCTTGTAATATTAGTGGCATTAGAAATAGGGCAAGATAAAATTGGAATGCGCATGTGAATTTTATTTGGTCGAATTGATGATAAGAATATCGAAACGGGAAGTGCTATGTTCATCTGTATGATCTAGTATAGAATTGAAGTGTCTGAAATCCCTATGATCACCTATAATTCACTTAAATACTATGCCATTACTATATAACTAAATTGTTCATGCATAACATATATTGAGTCACATCACATTCGTTGTTATACCTTTGTAGGAAAAAAGCATAATAACTAGGCGACGGGTAGGCCTAAAACTCGGATTTCGATGCGGGGTCGCCTGAATTAAAATGAAAGTAGAGTAGGCACTTGAATCAACTACATGTTTAATGAGTGGGTAGGCATCTGAAACAACCACTAAATGATTGAGAGTAAAATTGAAATCAATGGTTGTATGGGCCCGAAACACCTAACCCCTAATGGAGGGCGTAAATCCATTCAACATAAGACTCCCGGAAAGTCTTATGTATTATATGCTCACGTGCTTATGTATTTCATATGATTGTTAATATAACTTGATTGTCTCATCATTGGATTGAGTATTTAATTTTAGAAGTGAAGCTCACAAGCTAGCACAGCTTATCCCCCATAGCTTCTTTTTGATGCAGTTCCCATACCTATGGTTGCGTCCTTGGACTTAGCCAAATCAGGTAATGAGAAGTTAGGAGTTTCCCCTTAGAAGTTTATGATTAGCTTTGTATAGACTTTCATAGAAAACCTTAAACGCTTTGGTTGTTATTAAAAACTAATATATGGACTTATTATATTGCGAGGGAATGCCCCTTAGTATTTTTTAAATGATCCTGAGATATCTATGGTTTATATTTTTATGCTTGTTCTATTAAGTTAAACTATCTAACTCCAACTGCATATGTATTCAATTGTCGTAAGGGAATGCCTTGCGTTTAATACAAGAATTTTGAATGACTGTGGTAGTGATTCCTAAATCTCATTTAGCATGCGGTGGACTGTTACGTTTAGGGTATTCTTTGGGGCATGACACAAGGAACATATTCTTCCTACTACTACTTCTTCCCTAGTTGATGAAGCTTCTATTAGTATGTTTCCCATCTTCCTTCTTGATTTAATCTCTTATTTCTCCTCATTATCTTATTGAAATTCGAGGCTTGGGGTGATGGTTTGAGAGAATGAAGATGAAGAAAGGAAAGGGAAGAAACGTTGTAGGAAAGAAAGAGAAAAAGGAAGTGGCAGATTTTTTGAGAAGAAAAAGGGGAAATGAGTTTAAATATTAAAGATTTAAGGATAATTATAAGTAGAGGTTTTGATTTAAGATTTTTAGATCATTATCTTAAGTATTAAAGACAATTGAGAGAAAATTTTAGAACATATATAAGTAAAATCGATAACTTAATTTGAAAATCTAGTTTAGCAGTTAATTTTGCAACAACTTGATAGTTACTTTAAGTTCGATTTACATAAACGATTTAGGTTAAAATGACTAAATTAAAAATTTTATAAATTTAGATATCTGTACTTGAGAAATTTGGATTATTTATAAATTGAAGAAAAAGATGTTTAAATTGATGATTAGAAAGAATTGAGTAATTCAATTCATGAAATAGACTAAAGCCTAAGGTTTACAAATTTGTTAAACATTTAACTTATTTATTTAAGGGTTTAGAATCCTACAAAACACTTTAATTACATGTTTAAAAGCTTAGAGAATTAAAATAGAAGAAAAAAAGTTAAAATAAATGATTAAGAAAATTCAATACTCTTGTTCATTTAATAATTTGAAAGAAAAAGAGTTCTAATAAAAGTGATTGAGATGATGATGAAATTTGTTTTTTTGCAAAAATAATTGAAGGAAATTTACTAATTGAAAATTAATAGAATTTAAATTTGATAGTTAGATAGGATTAAGAAAATGAATTAATGAAATGGGTACTTGAAGCAAATAGATAAATGAAAGGAATATTTGAAATCTCAAATTTAATTATATTAATCTATCTTATTATATCACATTACACAGTTTATTTATTTTAACCAAACAATCTAAATTCAAATTCAAATTTTATTTTAAATTTAAATTCAAGTTCAAAATTTGACCATATATTTTTTTATTTAATTATAACTATTCTTAGTTGAATTAATGAAAATTTTGGGTATTTTAGGAGCTACCATGCCCCTTGCCACGCCCCGTATTGGGGATGTATCTACATAGTTTTCGTAACCAAGTTATACCATGCCCCTTGCCACAGAGCATATGGAAGGGTGTATCAAGTCACGTGCCCTCGTTTTATTTTATTTTCTTTAATTTTTGAGGCCATATACATATATATATATATATATATAGCGTCCAAGATTCAAAGACAGGAGTAAACGAATTTTCTAAGGGTTTTTAGAGGTTTTTCTATCCATTCATTAGTGCAAATAAGTCAAGGGATTTAAGATCTAGATCATACAAGATTCAATTCTCATGGTTATATTCATCAATCTTACTTTCTCTTATATATTTTGTGTTTCTTTTGTAAATATCATGGAGAAGTAGACTCTAGATCTAGGTCTTAATCGAATTCTAATTTTGTCATGTGATGATGATATACTTTTAATGAAAATCTTACTGATGCTCTTATTTCCAATTGCATGTTCTCTAATTGTTTCTTAGATTCATATGTCTAGAGTATGAATTTATGTTCGATATCATCTAAGCTAATTGAGAAATTGATTTTATAATTAGATCTATGCAATTGATGAGATTTGATTGTAATTCTAGAGATACGATAGCAATAATATTCTATTAATTATGGAATTTTTGTTGAGTTCGTGCCCCTAATGCAATCTAATGTTGCTATTAATTGAAGAGAGATCCTAATTGATAACCCTAGGGTTAGATAAGTTGATAGATTCAAGAGAATTGTTAACTTGCTTTTGGAACCTAACAGCATAAGAACTTAATCTTGATAAACTCTACATTCCAAGGATTCACATGACGAAATAAATGTAGAACAAAACGTAGGTCGCTTTGATTTCTTGAATTAAACCTTACTTTTTGTAGCTAGAGATCCTTGCTTGCTTGTTTGTTTTTTAATAGAATTATAGTAATTGTTCGTTAATAGTATAGAAAACAATCATTCTAATTGGGCGGTTAGATAGTAGAAAAGGAGTCATCACTAGTAATTATTCTTTCCCTGTGGATGACCCTAATCTTAATGATGTAGCTCATTTACAATAGGTGCATTGCCTATTTCCTCATGGTAGAATTAAGAATGGCTTTTTACAAATTTTTTAGACTACGATTGGCAACATCGGTTTCTTAGTGCCATTGCCGAGGAATAAACAATAGGAGGAAAGCTTTTTGCCTACTAATCTAGACATTTTATTTCTATTTGTCCTTATTACTCTGTTTTATTGTGCTTTTGGTCTAACAGCTGCTTGGTTCATTATTATGCATTGTATGACCTAGAATCGTGCTAAGAAACTCATTGATTTTTGTCCAAAACCAAAAAGGACAATTCTTAGATACCGGAAGAAGAACAGGGACATAACCGAGTCTTCATCCCTAGTTGTTAAAGACGAACTCCTGGCTAGGGAGATGACTGACCCTAATGAGAACCATGGTCAAGAGTTTAATCAAGGCAATCTCAATTTGGTTCCCAAGTTACTATGGACAAATTCTGACTTTACAAAACCACATTTAGATGGGATTAACTCCAACATAGTTCACCTTCGCGTCGATGCTAATAACTTCGAATTGAAGCCAAATATGATACAAATGGTACAACAATATGCTTAATTTGATGGGTTGCAAAGCGAAGACCCAAAATGCTTATATCCAGCTCTATTTAGAGTTTTGTGATGCATTCAAGTTTAATGGTGTAAGTGATGATGCAATCCGCCTTCGCCTCTTTCTATTCTCTTTGAGAGGCAAGGCAAAGCAATGGCTTAACTCTTTGCCAAGGAATTCCATCACTACATGGCAAGAGTTGATCAAGAAATTCATGGATAAGTTTTTTCCTCCCTCAAAGATCGTTAAATTTAGAGCTGAGATTCAATCCTATCATCAACATGAAATGGAGACCTTGTATGAGACATGGGAAAGGTTTAAAGAATCAATGAGGAAGCGCCTACACCATGGGATTCCTTAGTGGCTACAAGTACAAATTTTCTACAATGGGCTCAATTATCGAATAAGACAAATGATAGATGCCGCAACTGGTGGCACTTTGAACCATAAGACGTCAGAAGAAAGCTTGACCTCGTTTGAAGAAAGTCGTAGGTGTTCTTGATGTGGATATGGCTACCACAATAATGTCTAAGGTTGAAGCTCTTTCAAGGAAGATTGATGGATTGATAGTCTCACAGTAGCAACAATTAGCCTTTGTGGAGCCATCTTTTGGTGATGAGACATGTACTGAGCAGGTTGATTATTTGGGCAATCCCATTCGACCTCAAAACAACCCGTGTAACAACCCATATAGCTTAGGATGGAGGAATCACCCGAATTTTTCATGGAGCAACAACAATAATGTTCAGAAGGGTAACCCCAATCCTCCTCCTAGTTTTCAAAGACCACTCGGTTAAAGTTCCAAGCCATCTCTTGAAGATTTGTTGATAAAATTCATCAAAGACTTGGATGAGAGGTAAAAGTTTTCGGACTTGATTTTGAAAAATCAAGAAATAACTTTAAGGAATCATGGAGCTTCAATTCACAATCTAGAGGCCGTAAGCCCCCAAATTTTTCCATTATGGTTTTAGAATACCAAATCAAAACCTTAAAAGTCTAACTCAAGTTGAAACCGAACCTTAAACAATTTCGATCACGGAATTTCATAAGAGATTTTTTTTTCAAAAAACAAAAATAGGAAGTTCAATAATCGATCGATTCAAAAATCAGAACACGAAAAGATCCGCCTATCCGATCCCTGAGTTAAACCCCTCAATTTCTATGGCAAAGATGGATTAAACCCTAACCATAGTCAAGTCGGAGTTTCAAAAGTCAACAAAAGTCAAAACAATTAAACAATTCCAACTCCGGCAATCCCGCGTTCTCAAACCCTAGAAAATGAAATCAAGTTAATGGCTTAAAATAGTTTGTAATAATATCGGGTAACATAAAAATCTCAGATTTGCGAATT